>OY735275.1:5686379-6137405 GCA_963457715.1 Argyresthia albistria | reverse complement strand
CATAGCCTAAACCGGTGGACCTAGAGCCGTGAAACTTTGTACAGGGGTTCCTTAGTAGCGTGGGGTAGCACTGATATGGGATTTGACAAAATTAATTCCCCAAGGGGGGGGGATAAGGGGTTACAGTTTGTATTAAACTCGATCTAATCAAATAGGGTTTGTTGAGGCAGGAATGCTGTAGCTGATGAATAAAAACGATGCTTTGCTATTTGCGAACTGAGACAGTTTATTTAATATTATAATGCAATATATACAAAATAGCTGACCCTGTAAGGATCGCGCAAGAGGATTACGATGTGCGGAGGGTGCGAGTGGAATGCAAGATAGGCTGTCTCACACCATATAATAAACCGGGCCGCGCCTCTCGATCTTCAGTATGAGTCGCTGTGTCGATGCTGCTACAGTGCTCCCCCTCAAGCGAAGCGTACGGGAGGTCTAACAACACGTCCTGATCTTGTCCTCCGTTCTATGTTTTCCTCAGACGACTCTTCGCTCATAGTGTAAGCTGGTTTGAGGCGATCGATGGACACGTTGACTTGTCGACCCGGCAATTGTAGTAAAAAGTACTTGTCGCATCTTTGTAGCACCGGATAGGGTCCTTCGTAGGGTGCCTGCAGAGGTCTTCGTACAGCGTCAACACGCATGAAGACGTATTCACATGTGTGCAAGTCCTTGTGCACGAAAATCGTACGTTGTCTGCTTTGTTTACGTTCTACCGGACGGAGGTCATTGATCTGTTGCGCCAGCTGATTGACGAAGTTGTGAGTCATTTCCATTGGCCGCGTTGACACCCCTCTTGCTGGAGATGCGATGAAATCGCCTGGCAGGCGAAGTGCGCGCCCGTATGTAAGTTGAGCTGCGCTTGTTCCCGTGTCCGGTCGCGTCGCTGCTCGTAGCCCCAATAGAACAGTAGGTAGTTCGTCTGTCCATTTATTGATGTTTTCTAAACGGGCCATAAGCGCTGCTTTGAGTGAGCGATGCCAGCGTTCTACTATCCCGTTACTTTGTGGATGGTATGCAGTAGTTCGTATTTTCTCAATGCCGAGTAATTTCGCCAGTGCAGAGAAAAGTTGACTTTCAAATTGGCGGCCTTGGTCGCTGGTGAGGCTGGCCGGACATCCGAAGCGGCTTATCCATCCCTCGTAAACAGTCCTCGCTATAGTTTCGGCGGTTATTTCTTGCACGGGTAAGGCTTCAGGCCATCGAGTCTTGCGGTCGATTATAGTAACGAGATAGCGATGTCCTTGCGCTGTCGTGCATAGCGGCCCAACAATGTCAACATGGATATGCTCGAAACGGTCGCACGGAGGAAAGGTCGCTATGTTGCTCGATGTGTGTCTTTGAATCTTGGCTTGTTGACACGAAGTACATGTTTTGGCCCAGTTGCCGATGTCCGTGTTCATGGAAGGCCAGAAGTATTTCTCTTGCATGAGCTTGCGCGTGGTTCTAATGCCTGGGTGGCTTATGTTGTGCACGGCGTTAAATGCGATGCGACGAAAGTCTTCAGGGAGGTAAGGTCGAACGTGTGATGTAGATATCTCGCAGTAAATCATCTCGTTTGAGTTAGGTATATTCATCTTCTTTAGTTGCAAATTTCTTTGTAGCAGTAGCGGTTTAATTTGTGTGTCCGTCTCTTGTGCAGCGGCGAGCTCCCTGTAGTCGATGGGGGCGGGGCATGTGATAGCTTCTATGCGTGACAGAGCATCTGCGACGACGTTATCTTGCCCGCTGATGTGTCGTACATCTGTTGTAAACTCGCTGATGAAAAGTAGTTGACGCGTTCGTCGGGGCGTGTCGTTGTCAGACGGCGGCTTGTTGATCGCGTAGGTCAGCGGTTTATGGTCGGTGAATACGGTGAGATGTTGCCCTTCGAACATCTTCCTGAAGTGTTTCAGTGCCATGTAGATAGACAACAGCTCGCGATCGTATGTGCTGTATCGCTGCTGTGTAGGCGAAAACTTCTTGGAAAAGTAGCCGAGTGGTTGCCAGGCGTTGTTTACTCGCTGTTGTAGTACCGCTCCTGCGCTCGAGTCGGATGCGTCACACATGAGGGCGAGGGGGGCGGAGGCAGACGGATGTGCGAGCAAAGCTGCGTTACGTATGCAGTCTTTGCTCGAGTTGAATGCTTTTTCTGCTTCGTCGTTCCATACGATTTTGCTTTTGTCATTCTTCTTAGAGTTGTGAAGGTAAGCATTCAGTGGCGCTTGTATTTCCGCGGCCTTTGGAATGTTTTCTCGGTAAAAATTTAGCATGCCGAGGAATCTTCGCAATTCTTGTATTGTTGTCGGTTTCGGGAACGTGACGATAGCTTGAGCTTTCTCTTCGAGTGGTTTGATGCCATCCTTGGATACTGAGTAACCAAGAAATTTAACTTCTTCTTGTCCAAGTACGCATTTCGACGCGTTAATAGTGATGCCGAACTCGTTCAATCGTTGTAAAACTGCGCGGAGGTGTCTAGCGTGTTCCTCTTCCGTAGTAGAAGCGAGTATGACGTCATCCACGAATGGAAACGCATAGTCTAGGCCTTGAAGTACTCGATGGATGAACCGTTGAAAGGTTTGGCCCGCGTTCTTGAGTCCTGGGCACATTCTTGGGAACTCAAACAAACCGAAAGGTGTAATAATGGCTGTTTTCTCAATATCGGCTTCTAAGACTGGCAGTTGCTGGTACGCCCGGTTCAAATCCAACGTTGAAAATATTTCCTTCCCGCTGAGTTGATAGGTGAAATCTTTCAGTCTCGGTATTGGGTACCGGTCTGGTCTTGTGACGGAGTTAAGCCTTCTGTAGTCTCCGCAAACTCGAAGGTCTCCATTCTTCTTGGGTACAACGTGAAGAGGCGTCGACCAAGGGCTTTTGCTGGGACGGCATAGGCCCTGCTGCATCATGTCTTCGAATTCTTTCTTGACTGCATGATAGCGATGCGGAGGAATTGGCCGCGCCTTTGAATATATAGGTGGACCCGTGGTTTCGATGTGATGTTCCACGTCATGCTTGGGACACTCCTTCATTGATGATAATCGTGTGACGTCTGGGAATTCTGCCAAAATGTCGTGGTACTTTTGTCCGATGTCAATGGTGCGAATTGTAGGCACCGATGAACTGCATAACGGTGCTTTGATGCAAAGATTGGTGACTTTATCGATCAGTGATCGACCGGCGATGTCGACGAGAAGTTGATGATGTTGTAAGAAATCAGCGCCTAGTATTGGCTTACTGACTGCTGCAATGACAAACTTCCATCGGTAGGGTCTTCCTAAGCTGAGGTCCAGGTCCAATGTTTTCTCGCCATATGTTGGTATGACGGTATTGTTGGCTGCATACAATGATAGTTTCGTTGGTTCCGCACGTCTTCCCTTTTGTTTGGGAATGACGGAAATATTTGCACCGGTGTCGATCAGAAACGATAGCTTTGACTGCTTGTCGTAGACGAATAGACGGTGTGAATTATTCCAAGCGCCGGTTGCCGTCTCAGCCAACGCTGTATTTAGTTTTCCGACGGCGAAGTAAAGTTGTTATGATCAAACTTGCATGGCCGTGTGCATCTCTGCGCATTCCTTCCATAGCGACGATGATAGTAGCAGGTATCATTGGCGGCGGTAAGCGGGCCCTGTTGCGAGTACATGTGAGGTGCGCTGGAGTGAGAGAGGTGCGGTCTTCGTGCGTTGCCGCTGCCAGTGCGCTCACTGCGCCCGCGCCAGTCACGGCGGAACGGTGCTCTGCGTTGGTCGTCTCGTCGCTGTGCTTTCAATTCCGCGATTTCGTAGACAAGCATGTCAATTTTTTCGTGTATGGTCATTTCTTCATGATTTTCAGCACTTTTCTGCGGACTGGATGACGTGGATGGTTGTTGGTGGTCGACGGCGGCAATTGAAACGGAGCGTGCGGCTGAGCAAACGTTGGTTTGTTCCAATATTCTATCTGCGACAAGTGCGAGTTCGTTCAGATCCGTTTTCTTGGCTATTGTTTCGCTAATCGTTAGTGCGGCTTGTGCTGACTGAGGCAGGTGATTGATCCACATAATGCGTAGCGTTGACTCGGGAATGCTGTTGCCGGCGAGAGACTGCATGCGCCGCAGTAGCTGGGAGGGTTTGTTGTCACCGAGCTCCATTTCAGAAAATAATCTTTGGATTCGGCGCTGCTCTGAATCCTCGTAGACTTCTAATAAGCGCTTCTTAATTGCTGGATACTTGTTGTTTTCCGGTGGGTCTAACATAATGTCGCATATTTCATCGATGTCCTGGCGCTCCAGCTGTCCGACTACGAGGTCATACATAGCCTTGTCTCCTTTTTTGTGAGAAGAGACGATTGACTCGAACTGGGCGAACCAAAGGCGAAGTCTATCACGCCAGATGGGTGGTATTCTCATATTCACTGATATGCCGGAGAGTTCTTTGTAATCGGTTGAAGATCCTTGGTTTTGATCCTGATTGGCCATTTTGCGTAATTTGTTGTTGCGTGTTTTTAATCAAAGTCGGGGTCACCACTGTTGAGGCAGGAATGCTGTAGCTGATGAATAAAAACGATGCTTTGCTATTTGCGAACTGAGACAGTTTATTTAATATTATAATGCAATATATACAAAATAGCTGACCCTGTAAGGATCGCGCAAGAGGATTACGATGTGCGGAGGGTGCGAGTGGAATGCAAGATAGGCTGTCTCACACCATATAATAAACCGGGCCGCGCCTCTCGATCTTCAGTATGAGTCGCTGTGTCGATGCTGCTACAGGTTTGTGGAAGTCGGTTTTTTCTAAAGTTTACTTTTTGTTTCAATTATTATTTTCTCAATTATTTGTGTGCTATAAAGAAATTATGAACTATGAAGTGTGACAGCGGTAGGTCATACGCTTCCGTCTCGTTCATTCGCTGATCACATAACCATGCTTGTTGTCTCGTTCACTCGCGGAATAACTCCGGTCGCTATCTCGCTCAAACACTCGAGCGACACGACGTCTGCATAATCTTGTAGGTATTGTATTTGTCGTTCGACTTAAAACTAAACTAATATTATTTTTTCCAGGTCTCCTAACAATTAAAGTGAGTCTCAGTTAATAATTTGGAAATTCGAATGTGACCATTTTTATCACAATCGGTACAGACATACTCGAAGCGTTGTACGCCACCGGCGGTGTACGCAAAGATCACCCTTATACGTCTGTTACTTGAGTACTGCTCCATCAAAGCTTTCGAGTTTTGCTTAAGGGCCTGATTCGCGTGACATAGGTAGGAGACTTTTTGTAATCAACGCACATTTTTAAGACTATGAAACGGACTTATACTCGTACATGTGCCAGTACCTTTTCATTTAGAGCATATTTATTGTATTTTAAAATAATTTGCATAAGTTTTGGCTGCTGATGCTACTTGTGTCAATGTGTAATACCAAAAGCTTGGTAAACTCTGAAGCTTATTACTTTTTATAATAACTTTCCTCAACAAACATGTTTGGAAAATAATTAGTTCCTGGGGATAATGGCAGCTGATTACAAGTAAATTAAGAATACCAATAATCCATACAGAGTGACCTCTTAGCTGACTATATTCTGGGGAATGATAGCTGTACCCATCATTATGAACGATGTTCCCTAGGAAACATAATATAGTTGCAAACCAAAAAATAATCGTACCTACAGTGGCTGTGATGGGTATTATCAGTCCCCAAAATATGGTAGGCTAATAATATTTTATGTCACCTTGTATAGTACGAGGATTGTTGTTAGTAATTTGTTTCTGCTTCGCTGTATCAATTTATTTTTGAAACATATTATAAAACGTGTGACGTCAGCAGCTGTCTGTACATACTTATTTATTTATTGTGTTGTTTTACTATCGTGAACACACAAACGCATTTATTTTATTATTAAGATTTCCAACTTTATAATAAGTATCACAATTAGGTTATTTGGATTTTGGAATGATCAAAATATCGTTTGAAAATAGAACGTTTCGTAAAAATATACGCAAAATCAATAATGGTGTTCCATACTTTGGTATTTTTTACTCGAGTACACTAATAAGTGGAATTAGCTGGGCTAGCCTACAGACTTAACTAGTGAGAGGCTGGCCTAGTTACTTTAGTTTCTAAATTAGGTGTACAACCTATCATATTTATATATATCGCAAAACTGAACATTATATAATTTATGTTTTATATACAGGGTGACATTTCGTTAGCTGACCAAGGTTTGGAGAATTATACTTATTAATATGAACAACATTCCCATAGGTGTGTTCATTTGTAAAAGTGGTTCATAAGGTCTATTCCCAAAATATGGTCAGCAAATTAAAACTCTCCTTGTATGGTTTACTTGACACGAATTGGAAGTATGTAAGAAGTCGGGTGGGTCTTTGTATTGTCTTATGAACTAATAATGTGGTTGTGTGCTCCTAAGTAATAATTTTAAAATTGATAACACAGAAAAGACATCGTATGTAATTTTCTAGAAATTTTCGCCTAGGTTATCTGCAATAGCTTACTAATATTTAATTAAATCTTGTAGATTTTTTTGATAAATTATTAAAAATAGCATTTGATTTTAGACGCAGTGCAATAGATCGAGGCCGTTCTAGTAACGATAAATTGAAATCGATTATTGATAAATTATAGTATTTTTATTCAATTCTTTTAATATAGTTTTTTATTTGTAATATAGTGTTGGTTTCATGAGAAATATGGATGAAGTATAATCGGAATGAGATTTTTTTTCAATCTAATTATATACTTAGATACTTATTTATTACTATGTCCATGATTTCAATGAAACCAAAATATCAATTTTATAGAATTCGCCTAAATAGGTAGCTTGATATATTTAATTGGAGGTGAGATTATAACCGTAATTCCTACTACAGTCAAGTTTATGGTCCAGTATTTTTATTATTAAATATTAGTAATAAAAATAATTATTATTCTGATGGAATATGTAAAAAGACTGCTTGTTAGTGGTTTGTCAATTATTGTAAGAATTACAATACTAATGTTTGGGTACTTCTGGGCATTGATAAAACATAGCATGACCACTTCTTCAAAAGTATGTTGACCGGATCTCAGGTTAGACTGTAAGGCCCACTTGCGCCAAATGTTAACCTGGAGTCAAAAGTATTAAACATTGGTCTCGTTAAAATCGATTAAAATTTAAATGGTTATATGCCATTAGCGAAGGGCAGGGGCAGTTTGCGGACTTTACCACTGACGTGCCATTTATTTTATTTTTCATTCTTAGGAGAGCTTAGTTAGTATTAAGCTTAAATTCTCGTCTGTAATTATATCCGTGACTGGTAACGTAAAGACCAATCTTAAAATAACAAATAACATCCGGGTAATTCAACGATTTCGTCCTTCAAACCAGATTTACATCATTAGAGAATTATATATTTGATCCATAATATATTGAAATATTTGCAATAGTAGTTGTGAAGAGATTCTGAGCCCGCAAGCCACCCTGGCCCAGAAAGTAAACCAAAGAAGGCATATTTTGTAAATGACACATTGTAGCGAGTGACGGGAAGAGATGTATCCACCTCACCATTGTCGACTAAATGGTTGTCGTTCAGGTATATGTCGGACTGTATTGTATAGTTAAACTTGATAATTCGGTATTAATTAGAAGCAGGTGTAATAAATGTCGCAATCTGTTTAGTCGAAGCTTAGGTTAGGTATTTTAAATGTACTCATAGATCACGCGCCATGATATAAGGGGACAGGGCTAGGTGACTGTTGTATCTGTCTCTGTTTCACGCGAAGTGGCGGTATGACGAAGTTTATATTGTCGATCAGTAATATTCGAACGAAATAGGTATCCCGTATGTGTTTTTATTCGATGTTGAAATAGAGTAAAAGAGGTATAGTTTTATAATTTGACATCTAAATAGTGTTTCGACACCTGTAAAGTGCAAACGTGTTGTAAACTGATCTACGATTTAAACTGATGTCGGCCGATTTTAAACTGTTGTCCTTTTTATTAAAATATCGAAGAGTACACGTATGTCACTTACTTGAGTTGCACTTACCTTTCTGAACAGTAAAATTTAGTAATTATGTCCGATTTACAAATAATCCATAACATTTATCCTGGCTTTAAATAGGTTGAATTATCAGTTTGATTGGAGGACAACATGGTATCATCGGCCATAAAGAAATATAGTTTGCGAAGTTAAATGAATTAACCTCTTCGTAACTTTGTGTAACCTCATTCATCAGGTGGTTGACTGGCTAGCGAAATGATTAAATGTATCAAAAGGAGTATTTTTATTTTGATTTGTATAGGATTATGCATGACATCACTATCGCCATAATTTGTTGATGAAATCACTAACTGTACCTACTGTAATTGCTGATGAAATAATACGTTGCTCAGCTGGTTTAGCGTTTTTGTACATAATGCGTTTTTGATTTGGCTACCCAGTCAGCTTTCCCATTGTAATATAAGCATAGGTCGATTACATTGTCATGGTCGTTCTCATTATTGGTGAATTTGATCAGGGTATTATCATCGGTCGGTATATCATGCACCCGGTTACAGACACTCATGACATGATTGATAGATTTATTTTGGGAGACAGATTAGTAAAAAATAATTATTGTTGTTTGTCATATTTAAAGGGAAATAATACAAACCTGAAGAGTAAAAATAAACACTAATGTAACTAGGTAAACTAGGTATCAAAAATCGTGCAGCTAAAATGAGTGTCTGAAAAACACATCTCCATAAAAAATCACGATAACTAAAGTGTCCTGATAAAATAATCTGACTATTTTTACCTATTTAGAATATAATTATGCGAATATAAATGTTCCATGTTGTGCTCAAGCCTGGAAAATGTTGCTAGTGTAAGGAAAACAAAGAGTTGCCAGTTTTAAATTTAACCCCCTATAAGAACCGCCTCCCGTTGAACTGTAATTGTGCCAATTTTTTTACTTTCTGTTTGTAAACGGTATTTTTTTCTTTATTTAGTCTGTTGTCTCCTCTAGTTTGAATAAGTACATACATGTAGATATACTCCGTTTTTAATACTCTATTTTTTAACAATTATACCCTGATAGCAAAATAATTATACTCGTTATGTATTCAACCATCACATTTTGTACGTACAGGGTGATTGTAAAGTCCTTAGCCGTAATTATTAGATTCCCAGCATCAATATTATATGTCTTAGAGCGAGTTTTACCAACGAAGAGTAACTTTTTACTGGCGTGTATCTACTTTTCCAAAGAATGACCTCATTGAACTATCATTGTCATACAAATTATCCCCGGGATAGTTATTCTCCTATAACCTTTTGTTGGTAAAGTCCACCCTAAGTCTAAGTTACGGTAAAAAATGTCCTAAAAATCATCCTGTATTTTAGTAATAAACGATTATTTTACAATAGTCTATCAGACCCCTTTTTAGGGAATTGGCTTTTTGATAATTAAAAGTCTACATTTAGATAAATTATACTATAATTGTGATTCTTGTATTTTTTAAGTTGTTTATTATATATTTTTTGTACAGTTTAACCGATCAAACCATGTTTGAATTTGTGTTATGTATTTTATGTTAAATTTTAATGTATAATTTTACGACATCACATTGTGAAAAGAGTGTAAGAAGACTTATTTATTTTTATGTAACCGCCTGTATTATTTGAAATATAAAATATACCTACCATAAAATACAACAAAATGTTAGTTTTATTTCTGTTCATCTTTTAACATTATGATTTATTTAAATATTATCCTGCTAGGAGTTAATGGTTTTCTAGGAGGTTTGCAACATTTATTTCTCGTACATTCAACATAAATAAATAATGTTGACTGACACCATATACATTCTAATCTAGGACTGACACATATATTAGTGTGACTGACATGCATGACACTTTGACGCCTGTTAAAAAAAAACCTATGTGAAGTTGTGTCTCTGTCACCCTCTAGTTAGCTCTAGTTCAAGAAAATTAGGATTTGTTTTTGGCATAAATAAAGGGTTACTTTTCACTAAAGATGGGCGATTGTGAATAGTTCAAACAATCGAGTGGTTTGATAGTGAATAGTATTAACAATCGACTTTGAAAACAATCGATAACTAGTTCACACAATCGAATGAAACCATTCATTCATTTACTTTGCCATACCAAATTGAGCGTTATTTTTTGGGCAATAAAGTCTACGTTGATAAATTTTACAAACCATTCGAATACAAACTAGTGGTATTTGTGAAATTCGATGGTTACTGATTGAATTTCCACACAAAAATGGATATTTTTTCTCAGAGCATAGAGTTTACTTTTACATGAGCTTAAAACTATCGGAAATCCAAACGAATAAAACCACTAATTCGAATACTTTGAATGATTTCAACAATCGACTGGTTTAGCGATTGTTATTCACAATCGCGCATCGTTACTTTTCACCGAACCTTTTACAATTGCGCTGAAACTAAAAGTGATCTCGCTTTTGTATGTATCAAGGATCATTTCGTTCCTACACACTTTATACCGCCCGCGCTGGGTCACTTTTGAGGGCGCAGGGGGTGACGCTTGCCCCGGAGGGGGGAGGGTAGAGTAGATAATATTAAACTTTGCTTTATAACCTATATATCCTGATAGATAAAAGTTACCCTTTATTTTTGCCAAGTTTTCCATACTTACATTGAACTTACTTAATGTGACTGGCATTGCTGTACTCTCTTGCCTCCATGAACACTTTTGAACCTCCTGCAACATTCTGTTGACAGTAGAGACTCTATATCCAATAGACTGCACCTGCGGGGGAATGCGGCTCGCCAAACGTTTGTTGTATTCAACAAACGTTCGCATACGCAACCTATGTACGATGACGGGCCGCCAGACAGTTTCGCTGCGGCTGACCAATCACTGCTCTCTTACCTCGTCCCCCGCCGCCCGTAAATTGGTGAGTTGTGTTTCAAAGGAAAATGTATATATGCGCTCTCCACTGGATAAGTGCTCCCTGCTTTAATGAAACCGAAAGGTGTAGGTAGTCAACTTTCATTCCCCACTAAAAACGCAAATGTTTTAAAAGTTTATCCGGATTCACGTGCACGTTTTCAGAACTTTCAGAAATATCGCAACAAAAAATTAGGCAAGTAAGTTGGTTATATTTTAGAAGTTACAAAACTTCTCACTTCTCACTCTAATGAGTTTGTCGAAGCAGGAATTTCTGCGGCACAAATTAAGCAAGTTTATGAACGCAAATAAAACATTTCTAAGCAAGTTAGTTAAGTTTGTAGAGTTTCGCAAAAATCATACAGACCTGCCAACTACCTGTGAAATGATTGCTGTCGTCTGTCGCTTTCTTTCTAATTACACACGCCCATTCGCTTGAGGACAGAAGAGTCCTTTGACTTTGACAGTGGGTACCAAGACGTGAAATAATGTCTACAAGGGGATGAGAACTCTTGAGAACTTGATTTCCGCTAATTTTAATGTCATTTTTTTTCCTTTTCGGCTAGGAGAATGACTATCTCTTGACTGAAAGGGGTGGGTTTCGTGATTGGGTCCAAGCCTCAGAACAATAAGAGGTCCAAGCGGTCCAAGCCTCGTCCAAGCATAGAATCAAGAATGACATTTCAAAGATGGCGGTCGTAGTTCTGGATTCTGACATTTCACAGATAACTTGACCTCCTGTTTTTACTTTTTGGGGTGCGCATTGGTTGGACCACTGTATTGGCCGATCGTTCTGTCGGACCCTGTTCCTCGGGATCGCGCGGAGTTATGTGGAAATTGTTATTATCTAGGTACTCTAGTGGTCAAAAGGATCTGTTTTATTGTTTAAGCCACAAGTATGCTTACTCGAAACTCGCAATATAATTAAAACTAACCCTTATTATTATAATAACGAAGTAAAACGACAGTTCCGATGTTACCGCATAGGGTAGAAAATAAATCATTCATTCGTTCATTCTATGTCTCAAATATTGTAAGTGCATAGAGCTTGTTCAAACTGAACTGACGCGTCCCACTCCTTTATTTGCAAATACTTATTATTATCTAAGTAAGAAAAATTAAGCATTTGCAATAGAATAACTCGCAAAAAGAGGGCACAATTTGCTTCTGCCACCTCAAATGGGAAAAAGCGTAATGCTTTCAATGTTATCAAATTGTGACAAATATTTATTACAAATTCTGAATATAAAGAATTATGCCCGGTTTCCTGGGCGCTGATTAAAGTTAACAGGTTGGTTAAATCAGCTTCAGCCAATCATGAACCGCTATTATTCAAAATGACGGAACTTGATTGGCCGAAACTGATTTAACCAACTGTTAACTTTAATCAGCGCCCAGGAAACTAGGTGTTAGTCTATTAATTTGGGTAGTTGAGTTGACCGTAGAATCATGTTTGGCAGGAAGCAAAGTCTTACAATCACTAAACACTTTTACATTTCTAGTTCTAAGACAAAAAATAAGAAATTTTTTGAAACCCTCGCTCGAGGATATTATTCCAAACAACTTTCAACTCTTTCTTTTAGATTAAATCACTTTTAATTAAATAGTCTTAAGCCCAGTTTCATGAGCGCTAATTAAGAGACCGGTGACCGCGTGAATTTCCCATACAAATGTAATAATTTTTGTATTATTTTTGTATGGGAAATTCACGCGGTCTCCGGTCTCTTAAGTAAACAGGTTGGTTAAATCAGTTTCGGCCAATTTTTAAATTCGGCAATTTTGAATATTGTTTATTAGTGTTACGTGATTGGCTGAGGCTGATTTAAACAATTTATGACTTAAATCAGGGCCCAGGAAACCGGCTTTTTAACCGACATCAAAAAAGGAAGGTATTGTCAACTCGGTTGTAAATAAGTAATATATTTTTAAATGTTTGTTACCTACGTGGAAAGTGGTAAGTGTAGATATTAACGTTTTGGATTGATTGTCTACTTACTAAGGTGATTGATAACTGATTATGGACCGGTTTCAAAAATCTTTCTTTGTTTGAAAGGGTGTCCCAGTAGTTGGTCCCATTTCTGAAAATTTGGGGGAAATAATTTAAAATTTACAGAAAATAAGACAAAAAATAAAAAAACGCTGTAATAGAGAGGCCTTTGCCCAGCAGTGGGATGCTATAGGCTAATAATAATAATAATAATACGTGTGGACTTTACTGTCAGAAGAAAGATTTGGTAGGCTCGTTTTCGTTATTAGACGACATTTGCATACCGGGCGGGCGGGAGTAAGCAAGCAATAAAGTCGGTTTTTCTTTAAGTTTTTTTAACTTGGTGAGTTATTTCATTTATCTATTATATTTATATATATATATAAATACAGGGTAATCAAAAGATTTATAAAAGTTTAGAATAATGTACCTAACAACCACTTTAAATATGACACCTTTTTGCAA
The DNA here is from genome assembly GCA_963457715.1 of Argyresthia albistria. Classification (NCBI taxonomy): domain Eukaryota; kingdom Metazoa; phylum Arthropoda; class Insecta; order Lepidoptera; family Argyresthiidae; genus Argyresthia; species Argyresthia albistria. Next base: position 6,124,069 of record OY735275.1, on the reverse strand, counting down.
CATTTGTGTAACAATAATAAAGATGTTGTAAAATATATCTGTACCTTAGAGGTGGACAATAGTAGGGGTAGACTCTAAGGTACAGAAATGAAATTTTCAAAAAGTGGACTTACTATTGTCTACCTCTAAGGTACAGATATATTACTTATAATAAATATTATTGTGATTGTATGATTATGCATGGAAAGAGAAATAAAACCCACGCTGCTCAGGAGTAAGTAACTATCTTTATTTTTTCAATAAAACCACCAATTAAAATACATTTTCAAAACATTAATTTTATCGTGATACGCATGTGCCTAGCATGAGAATAGCACAAGTCCACGTGTTATTCTACTCTGTGGTGTTCAGTTAATTCACATTTTTATTCTGGACAGTGCACCGCACAGAGTTAAAGGATTAATATTCTTACTTTGCTCACCAAAATGTTGAATGATTTTGTTAACAAAAAACATCGTCAATACAAATAATATTCTATCTTGCATTTATCAGATTAATCAAGTTTTTTTTTATATTTTGGCTCCGGACAATTCGTACGTAACTACGTAAGTATATCATATATTGGCAGATAATTTCAGAAATACAAACTTATTTATTTTTGTAAAAGTATATGGATTTTATAAAGCTTGATATGTGAATTGAATGATACATCCATTCAACATTTCGGATTAGGTACACATGTAGATAAACATTACATGATTAAGATTCGTTTTGATATTCAATGCTGTTTCTATTCATAGACATTATGTAAGTAGGTAAGCTACAGTATAATTACTACAGCGAAAAGTCTAAGATACTTCATTTAGTATTTAGATTCGAGTCTAATTGAATTAGGTTCATTGTTTATTTTAAAAACTGCACTCTACCTATTTAAAATATGATTGTCCATATGATGTTTTTTAATAATAATAATTTTGGTTTGGAGATTCCTCATAGCTGATAAAAGTGTTGATAGGATCCCCATAAAACTATTGTGTATTAATATGCATTTTGGTTACAAGGTAAGTTTATAATATAAAGATTATGGCGACGACGGTCGTCAATAATCTTTATACTTAGCGAATTTGAAATGTTTTCTGATACATAATTTGAAATGTTTTCTGATACACAATTTGAAATGTTTTCTGATACATAATTTGAATGTTTTCTGATACATAATTTGAAATGTTTTCTGATACATAATTTGAAATGTTTTTTGATACATAATTTGAAATGTTTTCTGATACATAATTTGAAATGTTTTCTGATACATAATTTGAAATGTTTTCTGATACATAATTTGAAATGTTTTCTGATTCATAATTTGAAATGTTTTCTGATACATAATTTGTTGCATTCAACTAACTAGCCTTACTGTTTAGGCATAGCCTTTTCAAACGTCGATAAAAATAATTTGTAAATTCTACAGAAATATAGTTAGAAAATTATATAGGCATATTACCTGAATAATAATATCGTGAAGAGGAATTTATTGACTTAATTAAAGCCATACATATTAAATGTAATATATTTTTAAAGCCAAATTTTATAGTCTGTAAGGTTATGCCGACATGTTCTGTCGCTATTCTTATTTTAATAGACGATAAGATACATAATATATTTAGGTTTAGTCATTTAACTTAATAATTCATCAATATATCTACTGCTTCGCTTGGCTTATTTCCATGATAATTTATAGATTATATTATTATGTCATTAATATTGTCTATGCGTTTGTGAAACTTAGTTAAAAACTAAAATAAATAAAAACTATTTTGGTAACTTAATATCGAGTCCGCCACGCCGAATAGTTCTAATCGTTCAGTAGATTTAGTAATATGAAGTTTCTAGTAGACCTAGTAGACTTAATGATTTATCTATAGAAGCTGCCTGACGACGACGTGCGGGGACTCGACAATACTCCACATCAAGTTTTATTTTAAAAGTCTTATTTTTGTAGAATCTCAATGCAAAGTGTTTAAAATGATCATCACACCATCTTCACCATCGCGATAATACAGTGTCAATACAGAAAAACATGCTGGTCATTTGATTGAATTGTATTTTAATATTTTGTTATCGAGCTTCATATTTTTGTACTAGCTTAAAGTTTATTGTAACATTTTCCGCATTTTTGTTCTGATTGATTTAATTAAATTATTCAATGAATATAAATTGCGACAGTATTTATTGTATATACGTAAGTAGGTACGTATACTTACTTATAGACGTTGTTGGTTTAAAAGCTAAATAAAGATGGATTCTGCTTTCATACCATGTATCTCACGAGTTCATTTTGATCTCATTCACTAGATATGTAAGAGTATAATCCAAAATAGTTCACACAAGCTTACATCGCAATGTTCTAATTTACAATTAACTATCAGTAAACATGAAACATTTAAATTTAATTAAAGCATTTGTCTGTCAGAATTCGAATATAAGGGCAGAAACATGTTTTAAATTTCAGAAGCTTTTGTTACTTTTTTAAAAGCTTTTGTTAAATCGACCCTCACATTCAAAACCGACATAGCCGTCTTTTAGGCTGTTATATTATATACACGATAACAATGTGTCTTAGGCCTAATCACAACATTAATATTAATATATTATGTTCTACGATCTACATGACTACATAATTATGTAATATTGTATATGTTTTTAAAACAGTTTTATTATTGTCTTCTATTATTGGAATGGCTTATATTAACCCATACATATCAAGACAAATATTACTAGATGTTTCAATACTTGCAATACTTGCAATACTTGCAATATTTGCAATACTTGCAATACTTGCAATACTTGCCAGAATCATTAAGTATCGCAAATAGCTATAGAGAAGCGGCTGAGATCTTGGGAAAACAATCTCTAGCTTCTTGGCTATTCTTCTGTTTTTTATTTAGCCTTTTTTCTGAAACACCTTTAATAAAGGCAGAGATTTATTTCAAAATATAATTAACTGTTAAGTATAATTATATGTGTACATTTAAATGAGTGAATGCTTAGACAGAATTAAAAGAATAATTATTGTGGCTAATTTGGTAATATCTAATATGTGATTTAAAGTTTTCCCTCGTAACAAAAATTAAATACTTTTTGTGTCAGATCATGCTATGTGTTGGTAACTATTGATCATTATGGTTTAGTACGTTTGCATTTATGTAAACAAAAATTACTGAAGTTATCAAATAAGTCTAATTTTGTATATTTTTAATTTAATCAGAGACAAGCCCATAGATAGAGACTTTATTTTCTTGCTAATTTTGAGACGATAAGGTATTTTGTATCAAATACCTACTTTTGCAGTGCGGATATGTAATACAAAATATTAAATTATCTTGAGCAATTGGCAGTAACAGTCCAAGTTCAAGTAACTACCTATTTTCATTTCAGTTCAGTTAGCAAAAATATCTTATTATTAGCAAAAAAATATTTCAAGTATCCTGATTGATATAATTTTATAGATTATTTTTAGGTATGATGTACACGCACGAGCGCGCCCGCGGGAGAGTATGTTTACGAACATAAGATCTTATTAATTTTATAATTAAAAATAAATAAAATATAAAATTATCGTCAAAAGAGGCCGTCGGGCTCAGACCAGACCTCACAAAATTATAAACTTACAAACTCATTATAGGGAACTTGACTGATTACATAATAATTTGTGAAAGTAAACAATTAGGTATTTAAAAAAAATATTGTCAAATATATAAAAGTACCTACGTAATAATGAATATGAAACCATCCAGTTTATAATATTCAAACAAATATTGACGAAGCGACAAAGAAGGTTAGGTTATCAATTGCGTCAAAATATTAGCCAAAATTTACTATATACAAACATACATATTATTAAATACGTCTAATTTCTAATAAACACCAATTTGTAAAACATCCATGCATGTAGTAATTATTGTCAAGGATTACATAATTGTCATTATTGTCAAATATTTGGGAATTGACTACATTGTAAAGGGTGGATATAATTTAATTGCACAAATTGTATACATTTTTAATCGTCAAATACATCCACTCTAAATATTTATTGTCAATTGGAAGTATCGTAACCATAACATCTATATATCCCGCTTTTTTATAATAAGGACGCGATTACTAAACATGAAAGACGTGTATATATCTTCCCTCAAAACTTTAACCTATCAAAAATATTGATAGAACGCGAAGTTTACCGAAAATACTGAAAGTGTAAAAAACTTCACGATGTAAAGAGACTACAGAGCAAGCTCGCAAGATTCTAAGCGAAAGCGTTAGATATGCTTTCGATATGATAGTTAAAATTGATATAGAGAGAAAAACACCTGTGATTTTGTACAACTCATTGGAACTCTTCTAGAACTTTCTAGATTCTTCTAAGTAGTTTCTGAGCCGCCGTACGCACTCAGTAGGCGTATGGGAGGATTTCTGGCGCTGGGTAGTCAAAAATGGGCTGGTAGTAGTTGCGACGACTGGGGGGGAGGAGGACGTCTGAATACCGTGAGAACTGGTTCACTTGGCGACTGCCTTGGGTTGGCGGTTTCCTGGGAAACATACATAAAATATTAGTATACAGGCACATACATTGCGTCTGGCCCCACAATAGATAGATAGATAGATAAATTCACTAGGATACAATGCGGCATGGACAACCAGAAAAAGCGACGTCGCACACATGAACTTTCGAGATCTGGAATCTTTATTCCTCCTCAACTGAGATTTAAACGTAAGTACTTAAAATCCACCCAAGACTACAGTCCTAGGAATACTTAGTCCTATAGTCACGAGACTATGTGCAAGAAGGGTTTCTATGTTATAGTCGCTATAAGCTGACTCACTTGAGATGTCTGTTAGCGGGCTCGTCGGCATATTCTGGTGCCAAAGGTTGCGGTCCCCTGTTCTCTTGTTCGCCGTAGCTGCCGTAAGCGTAGTCCTCGTTACTGCAACAAATAAGGATGGAGTGCTTAACCTTTTCCCATTTTGAAAATAACGGCCTAAAAAGATACTTAGCTGTCTATGGGTCTCTGACCACAAAGTAGCGATAGTCGCCGAGACCTAAATCCCAACACGTGCAAGCGACTGGAAAAAAACTCACATAGAAACGGACACACTTCCGTCTCGGCCATATGTTGGTAGTTGCTACCTACAGTGCCACCATCTACTGTAGAATGAGCGATGGCGCCACCATCTACTCCTACGTCCAACTGAACAGCATACAGTACAAAAACTGACAGCGAAGTGACGTTTTTAAAGTGGCATCAGTAGTTTCCGCTTTGGCCGTTCTACAGATAAGTAAACAGGCTCTGTAAACCCAACCTTCCTATAAAAGCTTTACTTGCATCGATGAAACGAGTATCCTATGACCATGGGTTTAGACTCCGGGCCATCCGGTTGTGGAATTCACTCCCCTGTGCGCCATTTGAGACAGTCCAACTCTAAATATATTTAAAACTCGCGTGAAAAATCACTACCTTTCCCTATAGTATTACAGGTAGTATTGTATGTATTTTAGTAGGTATATAATTTATATAAGATTTATTTAGGTATAAGTATACTTAATATATTTTATCGGAAATATTAGAATGCATATCATATTTATGTAATAGTATTTTTTCAGTGTATTTATGTTCAGTTTATTGTTGTACACATAGGTCTACCCCCTGTTTAATTATTAAACTCTCATCTGTACTCGGTTTGCTGGAAGAGATCTCTTTTTAGAGATAAGCTCGCCTTTGTACACTATTTTTTTTCTTCAACTAATTGTGTGCTATTCAAGAAATTATGAAAATATGAAGTGTTTTATGGTATGGTATGGTACATTACAATTCTTATGGATAGTAGTGGAATGGAAAAACTATTTTCTTCATTTTCATTTTCATTTTCATTTCATTCATACTTTATTGCACAAAAACATAAAAACACGTAACATTTACAAAAAGGTATGTACAAAGGCGAGCTTATCTCTAAAAAGAGATTTCTTCCAGCAAACCTAGGCGTGACAGGATGGAAGTCAGTGCACAATAAATGACTAAATAAATATAGTACTTCAAACATTATCTATTAAGTATACCAAATTACATTTAGTATGCAAATAAATACACCTAACTACATATATACATAATTGACATAAATACGTACATACAATATCTATCACGCACGAAAGAGGTTTTTCACTTCACGGCTTTTACCCGGTTTTTTAAATGTGACAAGAGTGGGACTGTCTCTTATGCTGGAAGGAAGTGCGTTCCACGGTCGGAAGTTCTTATAAATCTTATTGAAGCAATCCGCCAATCCCAGTCAATCCTTATTTGTAAATGAAACCATAGCAATGCTTTCTAATCAGTCTTTTTTTTAACGTCCACTTTTACTGCGATCTGTCATCTTCTGGGACATTTATCAGTAGTTTTGTTTTGCTATATATGGACAGACTTGTGGGCATGGAACCAGTGTCCCATCCTGGGTTATTATAATTTTGTGACTCTATTTATGACGCCTTCTCGAACAGGGGCCCGATGCTGCTCTGAGAAACGCACTTATATTGGATCGCTACCGCTTCTAAAACACCCAAAATGGCGTCATTTGGTATGCTCCTAAAGAATCGCAAATAGATCGTAAATAGATTGCAAGCAAAGCGTATAGCGTATACGATTTAATATTTGCGATTCTTTAGGAGCGTACCAAATGACGCCATTTTGGGTGTTTTAGAAGCGGTAGCGATCCAATATAAGTGCGTTTCTCAGAGCAGCATCGGGCCCCAGGGTTGGTCTAAAAATAAACCTTTGGATTTTGTCGGGTATCGATGCCGAGTCGAGAACTCGTGGGAGTCGAGTAGAGTGGAGTGGATTTTCAATTCTGCCGGGAGGACCGTGGACATAGATTGCATTACCCGGGGACTCACTAGGTATCCGGTTTCCGAAAGGAAAATTAGTTGTGACAACTTTTTAAACTCTTGTCAAACTCATTTCAGCCAATCACGTGCAGCGTAAATAGCGATTTAGAATTAATCTACTGGGAGTAAGCTAGATTATTTGAGATAAATGATCTGGCGCAGACAAGACTAAAGACTATTAAAGTCTTCACGAAATAAAGGGCCCGTTTTGACAGTTAACGCCCATGAAGTTTTAACCCCTAACGCGTAGGTAATAGAAGCGGTTTTCCTAGGTGCAACTTGTACGCTTTGCTTGTACGCAACAGTAGGCTTTTATTACCTACGCATTAGGGGTTAAAACTTCATGGGCGTGAACTGTCAAACGGGCCTTTTATTTTGTGAAGACTATAGTAGTGTTATTATTATTATCAACATTCAATACTCCATATATCTGCGGCGATGGGCTAGCCCCCTTCACGCAAGATAGAATATCAAAAAGTCATTTGACCCGCAAATGGCTTTTGGCAAATAATTGTGCCTCTGTCACACCGTATGTGCCTCTGTCACACCGTATGTGCCTCTGTCACACCGTATGTGCCTCTGTCACACCGTATGTGCCTCTGTCACATCGTATGTGCCTCTGTCACACCGTATGGGAAAAAGCGTGACGCTATTTAATCTAACTGAACTGCCTCGATATCCGGTGAGTGAACGTTTTCTATCGACTCTATGGCCACTAAATTGTAAAGTACCGCCGCCTGCTAACACTGCGGGAACTAGAAAATAAATGTTCTACTTCGGTTCGGAAGCGGGAGAACCCACTTTTACTGAAGTGTGTAGTGCGCTTGAAAATATTATTATTTATAAAATCTTTCACTCGTGATATTATTTTGAAATCCTGACGGAATAATACCTAGGGATTGTTAGGGACAGATTTACTGACAAAGGAAGCTGGCCATCACGATCGTCGACTCTACTGACGAAACTACTGACTTTTGGCATAGAACTTGGACCGAATTGAACTTGAGATGGATGACAGAATTTTGACTCAGATGACATTAAGCCAGTGTTCTTACGCCGAGGATACGGATGCTTTAGTTATTGTTCTGAGGGTACGACGACAAAACAACTCCCAATAAAGCATGTACTCAGTCTTTAAAGTTTAAAGCTTCTTAGGTATCTGTCCGTTGCACACCAGCGGCGGTCAGATTTCATAACCCATATCACACATACAGTATGAAACTATGAATGAACCAACATGGATGGTTGATTTATAACAATAGATATCTATGTTTGTCCTGTAAAAGCAGGCATATCTCTTGGTAGACGCTTGATATTGAGCATCTTGTATACCTACGGTTGGTGAAACGCCTTACCAAAACCAGGCCTCCGTCACTGAATGGACTAGCGCGCTATAATTACCTACCGCCCGCCCGAGCTCTCGGAGCTCACGGCTATGGCCCTGCGCTCAACGTCAGTATGGTTGTCGCAAGCCAAGCGCACGCACGTTTTGAACTGTGTTCGTATCGTACGAGTATCTGCGATGTCTGCCAGCCCTGCGATTAGTGTGAGATCGCGCGGTGCGAGGCGATCACAACTGTACGCTTGAGCATTTAGGCACATTTTAGCATGCAGCGGTTGCTGACGCGACGGAGTAGGCTATTATAGCAGTAGGTATTGGAAATTTCCTACTGAGTGAAGTATCTGTTACGTAGTAACTATTTAGTAATATGTGCCAAAACCCATTGAGCCCTAAACACAACCCAATGAACATAACCCGTGTGACCCATGTGACCTTTGGTTTAGGTCGCCGCATTTTGTATTCATTGGCTTCTTCAACGGGTCTGAGCTGGAATGGGTCGGAGAAGGTTATTTATTACGTCGTAACGCTGTTTGTGCACGCCACTGTACTTGAGTGAGGCTTGTGTTTTGGGTGCTAAGTGTTTCAAGTATTTCACACAGGGTCACTCTACCCGATTCGTTAGCTAGGTTATCTAATACCTATGAACATAAATCACAATGTCAAGGCTCAAACCTTATAGGTGTAAAAAATCATAATGGGCTCTACTCACGATGCAACCTGTCTCGCGATTTGTTGCTGCAACTTGTATTTCTCTCTGTCTATCTTAATGTTCTGTCGTTCTTTAGCGGTTGCAAGGCAACCTGCCTTCTATGAGTTGCAGCGACAGATTGCTAGTCAGGTTGCATCGTGAGTGGAGCCCATAACATAGCGTCACGCCTTTTCCCATACGGGGTGGCAGAGGCACAACTGTGCCCACTTTTAGCCAGTTATTCAATACTCCATTTTGCGTGACAGGGGCTAGCCCATCGCCGTAGCTATGGAGTAATGAAGGTTTCCTCACGATGTTTATAGGTATAATAGTTTCTTCATAAAGTGTACCACAACGAGTACTGGATTGTGGCTTAAAATCTCGCTCGCTTCGCTCGTCTAAAGACCACGGATTGAGTACTGTAAGCAACTCACTTCCTGCCGGACGCCAGCTCTTTCAACTCCTGCTTCTGGTCGGTCTCGTACTTCCTCTGCAGCTCACGGAGATGCTCCTGACGGATCAGCTTCTTCAGGTCTTCGAACCTGCGGGGACACACAATGAAGCCAATCAGTTTAGCCCAGCTTTCAAGGCTCAAGGTATCCGACCCACCCCCGACTACCGATGAGCCGTTGCCGGCAATATTGGCATTTGTCCGGGAATATTGTTAAATGATGTATGGAGCAATATTGCCCCATTACCTATAGCCTATTACACTATTGCCTAATCCATTATTTTGCCACAAATATCAATATTGCCGGCAACAACACATCGTACCCCCGTTGCAATAAATGAAATCTTAAGTGAAATCTTAAGCCAAGTCTTTTTGTGCTGATAAGTATAGCAGTTGAAGACAATCGCAGGGAATTGTACTGTCATTTACAGAAAATTGCATGCAAATCTGTACACCCGTTTGAGCGGTAGACTGCCACACAGGCAAACGCCCTGTACTAAGGATATAGTGCGCGTATGTTTGTATACACACACCACAGGGCTGTAATAAGGATATTCACAGGTCACATTAAAGGGGCAACGTGAAGGTACCTTCCTTACCCTTTCATCGAAGGCCCTTGCAATCGCAGGATAAATCGCACAGACCACACAGGGCTGTACTAAGGATTACTCACTTGTCCCGTTGGGGGGGTACCATGAAGGTGGCGCCGCCCCTCGCCCTTGAAGGTCCGGGGTATCGGAGGATCTTGCCAGAGGTGCGGGGTACGTTGAGCATTCCGAACATCTAGGGATAAACAGCAAAAATAGAAAATAGTTAGACATGTGATTGTTCCTGACCAGAATAGCTGCAGGTTACATGGATAAATCTGAGTTAGCTTGCCCCCCCCCGCGTTTACCTCAGAAGTGAAGTCGGAATGAGGTTGGGTGGAGGGAGGGGGATGTGTCCACAAACTTATATTATAAATAAGCTGCCAAGTGCGAGTTGGACTCGCGATGAGAGGGTTTCGTACAACAATAATAGGACTAACACCAACAAAATACTCTAAAAGTACCCTAAAATTCAGTTTTTCATACAAACTTTGCACCCCAGGGATAGTGGGTTAGGGGGTCAAAGTTGTAGATTTCGGAGTTTTTATGGGATATGGGTGCAAACATACAAACATACATATGTGCTTGCATACCAAATTTCAGATTTTTAGGACTTCGGGTTTTGATGACTTGCGAATCGGTCATATTATTGAGCACAACTTTTTAAAATAAGTCTTAAAAATATTATAAAAATACATTTAGGATCCTCACACATGCGCTTTCATTTGATATGTCACACGGCATATTTTGAATTTTTGAATTTTATTTTTATCATTTGGCCCCCCGAAAGGCCCTTTCATTCCATATTTATATATTTACATTGCACCTCTGTCTTTGGGTCACGGATATTGATATGTGTACCAATTTTCAACTTCATCGGTCCAATATGTTCTGAGTGACGGACGGACGGACGGACAGAAGCACGAGTGATCCTATAAGGGTTTCTCCTTCTGAGATACGAAACCCTGAAAATACAATAATTAAACGCGTCAAAGGGAAAAGGCCTCACGCTATACTACTCGTATAATATGTGCGATTTGAATCAATCACGTGTGAGGTCGCCACTTACGGTGGTACTCGACCGTATTTCATCCCATTTGGAGTGGCATGAACCTCTCAGCACGCCCCTTCGAGTGCGGGATTGAGCCGTGAATCCTGACATTGAGTTGGGTCCCTAAGTCCCTTCCGAAAACGGGGTCCAATTAGCGCCCTTTAAGGGAAAAAAAAAAAGTAAAATAATGAATTAACGATGAACGAAGAGTGATGAATTTATGCTGTCAGTAACGAATAGTAGTAAAGTAAATGTAGCCCATTAATGTCCCCACCGAGGGGCACAGGCCTTGACCCGGATCCGAGTACACGAGCCACACTCCACCACGCTGGCTCAGTGGGGGTTGGTGGAGGGGTTTTACGACGAATATGTGCGAACGTAACGAATGAAATAGAAAAATTCACAGACTTCAAAATCGTTGTCATTATTTTTAATCGATTCCTTCTCGAACAATAGATGTGCGGGCGAGAGGGTCGCGCATTTTAACCGACTTCCCAAAGGAGGAGGTTTACAATTCGTCCGGTAATTTTTTTTAAAATTTTTATGTATGTGCCCCGATAGCGCCTAAACGGATGGACCGATTTGGAAAATTATTTTTTTATTTGAAAGGGTTTACCTTCCCATTGGTCCCATTGACACCAGGTCACGATCTGATGACGGGATCCTGGAGAAATCGAGGGAACTCTTCAAATATTATAGGCAGACCTATAGTGATTTTTGTGTTTTTCATAATAACTCGTGCAAATGCACATGGTAAGCATAATATTGTGATGCGGAACTGCTGATGAAGACCACATATGGCCACCAGAACTGCTCAATACTAGGTACAAATACAATCTATTAGGCGTAGCTGACCGGCAACGCAATTCAACGCATAGCCTAAACCGGTGGACCTAAAGCCATGAAACTTTGTACAGGGGTTCCTGAAGTAGTATAGGGTAGCACCTGTTGGTAGCACTGAGATGGGATTTAATGAAATTAATTCCCAAGGGGGGGGGGGGAATAGGGGTTAGAGTTTGTATTAAACTCAATCTAGTTTGAAATGACTCTGTAGCAGAATGTATGACAGCTTCATAGCCCGTAACAATAAACCTCCCACATTTCTGAGAACTATATCTAGAGCACGTGTAAATGAATCAGAGCTCTCAGGCTACGAGCTGTTTTGGCCGACAAATTGCCGACTATGCCGACTAGTCCACGACCGATTAACCCTTGGAGGAACGCGGCCTTTCCTACGGAGTTTCATACTACCGTCACACCTCGGACACTCCATAGAACGCTCGTAAAATAATCACCTGTTACTACTACATTACCAAATGATGTTTGTATACGTGCAAATGTGTGCGTAAACTTTGCTAGGGCTGGTGGCGCGGCAAATGCGGCGATATTTAGTATACGCGTCGTCACTCGTCCGGCGAATCCTGTGACGCCAGGGGTGGGGTGCAGTATCTGAATCAGCGCGGGGAAGGGAGTGGCCGTTCTGTACGGAGTACTATTTTCTCTTTCTGTGCTACCGTGTTGCTCGAAGGATTGATCGGCTAGAGTCGGCGGACTATATAGTCGGCCCATTTATACTGTTTATTATTAAGAGCCTTACCTGTCATTATTTTTTATGACCATGTTTCTTAATTCGGTAACTTAATGGGATTCTTTCAGAGCAGGGTAATTTCTAAATACAACAAGTGGCTTTGAAGACGATCCTGCCATTTTTCTTTTGGCTGTTTTTCTCTCAGGGCACGGTCATATCGTGGGAATGTAAGGGACTGAGCTGTTTGCCCCACGAAACGAAAAAAAAACAGTTTTAGGCGCGCATGGTAAGAATGTGGTAAATAAGGGTACAGGATACCTGAATAAACAAACAAATATGTCAACCCTAAAGTCCCTAAAGTGTTATTATAAGTACAAATACTATAATATTATACTAATATTTGACAGTGGGACATTACAGGCTCGTAATAATAATAATGTTATAAGTAAGTATGTAGACGTTTGTGAGATAGTTGGTACAGTCTTGTGTTGAATTAAAAAAATACTATTGTTATTAGTTATTTCTTTATTGTACTCCACAAAATAGATATACAGAAAATACATGTAAGAAAAACAATGTACAAATGCGAGCTTATCTCTAACAAGAGATTTCTTCCAGCAAACCATAATGAGAAGGAAAGGTATATGAATGAGAAATGAAATGACTTCATTTCTAAATAAATGTTTCAATAAATCTAAATAAATAAATGTTTCAGCTAGTAAATACATAAATATCGATCCAAACTCCTCCATATACTATGTATCAAATTATTAATCCATGAATGGTATACCGACCACGTCAAGCGTGAAAGGGTTTTTGTGTTCAGGGGTCCGTGGAAATCAAAATCCGGTCATGTCTTGCCGTAATAAATAGGAACGGATAGTACCATTCCCACGAGATTTCCTCAAATAAAAAAACCGGGTATGTAATGGAATTTCATACATACTTCCCACCCTTGGGTCGGAAGGATTTTCATACAAACTTCCATACCTTGGGATGAAAGGATTTGAAGGGCGGGATAAAGGCGTTTCTTCCCTCTAATTGGTATAATTAGTATGTATTTTCAGAGCAGGTGTGATAAAAACATATTTTTAGCACAACACACAAGACTACATTGTCTGAACAAACCACAGCACAGATACTATAATATTATACTGAACAAACACAAATGAGATTAAATATCATTGTATACCTACTGCCATACAGCACAATAAGAAATGATAGAAAATATTAACAACGGCAGCTTATAACTAAAAAAAAAAACAAAAAATACAAAAAGCAAAAATGTTAACTTGCGACCTTGCCAGGATTCGAACCTGGAATCTTCTGATCCGTAGTCAGACGCGTTATCCGTTGCGCCACAAGGCCAGTTACAGTGAGAAGCGAAAACACCGACCGGTTACTTTATCGAGCAACGTGGCGAGGCCGAGGGTATGACGTCATTACGACATAAATAGAAGTAAGTGCTTACAAGGTTGATTTATCGTGCCTGTTACTTGTTGCATACTGAATTACTGATAAACGTACGTAGTTCTGTAGTCTTTATTGATAAGAATATAGGTACCAAAAATACTAATTTTTCTTGACGAGGCGGCAGAGGCATAGATTGTGATTTGCCCCCACCATGTTAAGTCAGTACCTAGTATTATAGTTCAGCAAGCAAGAGCATACAAAGACGGCCATCTTTTGTTTTGTTAGCGCTATTATCAGAGCACTGCATTGCATGAGCATTTTGCTACCTACGCCAATAGGGTTGCCATATCTAAAATTTGGGAACCAGGACAAGACGCGTGAACGTGAAAACCCCGGATACTCTCGGAACTCTAAACTAGGACAAGTCCGGGGAAACCCGGACAGATGGCAATCCTAACGCGAATCGCAACCGAGCACTCGTGTATTGTTAGTATGATGAAGATGATGATAAGTGTGAATATTTCTTAGGTAAGTTTAGTTCATTGGTGAATATTTAATGAAATGTCTTGTCCTGTTTTTAACCATTGAATAAATAAATAAAATAAACCAATGGATTATAAGCAAGACTATATACATGAAATACTATTATTCTAAAGATGTATTTATTTATACCTCTTATTTGTAATAATTTGTATCATGTAGAGGTAAAATTTCTGGCATTGTTTTTTATTCATAATTTATTAAATTATGTGTAATAATATCGTGTTACTTATATAATATACAAACATTTTATTTGGATTGAACTTTGGCACCAAACATGCTTTCTGTAGACAGGGCTTTTTCTACACGGGATTGCAGGGCACACGGGATTGCAGGGCACACGGGATTGCAGGGCACACGGGATTGCAGGGCACACGGGATTGCAGGGCACACGGGATTGCAGGGCACACGGGATTGCAGGGCACACGGGATTGCAGGGCACATGGGATTGCAGGGCACACGGGATTGCAGGGCACACGGGATTGCAGGGCACACGGGATGGCAGGGCACACGTGATGACGTGATCCTGCGACAATAACTCAACACAATTTTAGCAGCATCTATTGACGCCAATACCAATAACAACATTACATTACATACAGGCACATACATTGCTTCCCCACACTAGGATACCCTGAGTCGTGGAATCAATCGTCGTGGGGATTGAACCAGAAACAGCGACAAACATTTAAACTTTAGGCTTTTTGTATCCCCAGCTTGTATTCGAAACCGGGACCTCTAGCTTGGGTAGCACAGCCCCGACCACACACCACAGACGTCGGTCCAAATAAAAACCCTCAACACTTTTTTCTACGGAACCCAGAAAAGTTATTGCCGCTGGTTGTTACCGCTTGGATAAAAAAGCGTATTAAAAAGAAAACCTTCTTTTGAAGTGCACAATTGCCTTTGTTTCCAAACGAAGGCATTATTCCCTTTGTAAAGCCGTTTATCGAGAGTTTATGAAGGATATTGTACAGTGTTTTATAAACAATTGTTTAGATAAATAATTTTAATAACCAAAAAATGTGTTAGTTTTGCGCGATGTGTTAGTGAATGTCGATGCGAAAAGTATATTCAACATAACAAGTTGAGTGCACCATTAGTGTATTGTTTTTGAGTAAAAATAGTTATGCACAATACAAAACATTATATTAATTAAGCTGCTATAAGTTTTAAGAGGTGCCTAGCCTAAGAAACAATGTAATTTCTATGTATGCTCATAATGACTGTGTCTTATGTTGATATGTTAAAATATATTTATCTAATAAAGAACTTTGAAAAACAAAACAAACAATAACCAAAAAAATATACTTTCTTATTTTGTTTTTTTTTTTGCGAGATATAACCTTTTTCATACCTTTTCTAATAATGGACATGAACTATAAATAACTACTTATCTAGGCCAAGCCATAATCGCCTTGTGGCATGTTGGAGAGTTGGAGAACCTCCTGTCCTCACCCAACTGTACGCTATTTACAAATATGTACGTACATTTTTAAAGTACTTGTTTCTAGACTTGTATTGTGAACTTATTCAAATTACTTAAAAATATTTTTAAATTGGTTGAAGAGGAACCCTGGTATACAGACCAGGAACAGTAAACAGTGTATAAATCCGATTAAGAGTCTAAATACGTTAAACTATTTCTCAAATTCAAATAATTTTTGTATTACGTTTGTATGGGAAATTCACGTGTCACCGGTCTCTTAATTACACTACACCCCTGTATAAGGCAATGAGGTGAATGAGATGTATGCATGTTACATACATACATACATATTGCTCACGCCTATGTACCCGTAACCGGCGAGCATGTGTGAAGAATTTAAGAGACTTATTATGAAAGTGGAGGAAGAAAGAGATGTATGCCAAGATCCTATCTCTTCCGGGAAAAATTACACGTGGAATTTTGATGCAGATGTGTATTCGGGCGTAAGAGAATCCGGATTATCCGAGATTTAGCGGCTGGTTGGTCTGCATGTCTGTGGTTGGTTGGACGGCAGCAATAGGGTGGTCGGAAATATGCAGAAACTGAGAGAGAGATGTTAATATTCCCGGGAATTTCAGGGAAATCTAATAAGTGAGTACCGACCGTATGATGCTACTATATATAGTACGAGTACGTATAAAGAAATGGCAATATTTATTCTAAAGATCTTAAAATATTGTGCACAATTCCTGATATTTATGAGAAATATTTCAGTGGCCCCTCCATCAATCTGTACTGAGCCAACCTGGTGGAGTATGGCTCAATCTTACTCGTTTCCGAGTAAAGACCCATTCCCCTCGGTGGGGACATTAATGGTCTACATATTATTACATACACATTTATGTGAGATTATCACCTGTGCAATACCCGAAAACGGTTCTAAGTCATAAGTTCCTACATATAATGTAACATCTGTACAACACTTAGAACGCAAATAAACATTTGAGTTTGAGTTTGGGTTGCGCATCTGCCTCGAGGTCCCGGGTTCTAATCCCGGCTGGGAACAAAAAAAAACAGGTCTTGGAGGTTTACATGTTTGCGATGTCGCTGTTTCTGGTTCCCACGTCACAGGGTATCCTAGTGTGGGGCCAGAAGCAATGTATGTGCCTGTATGTAAAAGTTTATGTTTATGTTCGTTTATGTTTACTTTTCAAAGTACCTACCCATGTTCCCAAAGTTATCGAGTACGTACATACAGCACATCGCTAGGGTGACCGCACGGTCATTACAGAGCGTGTACAGCTTCGAGGCTGGTGGTTTGGGAGCCATTAAGTTGGTTGTAGTGATAATGTAAGCAACTTAACCCTTTTAGTCCGATAGCGTTGTTTCAGGGTTAGAGGTAAAAAGGATTTGTAGACTTTGTTTTTGCCTGAAACATTATTTTGTTACAACAACTTTACATTCCGTAAATTGTTTCCGGCCCCACACTGGGGTACTCTGTATAGTGGGAACGAGTTACAGCGACATCGCCAATAAAACCTCTATAGTCTATTCGTGATAAGAATGCATGTAAAGTCATCACTGTCCGGCGGCCTAGCCACGCCCCGTAACCAATCAAATCGTTTCCAATTATCAAGCCAAGTTTACAGTGACCAGTTGAAGGCAAACTTTATAACGCGAAGTTTGTGTCCTGTCCTGTGAGTGTGTGTTAACAGATTTAAATTAAAATTCCACTGCATTCTTATCACGAATATACTGTAAGACCTGGGGTTTATTTTATTCCCCTAGCCTGGATTCGGGACTTCTCACCTATGGGGAGCACAGCCTTGACCGCAACGTAAAATGGCATGATGTGATGGATGACAGATGGCCAACACCAGACTGATACTCAAATTAAGTGCATTAAAGATGATTTTTGTTTCAGTCATCTCCACCCAGCCGGGGATCGAACCCGGGAACTCTCGCATGGTAGGCAGAGACAAGACGTGATACGTATGGCTGATATTTCCCAAGCGAGTGACAGTGACAGGACTTTGATTGTTCGTAATTTCGTAAATCCTTTATTGTACTCACATGCTGACAAACAGATATATTATAGAAAAATCGTGCACAAAGGCGAGCTTATCTCTAAAAAGACATTTCTTTCAGCAATCCATGTTGGGTAGGAGACTGAGATGATAGGAGGTAAAGGGAAGAGCGCGTGTTCATCATTTGATTTGTCTATTGAACATTCTGGGCGAGTATCACTAATAAGATTAGATTTATTAGTCTATCCCGTATCGCCAGGTGAATCAATATCAGAATGCAAAGGGCTCTAATTCGAATCTATTGCCCTTGAACGTCGCTGGTGGTAAATTACGTTATCTACAGAATTAGCATAATGATACAATTCATTTAGGGGGCGTCCAATCACGGCTTTGTTTGTGTCGCCTAATCGATAGGCGAGGAATTAAAGGTCAAATCAAAGGGGAAGCTCACAATGTATGGAAATAAAGCCCATAAGCCAGAAACAAATTATATATATGTTTTGATTTTTCACTCTCTTACTTTAAAAGTTAGAGGGGAGGGGACACAATTTTTTCCACTTTGGAAGGTTCTGTCTCTCTAACTTTGAGGAAAAATGGTTTTAGAAACCCCAAAGTCATTTTCAAAGACCTACCTATAGACACACATAGGTTTGATGAAAAAATATTTTTATGTCAGTTCCATGTATGGGGAGCTATAATATTTTATTATTGAAATTTTTGTATGAAAGTCGCAAAGCGGTTCACAGAATAAATCTACATACCAAGTTTCAACCTTGTAGTCCTAATAGTTTTGGACATACCCAGTTGCTGTGACATACGAACGGACAGACAGACAGGCAGACAGACTTGACGAAACTATAAGGGTTCCTTGTTTCTCTAACGGAACCCTAAAAAGCTAACCCTTTGGCGTGCCTCCTACTGAGGCAAACGCGAGGTTGCCTCAATAGGATATGAAGTTGGAATGAGGTTGATGGGTGGAGGGGGGATATTACCTGATGATGATGATGATGGCTTACCTCATCATAGTCGGGGGTGCGCACGACGTTGGGGGGAGCCTTGGTGACAACTCGACCGAACTCCTGACGACCCACACCAGGGTATTGGTACCGGAACCTGGGAACACACCGGGGAACATGTTAACTGATTGAATCAAAAAGTTAAAACTTAAAAAATAACCGGCCAAGTGCGAGTAGGACTCGCGCACCAAGGGTTCCGATCACACTTGGAGAGCGTAACACGTGTAATTAGGTTTCCACATAAAAAAACTAAAGTGTGATGTCATCCATGTAAACGAAATTGAATATTTTTTAGAAAGACAGAAATTTGCAGTTTTCAGATTTTTCCCTTTATTTGTGCTATAAGACCTTGCTTCGTGCCAAATTTCATGATTCTAGGTCAACGTAAAGTACCCTCTAGGTTTTGATTCCCTTGCGAATATCAGCAATTTCAGCAAAATTGAGACATATGCGGTATCTTTTGATTGCGTTGACCTTTAAGTTTGATTTTTTCACAACTTTAAGAGTTCACAGACTTAAGTAATCGATATTAATTTCAACTTAATACCTCCATGCGTTTCTGAGAAAAAGTCTTAACAGACGGTGAGACAGACAGACAGACAGAAATTTACAGTTTTCGGATTTCTTCCTTAACTTGTGCTATAAGACCTTCCTACATTCCAAATTTCATGACCCTAGGCCAACCGGAAGTACCCTATAGGTTTTGATTCCCTTGCGAGTTCCACGCGAGTTCATACAAATCCAGCAAAATTATGACATAATATCGCGGTATGTTTTGATTGCGTGGACCTAGAAGTTTAATTTTTTCACAGCTCCAAGGGACCATAGACCTGAGTAATCGATATTAATTTCAACATTATACCTCCACGCGTTCCTGAGAAAAGGGGTCGTGACAGACGGACGGACAGACGGACGGACGGACAGACGGACGGACAGACAGACAGACAGACAGACAGATAGACGGACAACAAAGTGATCCTATAAGGGTTCCTTTTTTCCTTTTAAGGATCGGAACCCTAAAAAGACTTCCACAAACCCTATTTGATTAGAATCCAATGTCAAGTGCTTCTGTAAGACCCCTATTCCCCCCTCCTTGGGGAATTGATTTCATCAAATCCTATCTCAGTGCTACCCTACGCTACAAAATAAATGCACGAGTTATGAAAACACAAAAATCACTATAGGTCTGCCTATAATATTTTAAGAGTTCTCTCGATTTCTCCGGGAACCCAACATCAGATTCCGACCCTGGTGTCAATGGGACCAACTGGAAGGTACCTTTTAAAGAAAAAATAATTCCAAATCGGTCCATCGGTCTAGGCGCAATCGGAGCAAATACATAAAAAAACCCGTCGAATTGTAAACCTCCTCCTTTTGTGAAGTCGGTTAAAAATACGCATAACATAGCGTCACGTATTTTCCCATGCGGAGTAGTAGAGGCACAAGTTGTACTTATTTTAGGATCATATTCAATACTCCATCCCAACGAAGTGCCAATCTATTGATGAGATAAATCATAAATAGAGCGACATAGATATAAATATATACGAATACGCTTAGTATGCCACGCTCGAGAAAGGCCCCCTGTCTATGCACGAATGTCATTTTCTCTATCGAGCCCGAGATGTCTCGACGTATCTCGCTCTTGACGCGACGACGCGGCGCGGGAGACGGACCACCATATTATAGACATGGCAAGTACTTGTAAGTCTGTCTCTCGACGTCGAGAGAAAGTAAAAAGTACCATGCTAAGCGTACCGACACGAATTAACTTTTTGAAACAGACGTTTAGTATCTTTAACTAACTGGGAAAAAATAAGATTTTAATAGTAACATTGTGCTTGCCAACCCGGGGTGAATTATTGTGTGCAATAAAGAATTGTGAATTGTAAACTTCACTAAAAAACTTTTCTATGTATAGACACAAAAACTTTTTGTCTGGTTAGGTTAGGTAGAGAACAGATGGAGGAACAGAGAATCGTCGATTGGCCTTTGACTTGTATGTTTAACCGACTTCAAAAAAGGAGGGGGTTCTCAATTCGATTGTATTTTTAACCAATAAACACGTATAAAACAATGAAACCTCCTGAATTAACCTATTTGTGATAATTTCGCCATTGAATAAAAACAACAGCACAACACAGCACAGACTTATAGCAACAACATTTCCGTTTCAGCCTTCGCTTTTTCTTACTAACAATTCACTTTGTCATTCGTTCTGCCTTTGAAGTAGAATGAATACGAGTACAATATGGAGTGCACAAGAACAAAGGGCGCGTCATCGTATGTAACCTTCTCTTTAGTACAGTCGACGACAACTGACAGTCATACGTTTAACATATTTATTGTGGTACCTATTTAAATTTTCCATACATTCATTTCTTCTGGTCTCATACTCGAATACCATGTGTCTTGGGAACCACAAACAGCGTCGTCACAAACTTTCCACACATAAAGTTTTTAACACGCTTTTATTAGCTTGGGTTGTATGTATGTATGTATGTTAAAAAAGCGTGGGCGCTTTGTAACATATTTTTCGTATATCGAGCGCCCATGCTTTTTTCCAATAATACTAGTATTTTTCGTTCATTATTGTTATAAGCTTATTTTAAAAATTATTTTTAACTTTTTAGTTCCATGTTCTTTAAAAGCGTGTTTTTTAGTTTTTTAAACTATATTATTTTCTTTTTACTTTTTAGTTTAATGTTCTTTCTTAAGAAACGGCTACCATATCTGTAGATGACCGACGTGCTGAAAACACCTGAAAAATGGAATCTGCTAGTAAATAGGGGATGTAGGTAACTAACAGAATATGTTGTCCATAATGTGTTTTTTTTCACTGTTATATATGATCAGATTGAGGTTCCTAAAAACCCCTTTTTGAAAAGATGTATGTTACACACAGACGGTATAGTCACTAATAGTGAATGTGCGCCCGACGGTACAATGGCTTTAAAGTGAGATTTACAACTGAAAGTGATTTTTGTGCCAATTCCGCATGAATCGGTACAGCCAAGCACAAAGGGTGCAGATAAATGTCCGCAATTTCGTGGAGGTGAAAAGGGATTGTGTTATTTTTTAAAGCGACAATAATCTACTTAGATAGAATTCCATTTTTAGGGTTCCGATCCTTTAAAGGAAAAAAAGGAACCCTTATAGGATCACTTTCTTGTCTGTCCGTCCGTCTGTCTGTGTGTCTGTCTGTCTGTATGTCCGTGTGTCACAACCTTTATATCAATAACGCATGGACGTATCAAGCTGACATTTATATCAATTTGTTAAGATCTGTGGTCGCATAAAGCTGTGAAAAAATCAACCTTCAAGGTCAACGCGATCGAACGATACGACCGTTTATGCTGTAAAATTGTTGTATTTCATAGTAATCGCAATGGGCCCAAAACTATGCTGCATGCGAGAAGAATTCCAATTTATTTTCGATCTGCTGGACAATGATCTGCTAAGTTCACTTATGCAACCTGACTTGCAATCTGTTTCTGCAAGTCCCGTAGGCCTATAATCATTAAAGGCACAAAGCAAGGTCTTATAGCACAAGTAAAGGGAAAAATCTGAAAAGTGCAGTCTTTCTACAAAAATATTTTATTTGGTTTACATGGATGACATAATAATTTAGTTTTTTTAATGTGGAATCCTAATTTTACACATGTTACGCTCTCCAAGTGCGATCGGAACCCTTGGTGCGCGAGTCCTGCTCGCACTTGACCGTTTATTTATTATTTTCCTTTTTCCAAGAAACTCTAAGAAAATACTCTACTAAGAAAAATGATTCTCGTCGAAAATAAATATTTTCTACATACGAGTACTTACATTGATTCCGACTCCACACTAGGTATAATTTACGTATCGTGACAGAAATGGAATCGATATGTATACCCCGGTCGATAAAGGATCGATTTTCCATTTCCCTGTTAGAATAGAATAGAATAGAACATCAATTTATTTGCTGTTATAATACACAACACAGTTTTTAAATATACAAATTAAATGACCAAATTCCCCATGTGGTGTGTAACTGTGTACCGTAACAGCAAATGGGTTCCGACTCAGCATGTGCTACAGGACTTGCAGCAAGTCCTGCAACGCTGATATTCTGTCGGTACCTAAACATCGTGCGTGGGAATCATATATATTGTGGTGTGGGTGGGTGTTAAATAATAATATGTTTGTTAAATAATATGTAAAGAGAAAATTAAATAAATAAATAAACAAAATACTTGTCTGTTTTACTCATCTCTGCAAAACAGTTCGTTAACCCTGTTTCCCTGTTTAACTCATCTGCTTGTGTTCTATTTCCCTATTTCCCAGATTGCTTTATCTGTGCGTGTCGATTTTCCTTTTGCCTGTACATTTTTGGTTTCCCCGTTTGCCTCACCGGCGCGTATTCAATTTCCCTTTTCCCCTTTTCCGTCGTTTAACTCACCTGCATGTGTTCTATACCCCTATTTCCCCGATTGCCTTACCTATGCGTTTTCAATTTCCCAGTTTGTCTTACCTGCGCGTGTTTGATTTCCCTGATCTATTCAATCGCGCGTGTTTTCGGTTTCCCTTTCCCCCGACACTACACCTGAGCGTGTTAATTTTCCCCGTTTCCCCTATTTCCCCCACCTGCGCGTGTTCGATTCCCCTGTTTCACCGCTTACCTGTGCGTGTTCCTCGGCGGAGCGGCGTACACCGGCCACTCGTTGTACATCAACGGGTCACGGTACGAACTCACTTCGTTCATGATCTCGGGCGCTCGCGCTTGACGCTTGGAGAACCTGCGGATTTAAATAATTATCGTTATTATCATCGTTTTCATTGTTATCATCATAGCATAATCAATCGTATGTAAGTTATTTTCTTCATTTATAGGGTTCCGTACCCGAAGGGTACCAAAACGGGATTTGTTAGATAAGTTTCCCAAACGAATGTTTTCCTTGCAGCTAATTTTTCTTTCGCCGTTATTCGGGTCGGGACCCTATTAATAAGGCTCCGCTGTCCGTCTGTCCGTCCATCTGTTCGTCATTGGGTCCTCACGAACCGTAATAGCTAGAGAGTTGAAATGTTTTACAGAATGTGTATTTATATTGCCGCAACAACAACAAAATTACTGATATACACGAAAAAAGGGTGTTTAGAATTAAATAGTAGCCAATAATTCAATTTGAATACAATATAGCGCCTTATATGTTTTAATAGCAAGAGACTACTGACGACGAGATTTAAATACTTAGAACATAATGGCAGCTACTCCGAGTAGTAAAATGTATACCTAAGTATGAGCACATACTAAAGTATAACTAGAAAGGGATTTAATTAAATGTTAGTTAGTTTTGCGACGCCCACCAAAGGAATGGAATGGGCAAATTTATCGAGAAAGTTTTTATAATAACGAGAACCTAACTATTTTACATTACAGTCTAGTACAGAATAAATACAAGTACTTATAAAGTGCTATGACTATGACATTAGTGCATTACTCCATGGTTACCTATTTCATCTTTTATGTTTCTGTCACTAATACACGATGAAATTGTATAAACTTTGTTCTTTGTTCAGTGATACTACCAATCAATATAAACAACATTCCCCAGTTCGTTTGCGACCATAATATATTTCCAGGGGAAACCGGGAAATTCATCATATAGATAGTTGTCTATATACATCATTCCCCGAAAGAAACAACATTAATACTTATAAATGTCACCCTGTATTATATACTATTACGTCTGTAAAGTATTGAGTAATACTTTTTCCAGTACTATATACGTTTTGTCCTTAGCCTGTACCCTCTATAAAATATAAACAACGCAAGAGTATGTATAGAATGTCTCGTACAAGAAATTCCTTTCACATCTTTCGTAAGATCACTATCAATATACGACCTAACGTTACACACAATTTTGAACCATAATAGCTGGATACAACAGTCGATTTTGCTTGAAAACTTTTGCTTTTTCTACCCCTACCTGTAAAGCTACATTCTAATAAATGTTTTACGCGCGACTCTGCTTATTTGTTGGTTGTGGTGAGATTAGTTTTGTTTCATTTGAATTTTCGTTTGGAAATACCGCTCGGTCTGCAAGAGTGACAGAGTGAGTTACGTTACGAGTTTGTCCTTTATTTTTATTAGCAAACTAATATTATACTATTAATCACCGAGAATATCACCAAACGCATAATAGTACATTATGAAACAAGTTATTACCAATTGCTCACGAGTTTCATACGACGTTTTTCAACACATTTGTGAGTAAAATTTATAATTATCTTTATCGGTACTCGACATTTTCACAATAAAAACAATGAATGAAAAGTTTTATTTGTTGAAAACTGAAAATGGGGCGCATTTTTTTTTTGTTTTCGGTTTTTGACTCCGACTGAATGCAAAAGCCAAACAAACAGCCAAATATTAAATTTCATCAAAGTAAACGAAATACATCTCTGTTTTCTTAGTTTGCTTGTAATGAATGTCTAAGTCATCTTATTTTGACAATAACATGTATTAATTAATATTTAAAGTCAATTAAAGTAACTTTACTAAAGAACAGTGCATGGTCAAGGTCAAGGTCAATAGGCCATTTTGGGTGACAGGGAGCTATCCCATCGCCCCTATGGAGTACCTAATGAAGGTTTTCTTACAATGTGGGCTATTCTTGAGGTGTCAAAACCAGTAAACTGGAGGAACTAAAGGCACTAAACTGACAACCTTAAAATCCGACAGCTCTTGCGCGGTGGCCACAGATTCCATTTTCAAACACACAAACGATTTTAATTAGTTTAGTTAGTATAGTTCGTGTCGCCTTCGGAATCGCAGGCTGTAGTACTAACACCAAGCTTTATTTTGTACCGCCGACATCAATCGCAATCAATACCTTTCAAATTGAGAATCGACTCATCACATCGCTACAAACATAGCTCATACTTAATCGTGTTCGGATCGATCGGTTGTTCTTTTTCACAGGTGTTCCGATTAATGTCAGAAATAAAGATTAGAGGTAACATTTCCGCCAAAAATTGGATTTTCCTAAACAACAATTATTTTCCTCTTCCAGCAGGAAAACTGTATTCTCTCCTAAAATATACAGGGTTTAGCAGAAAGGCTCAATCCTTATTTTTTGTTATTGTAGGCCTTATCGTCTTTTCAGATGATTTTTCAACTCCTGCGCTGCGTCTTCCGAGAAACTCGTTTCTTCCTGTAAATGAGCAAACCGATGCAGAATTTTGCTCTGATCATATCGTTTTGACATTTAGTTTACAATCCTTTCTCCTTCAAAACAGGTCTATTATGTGGAAAAAATGTACCCTGCCTGACTATTCAATTAATACAGGGTGTAACAAAAACGGGTGTACAAGCTTAAAAAGGGTTGTTAGGGACATCATTCTGAACAACTTTCACTATGGGACCGACTTGATCAGAGCAACTTTCTTTTTCACTCCACCATACGGATCAGCTGAGCGCTAGGCCCGAATGGTACTGAGCTAATAAAAATAAATTCGCCTTGATCAAGTCGGTCCCATAGTGAAAGTTGTTTAGAATGATGTCCCTAATAAACCTCTTTCGGCTTGTACAACCCTTTCTGTTACACCCTGTATACATTGAGATATAGGCAACAGCAGTTCAAGATCCTATTGAATGAGACCCTGAATAGCTTTCAATAACATGGCATTAACGAGCTCCCACACAGACTTAGCAAGTCTAGTACTTAGTAACTCAGGGACGGGCGTTGAATATATTTTAATAACTTTCCTACACCACAGGGTGTAGTAGAAAGGTGTAAAAGGGGTTGTTAGGGACATCATTCTGAGCAACTTTCACAATGAAACCAATTTGATCATAGCAACTTTATTTTTTACTTTCCAGTACATTTTGGCCCGAGCCGTCAGCTGATTTGTATGGAGAAGTAACAAATAAAGTAGCTCTGATTAAACCGGTTTCATAGTAAAAGTTGTTTAGAATGATCTCCCTAACAACCCTATAAAGTATGACTACACCTTTCTGTTACACCCGGTAAGCCCGGTATACGCCTGTCTCTAACACCCAGTTTCCTGGGCGCTGATTAAAGTTAACAGGTTGGTTAAATCAGGTTCGGCCAATCAAGTTCCGTCATTTTGAATAATAGCGGTTCGTGATTGGCTGAAAGCTGATTTAACCAACCTGTTAACTTTAATCAGCGCCCAGGAAACCGGGCATAAGGCTCGTGTATCAATAAAACTACTAGATTCATGGCGGTCGGTTGTTTTAAACCATATTAAAATAATGATGGCTATTACGTTACGTTACAGATGGTGCAATATTTTTATTAAGGTCACAGAAAATCAAAAGATACTGAGAATGTAAGTATACCAAAGTTTTTCCTTCAAGAATTCCTTTGTGACATGGTTTGATCCAATTACAGGCAAAGTGATTCAATTTATTATTCCGAAACGGTAGGTATTCCATTTTGAGAGACTTTACTCTCCGCTGCGAAGATGAATGGGAGAATTATACCAAAACATTTGTGTTTCAGGAAGTTACTGATTTCATTGTTTTTATTTTAATCGATTACCAATCTGATTTTGCTGACAAAAGCATCATTCTGTTCTTTTTAATATCTTGATTTTTAGCCAAATTATGTTTTTTTTAATTTGAATTTTGAATTCTCAAGTTTAGGTTAAGTTTATAAGATTAGGATAAGTTAGTTCAGGATTGGATGAGGTTTAAATCTGGCCTAAACGGGCACTGGATTCCCATCCGTTTCTACGTGGCATTAATTTCCGGCCATTTTTGTATCCCGGCTACTATTGATACTCGGTACGAAAATTACAATATAAATATTATTATTTTAAAAGCTTTTATTTAACTTGCACTGTATGTATGGATGTGTGTTCGCGTCAAATCTATCGGCTTGAATTAGACCCATTTCCCGTTATCCGATTGAGCTAAGATTTTGCACACGTATGTTGCATATAAGTTGGATGAAAATGCAATATTTTTCTAATTTGGAGCAGATCTGGTGATGGAGACGGAAGACGGCCATGAGAACTCTGTCATTAAACATCGCAGGCCCGTCGAATTTGGGCTCGTTTCATTTGTCTTGACAAATACTTTGGCCCGAGAATATTTTTTAAGACATGGAGCTGATTTGATGCTTGGTGGCCAGGGAGGAACTCTAATAAAACGACGCAACCCCATCATGTTTGGGCTCATTCGATTCGTTTTGATGAATACTTTGGTCCTAAAATATTTTTTATAACATGGAGCTGATCTGATGCTGGAGCCGGACGGTGGTCAGGGAAACTCTGTAATAAAACGACGCAACCCCATCATGTTTGGGCTCTTTCGATTCGTCGTGACAAATAATTTCGTCCTAGAATATTTTGTAATGACCTGGAGCTGATTTGATGCTGGAGCCGGAAGGTGGTCATGGGAACTCTGTTACCAAATGACGCAACCCTATCGAATTTGGGCTCATTTGATTTGTCTTGACAAGTACGTTGGTCCCGGATGAGGTCCAGGGGCTGATGATGGAGCCGGAAGGTGACTATGGGAAATCTATTACTAAAGGACGCAACTTTGTCAAGTTTGATTGGTCTTGACTTGACAAAGTACCTACTTTAGGTCTAGAATAGATTTTTTGTGATATAATGATATGGCTAAAAAGTGAAAAATAAATTAAAAGTTTTTTTTTTTAAACAAAGCTTTTAAATTCCCTAAAAAGGAGACAATAAAATTACAATGGAGTCAAATTCGTCAAAATATAACATTACACAATTAACTATGATATAAGAGCTTGTTGCGAGATTTAATTAGATAGGTACCTAGGTAGGCACCTTTAAGACAAACTACTCGTAGTAAATTTCGCAACAGTCTTCTAAATCATAGTTAATTGTTTCTGACGCATTTGATTCGATTGAAATTTATTTTTTTCCTTATAAGGGCATCTAAATAAAGGCTTTGTTTAAAAATATTTTTTCACTTTAAATTTTTTCACGTCTATGCTTTCAATTGGGCTCCTGTTCTTTTCATCCATTGGACGAGCTAGTAGTTAATCCTACCTCCACATGGCCTTCAGCTGGTCGCACGTCGGCTCCTGCGGCTTGGTATGGTCGCGGACCCTGGCTGGTCTCGGAGACAGGAGGGGCTCCTGGTCCATCCGGTGCTGTGCCATCGAAGTGCTGAGGCAGGTCAGCAAGTGGAACGCTAGCAGCCAGGACCACATCCTGAAAGAGAAACGAAGGTCGATAAGTAAAGTAAAAGCCCAATGTCCTTTCTGAGGTCATTACCACCGGATACGAATAAGATTGAGCCACCACGCTGGCACAGTGTGGGTTAAGGGGTCTTACTAGATACCTACTACCGAGAGATAGGAGCCGGGACCTACAGCTTGGGTACGAAGGTAAATACACCATCTTTACCTTTCTGGGTATTTTGGAGGTCTTTGGTTTCTGCCTACCCCTCTTCCGAGATAACGGCGTGAGCATATGTATGTATAGTGTATATATATATGTATGTGAGTATCATGATTTGGTCGAGGTTCTACCTGACAAGCAGGACGGGTTCGAATACTGGCGGAAAAAATAGGAAATGTAAGTTGTTATTACGAGCCTACTATGTCCCTCTTCGGGATACAAAAATCCCTAATCTCCTCTTCAACTCTATTCGATCCTGAGAGGTCTCCCTCCAGCTCTTATCCCATAGACTTAACTTGATTTTTTCTCATCAGTGTGTATTATCATAATATAGATATTATCTATAGGTTTGCTGGAAGAAATCTCTTAGTAGAGATAAGCTCGCCTTTGTACATAACTTTTCGATCTTAAGATATTTTTACTGTCATGTGAGTACAATAAAAAAATTACAGAAATTACAGAAATTACAATATTAGTCTGAATATTTCCTGTCAAATCAAGGTTTCTTGGAATAAATCTCTCGATAGAGACTAAGGCCCTGTTTCAATTGTTCTCGATAAACCCTATTGAACAGATAAATGTGACATTTTACATACAAAATGTCAGATTTATCTGTTCAATAGGGTTTATCGAGAACAATTGAAACAGGGCCTAACTCGCCTTTGTAATGTAATATCCAGTTTCGAATATATTATGTAAATTATTTTTTTGGGATAAAGCTTATTGAATGTACATATTTTTATAAATTGAATAAATAGCAAATGGAAGTAGACGGAAATGCTGTCAATGCATATGCAAGTTACTGATATGCTCATCTCGATTCATTCCATGCAATTGTCTGTCAGCACGCGTATAAAGTTACCCCACCACAACATTGTGATACGGCTGTCCGGTTAAACTTATTATTGCATAACTGGTAAGGAAATGAGTAATGACGGGCTAGACTTGCTCGACTTGCTGATATTTATATAAATTTGTATTTGTGTGGCTTTCATATCGAACAAATATTAAAAAGATTAAAAGATTTATTTACCAAAGCAGGTCACACTTACAGTAATAAAAAGCAAAACGTGTGAGAGCCAACACAAGATACAGAAACAGTACACAAAATATTAGGTTATATATACACTTTGACAAGTACAAAAACCGACAACAAGCAAACAATAGGATAATATTACGCCCGGTTGTTTAGGAAAGTATTTATGACACTAAAAATTTCCACAACTGAAATGGATGATATTATGTGAAATTATGTCCATCCTAGGCGGGAAATGTTAGAAAATGATAGATAGCCAAGACTTATGTGTTTTAAAAATAAAACATCGGTTTGTCTGTTTGCATACGCAGAGTCATCTTATACGTCACCTAAGTTAATATATTTTCTAGCAAAGTTCTTTCTACACTACGTATACCGGAGAAAAATAAAAATAACATAAACGATAAGAGTCCATGGTCATGCGCAGGCAAATAGACAGAGAAACAAACAACGGCAGACCACCTAAAGCTGGTGTAGTGAGAGTGAGGTGCAGGAATACCTGTAGCTTGGTCTACACGAGGCAATACATGCAGCCCAGGACATAACAAAATGGAGATCCCGTGCCAAGCCGTAGCCTAGGCCAATTCCTACGGCCTAGGAGAATTAAGCCTAAGCTCCAATAACTAATTAGTCAATAACTATTTACTATCCTCAGCCATCAAGAAACGACAGTAAGAAGACTCGTATCACTACCCTTTTACAACATTACGCTGCTTGACAACTCGGGTCCTTGACATCATTGACACCGAAAATGAAATCCTTTTTCGTGACGTGAATAATTGGAAATATGTATTTATTCAAAATTCTCCAAACTGTTTTTTACCTTTTTAGTATATTTCCTTTCTTTATCAAAGCTCGGTCACCCAGGTACTAATAATAATGTAGGCTAGAATCTAGGCTACCGTGATAAATGTGTCCTATGTCACCAACCGCAGACTTTCACGCGGGATCAATTTGAGCTCTATTGAACAGCCTCAATGTTTGCCCCCAGCTCTCGGCCCACTCCGCAAAGCAAACGATGACGTGTGAATAGGGTAGCCATTCGATAGTACCTCTGGCGTAGAATGACAAAAAATATGAACTCAATTTTCGGAAACCTATGACCACGCCCTCATGAACTCTATCGTAACGGTATAAATTATAAATAACCCGGAGCCATAATCAAGCACAGCACGGAATTATAGAGAATTCACAAACATCGCTGAAATGCCATGCACCTTTGACACACCGCGGAATTTCCAAGAGAATGTTCGGGAAAGCACATAACCCTGGTTACCCTAAAGACACATGTTTGCTCTGCTCGCTGAAACGCGGATGAGTCTAAATTTGGGCTTCAGGCTCTCGTTTCGGTGGGCTTATTGCTGTCTGACAGCGGATTTACGGACGTATCGTGTCTTTTGACATCTCTAAGGTAGAATCAGGTAGCGTGGGGCGGGATCACCTAGTAAAAATGCTGCCGTTGTTACTAGGTACACGTTTAGAAGATATCTATCAAAAGAAGATTACAAGACTGAACGGAGAGGTCAAAAATTAAGACTACTTAAGTGCCTGTTGTACTGCTTATACAACACGGATAGTATGCCTGTATAGTTACTACATTACTCGATTTCTAACGTCTCGAGTGCCAAACTAATTGATCGATGGCCCAGTGGGGTGCCAAATTAGGACGGTGTTCGGGCGCCAATTTGTAACCGGTGGGCGCCAAGTTAAGTGGTACTTCATGCGAGCAAACTGCTTTAAGCACTTACTTACGTAAAGTACCTATATATCTTTAGTTATTAGTGGTTATTGGCATCGTTTCTTCAGGTATTTAATAGTAGTAATAGTAAATAGTATTTATTCATGGAAAAATGGTACGTAAAAAAAAAACAAAAAACTCATGAATAAACTGCATTAATCAAATAGGAACTTTGGCTACTGGAGCTTAGCTTGTCTAGTTAAATTGTCCAATTCGTTAGTTCGTTTTGAAGAATCGCTACCACTGTCGACCTTT
Organism: Argyresthia albistria; assembly: GCA_963457715.1. Classification (NCBI taxonomy): domain Eukaryota; kingdom Metazoa; phylum Arthropoda; class Insecta; order Lepidoptera; family Argyresthiidae; genus Argyresthia; species Argyresthia albistria. The sequence continues at coordinate 6,091,711 of OY735275.1, read as the reverse complement.
CTGGGTATCTGCGAATTTTAGGGCCTAACTGCAATTTAAATCAGTTTTACCGATATTGGGGGTGATTTGGGAGGAAAATGCACTAAACTAAAAAGGCCACTAAGCCCTCTAAACGTCATAATGACGTCATCTTAGTTGTTCATAACAACTAAAATGTCGTTTGGAGGCGTCAGTTGCATTTTTAGTTTAGTGCATTTTCCTTCCAAATAGCCCCCATTGTATCTAATTTGAAAGCAAAAGCACGTGTCGCTAGACGTTACACATGTGACGTTACACATGTGACGTTACACATGTGACGTTACACATGTGACGTTACACATGTGACGTTACACATGTGACGTTACACATGTGACGTTACACATGTGACGTTAGACGTCATTACTCCTTCTGAGATTAAAAAATGCAATATTCTCGTGACAGAAGAGATACGTGATATGACTTGACTTGAATTTATATCAGTTTTTTATTCACTGGCCCGGGATTCTGGGAATAATCCGATATGTAAAATGAAAGAGAACAATGTACGAGTTCCAGTGTAACAAACAAATGTCAGTCAACCCTCACTTTCCCACTTATTCTGAAACTTACCCCCTGTTCCGAGTCACGCCAAATCGATTACATCGTCTACGAAGCCGTTCCGAGTCAGTTTAGGCGATACAAAACGATGGCATCGTAGACGCTGTAATCGATTATGGCGCTGACTGGAATATCACGGAACGCGAACTTAATTTTTCTATCAATAGACAGATCAGTCAGATTTAGGTATAGATAAGGCATCAAAATACTAACGGCCGAAATTGATAACCTATCTTCTATCCATAATCTGCAGATTTGAGATTGCTAGTGTCAATTTTGACATATATCCCATAGCGCAACTGTCACATGTAACGCGCAATCTGCAGATCACGGATAGTGGGATCGGCCATTAATCGTCTATTGTATGTGTAGTTGATATTTTAAACTTTTGAAAATGCGAGCCGTAGACCTTGGACTGACGGTTGTGTACTTATTCATATTTTGTGTATGTAAAAATAAATAAATATGCATCATCGTTGAATTACATCCTATTACTAGAGCTTGAGTTTGAGACTCAATGACATCCATCATCATTATTATCATCACAAATTCTGGACAGAGATATGCTCGCTTTTGTGCATGTTCTATCTAACTACAACAATGCCCGATTTCAACAACAGTTAGGGGTCACTTAGCTCTTTTTCTAAGCTGTCTAGCGACGATGACTGTAGTAGTAGCCTAGATGACCCTTAAACTTAGATCAAAGCGAAACAACCGGTAGATGGCCCCTGAAAGGAAATAAAGTGTCCCCTAAAGATAGGGATTGTCGGTAAAATCAGCCATAAGTTTTGTATGTCTGTGTTGTGTAGTCACGCCTTTTCCCAAACGGGTGGCAGAGGCACCATTGTGCTCACTTTTAGCCAGTTTTTCGAAATTTTGCGTGACAGGGGGCCTGCCCAACGCCGCAACTATGGCCTAAAGAAGATTTCCTCACGAGGTTTGAAAGCGCTGTGTTACCTGTTTGAGTTTGTGCAGTAAAGTAAATGTAGCCAATTAAGACGGCGCCCTAGCCAAAAACAGCCTTTAGCAAAACACAAATCGCTCGGAATGATGAGTTATTATTGCTTTACGTTTTTTCACTAGCTTGTTTATCACGAGTGTCAGCGTGACTCCGCTTTCCCATAAACGTAATTTTATTAATTTTGCTCGATAGAAAAGTCTCCCGAAGTTGCCAGAAAATCTGTCTGTCACGATGTTTTATTTTACAATTTCGCACCGCATCTGAATTTTTGTTCTTGTTATTTATCTAATCATTAGAAAAATGGCACAGTACGTTCCTCAGTTAGACTTGCTTAGCTTGGCTTTAACCTTTTTTAGGGTTCCATACCCGAAGGGTGCCAAACGGGAACCTATTACTGAGACTTCGCTGTCTGTCCGTCCGTCCGTCCGTCCGTCCGTCCGTCCGTCTGTCTGTCACCAGGCTGTATCTCATGAACCGTGGTAGGTAGACAGTTGAAATTTTCACAGATGATGTATTTCTGTTGCCGCTATAACAACAAATAATAAAAATCAAAACTCCCATACAACAAACGTGATTTTTTTGCTCATTTTTGCTCGATATTGATAATGGTAGCAGGTAGACGCTTAAAATGTTCACAATATATTAAGTATATTATTTACATAAAAAATAAATCATTTTTTTTTTTGCGGTTTTTTATAGATAATGGTACGGAACCCTTCGTGCGCGAGTCCGACTCGCACTTGGCTGATTTTTTTTAATTTCCTCTTAAATAAGTTAAGGATGAAAGTTTTGATTGCCTAGGGCCCACCCTTAATGCCCCCACCGACGGTGTGCCCTAACCTAGCCATACTCCACCGCGCTGGCTCAGTGCGGGTTGGTGGAGGGGTGTCGGGCTAGTGGCCAATCAAACCGACTGTCAGAAGTTATCGAGCTACCCTATTTACGACTAGTTACTACCACTCAGTAGCGATAATATATATTTAGATAGTAAGGGCTATTTGGGAGGTGTCAAAACCACTAAACCAAAGGCACTAAACTGACAACCTAAAATCTGACGGCTTTTGCGCGGTGGCCACAGATTACATTTTCAAACACACCATTTTAATTAGTTTAGTTAGTATAGCCTTCCAAATCGCACGCAAGTGTTTGTGTAGTATAATAAAGAAAAATTACGAAATACCGACATCCAGTGATTAGAATCGTGAATTAGTGCCAGCATTGGAAATCCGTATGGAAGCTCAACAATCAGCGGGCAGTCGTATTAGTTCGGGAACAATACATTGGGATTCGTTGAACGAGATTATCTTTTGACGAGACCGTGTTGCTATACAATTAAGACCTATTTAGATGCAATTTAGTATCCAAGTAAAGGTTTTTTTTTATTCGTATTGTGGACGGTCAGTCGAGTCGTGAAAAAAGTACGATATAGCTATATGTATTATTTTAATATTTATCGTTGTGCACTTATGTAGGTCTACCTTTTATTAAATTATTCTCTCCATCCTAGGTTTGCTGGAAGAGATCTCTTATTAGAGATAAGCTCGCCTTTGTACATGTTTTTTCTAATATTAAGTGTCTGTATTATGTTTTCTGTGCAATAAAGTAAAAAGTATGTATTTATAAGTAAGAAGTTACGTGGTATGTTTTTAGGGTACCGTACCCGAATGGTGCCAAACGGGACCATATTACTAAGGCTCACAGTGTCTCAGTGGCACAGCTGTCCGTCTGTCCGTCCATCCGTCCGTCCTTCAGCGGGTCCTAGAGCACGAACCGTTATAGCTAGAATGTTGAAATTTTCACAGAATTTATATATCTGTTGCCGCAACAACAACAAATACTGAAATACGAGAGATATTTCAAATTAAAGGGATCCCCATACAAGAGACTTGTTTTGATACACCCACGCATTTCAATATGATGGTAGGTATATTTGTGGTAGCTCAGCCGGTATGTTGTAGGCCCTCTTCTTTGCTTCTTGGGGAAAGTTGTTCATATTGATGGTTACTGTCATTCCCCGAAAGAAAGAAAATTTCACCGTGTATATCAGCGGCTGGACTATCTAATAACATGACGTCTGCTAATGGACAGTGATCCAATCTAGTTCCATTTCGGGCTCACCCACTCATCCAGTGTATACTAATCGGCTTACTGCGATCACGTGGGCAGAGTGATTGACGTCGCCTATGTAAATATATGACATACGATAATGTACTTAAATGGGCATCTAATAATAGCAATAAAAGTATTGTACGCTCTATTACGGACTATCTATCTAGTTCTATTTATTGCGGTGTCTTTAACCGATAATAGAATGCGTTCTATCTGTCGGGCCTAAAACGCCCGAGAATTGCCTTCCTCTGACGTAATATCCGGTTTTCCGGTACTCCCGGGTCCAGCCGCCATCGATTTCCGGTTTGAGTGTAACATAATGGCGGCATTCCGATCTGGCATCCGGATAACACGGGCATTCTCAATGGGAATGATCAATGGTTGGGAAATAGTTAGGTTTTAATAACTGTGAATACTTCTATCAAACGGCAAAATATTAGGTAAAGTATAGGTATCAACGAAATTTAAAATAAACTCAATTTCGAGTCGATTCGCTTTAGCTAACAATTTAAAATATCTCTGACACAACAGAAGAGCTGAAAAGGAACGTTGAAGTACCATGGTTTCCTATTTATAATTGCTAACTTTCGAGCCGTTCGTCGCGTCGTTGCACTGAAATAAAGAATGCTAAGATAGCGTGGAAGTTACTACCATTTACAGTGTAAATGTTGCATGTTTACAGTTGTAAATTTTACACAAATCAACATTATGTTTTAATCCTAATTGATTCAATAGGTGTGTAGGTAAGTCTAAAAATTAGTGTTCGTTGGAGACCTTGTTTAGCTGCCTTTCGCACCCTGAACCGATTTTAATAATTGCTATGAACCACAGCCGCGAAGTCTTCTATCAATAAATGTTCACTCGTTTGAACGCATGACGCTTCAACTCATAACTCCCCTTCACATTGTCGGGGTTTAATAAAAAAAAGTAAAACTTAAAAAAAACCCGACTACCACAAACCCTATTTGATAAGAAACCAATGTCAAGTGCATTTTGAGTTTAATACAAACTGTAACCCCCTATTTCCCCCCCTTGGGGAATTAACTTCGTCAAATCCCGTCTTAGTGCTACCGTACGCTACATAAGGAACGTTCAAAGTTTCATGGCTCTAGGTCCACCGGTTCAGGCTATGCGTTGCCCGTCAGCCACGCATAGTAGTTGTACCTAGTATTGAGCAGTTCTGGTGGCCATGTGTGGTCTTCATCATCAGTTCCACATCACAATATTATAATCGGTCCATCCGTCTAGGCACAATCGGTGTACGGTCGTCTGCGCCTAAAAGTATACAAGCTATAAGCGGGATTCCCTTATACTTTTTCATTTTTTTATTATTTTTTTATCAAATTTCACTTCTTAAATAATATTTGTGAATCAATAAAAAATAAACTAGATGTTACTTTCAAATATTTTTGATTTCAATGGAACTGTACAACATTAACAACCAATATTTTTTATTTATTCAAGTTTAAACGATTCATTCTGGAGGATTTTTCAAAAAGGGATTTTATATTAAAATAAAAAAATCCGTTGGACCAAAACTTTTTTTGTGGACCCAGGAGATAGCAAATGACCTCTTCTATCCACCATTATAATTTGGCAAACATCCTGTATGAGGAATGTTTGTATGTAACTATGTAACGAAGTAACTATGAAACGAAGTAACTATGTAACGAAGTAACTATGTAACAAAGTAACTATGTAACGAAGTAACTATGTAACGAAGTAACTATGTAACGAAGTAACTATGTAGCGATGTAACTATGTAACGAAATAACTATGTAGCGATGTAACTATGTAATGAAGTAACTATGTAACGAAGTAACCATTTAACGAAGTAACTATGTAGCGATGTAACTATGTAACGAAGTAACTATGTAACGAAGTAACTATGTAGCGATGTAACTATGTAACGAAGTAACTATGTAACGAAGTAACTATGTAACGAAGTAACTATGTAGCGATGTAACTATGTAACGAAGTAACTATGTAACGAAGTGACTATGTAGCGATGTAACTATGTAGCGATGTAACTATGTAGCGATGTAACTATATATATGTTTTGGGTTCTAGAAAACGGCTCTGTAGATTTTGATGACATTTGGAATACAAGGGTTTTTGGGGGTATAAAATCGTTATCTGAGAAAACGCGTTTATCCGAATTTTCATGCTTTTCTCAACCCCGCGCAATAGTATCGGCAATTCCACTATAGTGTAATAAAAATACGGCATGAATTACAACAAAAAATCTCATTGCGACATAAGATCACGTGACACTCTAGTTGTGAGCGTGACACTTGATAATTCACAAAAAGAAAGTTCAAATAAGGTCGAATCCAAATTCATCATCTGCTATTCAGCCTCCTTGTAAGCAAACACGCATATTTTTTTCAGACCAAATCTCGTTAGGAACGACTAAGAATAAAAGTTATTCCTTACATAGTTTTAGATTAATCTATTTCAAGTAACGTATAATTGTGTTGAATATAAAAAATAATACTTATGTATATATACCTACCAAGTGTCACGTTTTGGCGTGTCAATGTTCTCAAATAATCGAAACTTGTGAAATTTACCAAAAGTTCCTACTTACGACCATTGAACTTTGTGCCTAAAATAGTATCCACAATGTCTGAAAACTTTTGACTTAGTGAGGGTTTAAATACGGTTGTTTTGTTCAATAAAAGGGGTCAATGCCCAATTATAAGTAGATAATTAAGCATTATATATAATAAAATAATAAACTAGTGGCTCTGTGAGCTGTAGACCTCGCGAGTATGTCGGTGGGAAAGCTGAACTGCTAACACACATAATAAAAATAACCCAAATAATTTTCTTTCAATAACACATACAAACTTATGAATGTACCTGGTTACGTACATGCAGTATGAAAGTAGCCGCACCAATAACTTTGTAAACTACATTTCGCGATCTTTAATACAACCTATTGACTTTTTACTAAAATTATATAGTCTGTTTCACTCTCATGGTCTTTACGAATCCAACGACACCGCATTTGTTAATATCCATCGAGCTGTTTGGGTTGTAGCGATTTTTTTACATTTTAAAACCCCATATCTCCGCCATTTTGAAAAAAATCTAAAAACTGGCTCGAATAAAAAATTCTATTTATTTTTCCAACCTGCTCACAAAATTTCACGAGAATCGGTTCATAAATGCGACCTGTAGAGGAGAACAACCGGACATACGAAAGCATTTTTGCCCAAACCTGAAACGGAGACGCTTCGCTCGCTTCGCTCGCTCGGTCAATAATATTATTAGTGGTGGGCGTTGGTAATTCCCTTTCGGGTGAAAGACGTCAATCATTATGCTATGCATAATATGGATATACCCCCGGGGGTATCCCCGGATCCCGGGATTCAATAATACTATTGATTACTTTTTTAATTTGTATTTCGCTTTAATTGTTAATTGTTAGTACAGCTCTCGTCAATATTTCTTCCCCTGCCCCGCGCCGACCCGCTGACACCGATTTCTCGTTCCGCGCATCGGATCACGCGAAAAATTACCCCGGGCTAGTACACAATCCCCCAATTGTAGTGCCTGCGAGGCGAGGACCAGCCGCGTAGCGGTTGCTCCGAGCCGAGCGGTAGTCAATACCATAATACGAGGAATATTTGTATGTAACGATATATGTTTTGTGTTCTAGAAAATGGCGCTGTAGTTTTCGAAGAGCAATATGGGATTTTGGGGGTAAAAAATCGATCAAGCTAGGTCTCATGATAGGATTGACAATTTCACTTCAGTACCATGAAAATAAGGCATAAATTCCAATGACAATCAAAAAGTAAGTTAACTCATTGCGACCTCAGATCACGTGAAACTTTTTGTCGCGTCTTCGGAAAATTCACACAAAAAGATTTCGTTCAAATAAGGTCGAATCTAAGTTCATCATCTGCTATTCAACCTTCTTACTTGCTTCTTGTTTGCAGCTTTTCAAAAATCGCGCAGCATATTAATCGATGTTAATGCAGTCTGATGATATAAATATAATGTTTTATTGTGTTTGTACCTACTTACCACCGCTACCAGATATTTATTAATTATATACTGATACCGGGATAGTTTTTTTCGAATTTCTGTTTGAAACTATTTTGGCATGCTGCAGCATATTTCGTACAAAATAATGAACTTTTTGGATGTCCTAGGACAAAGTTACTAACCCGGGTCTCAGGAGGCAAAGGAACTGTTTGAGCTATATTTTACGTACTCGAATATTGGAGCTGGGTGAGCAATTAACACAATAATTTGAAATTGGTACGTTATTTCGAATTATTACATACTTAAATAATAAAAATATAATAAATTAACTGTTTGTGTATATGTCAACTAAGGGTACGTACGGGCAACTCGATTAATCGGGTAGTATGAATAATTAACGGGCAGTATGAATAATGACCAAGAGCCTTGGTCAATTTGAGAAAATTACTTCGACCAGTCTGTATTCATAATGACCGACAGCCGTTTGAAAAACCAAGCTACACTATTATGACAGTATGAATAATGCCCGGTCTAAGTAATAAATTGTGACTTGGTTAAGTTGACTTTTTGTAGGTAAATGTAGGTTAGGTTAGACTTTTCAATTGCAACCAGCGAAGCGAGCGGAGCTTGGGTTTAATATACGAAAACGCTACAATGCATCCGTTTTATTACTTTGCCCAAGATAGAGTGGTCATTATTCATACTGACGTAAAGTGATTAATAATTCAGTTTTTATCACATTTCCCAATTGACGCGGGCAGTATGAATAATGACCGGACTTGTCAAATGTCCGTAACTTATAAATATCAATTGCCTAGCCATCTACATAATTTTTGACTGCTCAGGCATTAAATGAGATTCCAGTTGTAAATATATATTTTTTGTGAATAAATCAAAAACTCCTTTGTTTTTGTAAATGATAACGAGACGCTTCTGACGTCAAACAGAAAATTATTTTGAATTCTTTTTTTAGATGTGAATGGAGAAAATTAATTCTTATTTAGCATCGTCTTTGTAATGATTTTGTTATCAGAAATGTGCCTTATATTAAGTATAATATGAAGATAGACAACATAGACTTAACGACACGACTATAGTAACTTAAGAGGATATGGTGACGCCGGAAGGGATTTTTCATTTAATTTTATTAAATTTTATCAATTCATTACTTATGATAAAAATAGCAACAAAAAATTGGCCAAGTGCGAGTCGGACTAGCCCATGAAGGGTTCCGTAGTATCTGGTCTGGATGATTGCAAAGTCGCTCTTTATCAGAGACTACACCCTGCTGTTTATGAAGGTCGATGGGCAAAAATGTATAAAGCGTGGGCCCTCCTCCAATAAAGATGGCATGTTTATTAAATTAAAAGTAAGTAAAAGGTAAAATTAAAGGTCATTATCAGGCAGGCGCATGCCAGAATTCGCCGTGTGACTGAAGTTATTCGATTTAGAAAAAGTTGAAGGTTGGAGCGGGAACCCTATGATGCTAACTAGTAAACTCGTCGAATTTGGGCTCATTAGGTTCGTTGTGACAATCTTTGGGAATATGGTACCACCCAGCTGATCCGATATTTTTCTTTATATTTTTTAATCGACTTCGACGAAAAAAGGAGGGGGTTATCAATTCGGTTGTATTTCTCATGGAACTTTTTTATGTTTGTTACATCAAAACTGGTACTAATTATGAACCGATTTCAAATATTCTTTCTTTTATTGAAAGGGAAGCCCAATAATTTGGTCCCATTTAAAAAAAATCAGGTATCGGTCAAGTAGTTAGGTTTCTACATGAAAAAGCTGTGAAGTTAAATTTGGTTTTACCTGGATGACATTATACATCCTTCCTTTTGGTGTTGATAATCAGATCTTTGTCACGAGATAAATTCTGGCTGCTAAGAACGTATATTCGTTTACATTATGTTATATGGACTTCATTTCGTAGGCTTTTTTGGGTATAGTACCAGGCGCGAGCGGGGAGGACTAAGTGATAACGTGATAAGTAAAGTTTTTAACTTGGTGAATTATCGTTGGATTTCAATCCGGCTTCGAAGGCACGTGTTTTCCCCACTCGTGTAAATGATGACAAGCCAAAGCCGATTTTCGCTCTAAAACTTAATCAATATGAATGTTCTGAAAGCTCATTTCATACTGAGCCATATTTAAGTCCCGGCTTAACCAATGCCTATTGAATTTGATACTAGCTATCGAAGTCCAATTATAATTTATGGAAGTATGAATAACACTAGTCATATCATCGTCGTACCTCTACATAGTTTGGAATGACTAGCAGTAAAGCGAAGGAGTAAAGTTCGTACCGAGACCACCCGCCCGATATGGTCCGAAGATATCATGAAGTGGGCGGCGGAATCTCGCTGAGTGCGATTGACACATTGAGTAATGATGCTATAGAGAAGAGGCCTTTGCCCAGCAGTGGGTGAATGTGGGCTGAGCATGATGATGAGGTTACATTGGGGCTTTCCTGGCCCAAGGGATTTCACTCGCCGCGCAGCGCGGTAATGCAGCCAGTGTTATCGGCACCTTTGGTCCAGGCGAATATATTACCTACTTATGTTTTGACGAAGCTTTGTAGTATATTCAGTAGATTAGTAATATTATGATTTATTTATGTTTTATTTTTAACCGATTTCACAAAAGGAGGAGGTTTACGATTCGTCGGGATGTTTTTTTTTTAATTTTATTTGTATTTTTATCTATGTACACCGATGGCGCCTAGACGGATAGACCGATTTGGAAAATTATTTTTTTGCTTGAAAGGGTTTACCTTCCAATTAGTCCCATGGACCACCAGCGGGATTATTCGCAAACTCAGTGATGATCTTAGGAATCATAATTGACGAGAAACTCACCTTACACAAGCATACATAATCTCTCTATCCGGACGAGCTAGAAATCAAATTCACATCATAAGGTTGCTTCGAAACGGAGCTAACAAGGATATTTTACGTTTGGTTTATTTCTCCCTATGTCAATCTATTCTCTGTAAGGCTGTTGGGGAGGGATCTTCTAAATCGTATGCTAAGCTTAGAAAGGGCACAACGCTCAATCCTTAATGCACAAAAAACCAGTACGCTATCCCAATACACCACTTTACAAAGATAGCAACTTATTAAGTATTCGAAAACTATTTATTATTAAAGTAGCCTTAGATCAACACCGTACTATCATCAATTATACATATTTATATTAGTATTATAATATATATATACCTTCTACATCTACATACTTAGTAATTATTTTATTATACTTATATACTTATTTTTATAAGTTTGTTTTTAATCTACTCTTCTGTTTAATTATTTTTATAACGAGTGTACTGCTCATATAATTGTATACTACTTAATTATTTTTTGTTAGGCAACAAATAAAATGTCTCAGCCCACACGTAGTACACGTAGTGTAGGCTGAAAGATTGAATATCTGAGCCTAAAACTCACGAGGAAAACAAAATGCCTGTTTGCTTCTCGTTTGCAGCTGTTCAAAAATAGAGCAGCATGTTACACAGTCTGATGATATGAATATAATGTTTTATTGTGGCCAACCGCCGAGCAAGGCTCGCTACCAGATATTAGCCATAATGAGGGCTGACCTCCGATAGGAGATGGTAGTTGAAGAAAATGACAGTCATATAATTTTCAACGTAAACCATAAAAAAGTTAAAATACCTACCTAACTCAGAAGATAAGCCTTCATAAATAAGTCCATAACAAGAAAAAGGCTTGGTTCGTTGAAATAAATTGGCAGTAAGATAAGTATAAAGGTAAGGAGCTCAGAAGGCAGCCTGTAATTAAATTCCATCTTAGATTAAATTTTACAAAGTTTATTCTTGCGAAAATGTAGGTTAAGCGAGATTGCTGATCCTTAAACCACTCGAAATTAGCAGCTCTTAATTATTCCGCACTAGTGCGGGTGCACGACGCAGCTCACTGTCAATCTGGGACAATCTTTAGCATAGTGTTTTGTGTACTCGTTGTAAAGGAGGGATGAGTCAGCATTTAAAATATTGATAATGAAAAAAATAGTGACAGTTGCCTAAAGGCGTCCAAACTGTTTAAATTGTCTGTCTGTGCATGTGTCTGTATGTCTGTTTGTAGCATCCTAGCGGGCTCACGGATTTTAAAGCAGTTTTCTGTCTTACAGTTTTTTGCGATGAGTTTTAACGATGTTTTATTAATATCGGCTTAGTGGTTCAAAAGATAACAGCCAGCTAAATCAGACAAACTTTAGACTTATTGTGATTCATTGTGTTTTAGTTAGGTAGTTAGTTTATTTCTTCAATAGAACCTTACGACCGTTTTGTGCAAACAAATATAAAATAGTTATTCATTAAAATAGTTATATTTATAATAATAAAAAGATAAATAGGTCTCACTCTGACAATTGGCCCGGTTTCTTGTAGACTTTTTTTTCCTCAAAATTGAGCGACTGATTGTCAAAGTCCGTTTAAATGTAGTTTGGGTTGGGGTTGCTGGAAGATTCAACTGACAGACTGTCAGCAGTTTGTCAAGATCTCCAATTCAAACCTCAGATCAATGAAACTCTTTGTTCCTCCTTCCTCCAAGTTGTCAACAACTCAACAGACCAAACTCAACAGACCAACGCGTATTTGACGTTTGGCATAAGGATAGAGACAAAGCTATGTGCTAGAGGGAAACAGTGACTGAATAAAAATGAGCGAATGGGCCGGATTACCACATACAATATAAAATCAGCCGTCAACCTATTCCTTTATTTCTTTTCTTCTTTCTGACTGATACGTCAAATTAAAAACGTACGAGAAACCGGCCGTAGCCTGTTAGCCTGTTAGTAAGGGGATATTGCTAAAATTGATTAATCAAAATAATCCATACACCCTTTAATCATTTGTGAATCGGAAAGATGTCTAACGTTTTATTCTCGATTCTTCAGTTAGGTACCTACTATTACTACTATATCACTTATGGCCTGTTCCAAAAACACACAAAAACAAGAACGTTAATGTTGGTGTCAATAATAATTTTGAAGGATGCAGCCATCCAAAACCATGTATAATTAAGGATGTTATCTGAGAAAAGAATATCCTACGCAGCGATGACGATGACAACTCTTCTATAAGTTCAACTGAATAAACAATTTCGATTCCTTCCGATTGTTTTGGTAACATCCCTAGTGTTTAAAAGTGGATTTTATATGACTTATAAAATACACAAAAAAAAAAAAAAAATACGAAGTTTTAGGTTATCTGTCGTGGGACTTTTAAGCTGGAATAGAGAGTTATTGATCGGATAGGCGTTTTTTCATAGGTTTGGTGAGTAAGAGAGGGATAGAACTATAGCTCTGTCACTCACTTACTCACTAAACTGTTGCCGGTGCCGGTACCGGTGCCGGGCCGGCGGCGTATGGAAAAACTCCTAATGATCCCCCTCTCCATTTGCTCGATCCAAGGTCGGTTAAAAATAGCCGACCCTAACAATAAACTCTCATTCATGAAGATCTAAAATTACTCATAGCAAGAGAGGATTTAGCACATATTATATTCAGGCAGGATTAACAATTAAGTATGTGAAACATTTCTGCTACAACACAGTATTTTACATCAAATACCCGTAACAACTTTTTAAATTACTTAAGGCTCTTGTATCGGTAAAATTAGAAACTCGATTCGTTGATATTTAAATAAAGGCAAGGCCACACCTCAACATGGCAGTATCAACATTAGCTACGGTAGAACAATGCGAAAAATAGTATATTTTCTTTAAAATATTTTAGATAATACGTATTTCATTAAATTATTATTATTTCAATTGAAATGTATATAAACCTGTAATTATGTAAAAATACGTACCTATTTGATGAAAAATTACATATGCCTAGTTGCCATTGCCATTACCATTTTTTAAATACTTAGGAAAATATATTTTTCCTGGAAATCCAGGAAATAACGTGATTTGATGTGTGTTTAGGACAAATTACGCTTCGAACATCGATGTCTGACAAAACCCAGCGACTTAACTGGATAATTAATTAACTCCTAGTTAAATGAGATAATCAACCGGATGTTTGACCAACCCAAGTTAGGGGTATCTGATGTTTGATTTAAAATTAACCCGTTACCGCGCCAGAATTTAAGTTAAAATGTATTTTGTTTAAATTTTAGTTCTAGTTTAGTCTGAAATATATTTCAATCTTTGTAAACCTGTAAATTTTAGCTATTAGTAATATACTTACTTATACGTATATTTATTTATACTTATACTTAAGTAGTACTTATATTGTCGCGCCTGAAAAAAATAATGATAAATAAAATGGATGCAAGCAAATACCGCCGCAACATCTCTGGCAGATAAAGCTTTCCTCATTATTTCATCGGAAAATGCGTGATGTTCACAGATACACAGATACAAGAGGCTTATAAAATAATTATGCCTTCACTTAATCAGTGCCCAACCCCCGCCCCCAATGCCAAATGTTGCTTATTGCATTTAAATTGCCAATAAATTCCAACAGGGGCGCTTTTTTGGTACCAAAATCGTTCGAAGGTTAATTCCAGAATGCATTAAACAAAAATAATACAAAAAACATACAAGAAAAAAGACGCTATGATGTAATATATCATGTTTTTTTTCTCTCCAGCAATTATCAAACTCCGTCTGCCAGAAAGAGCACACCTTCCCATCATAATAGGTAAGGTAAAAAGTCTTTTAGTATTTTGTATGTGTATTGTAACTAAATATCTTTGGATGTATTAATAATATTGCATCTGGCTGGTTTTGATGTCATTAAAAAAGTTGTATTTCAAAAAAGGAATCAATATAATAAAAATGTTGTTTCTGACAATTTTTCATTTGTTTTTCTTTATGTCAAAAAGAGTGAATCTAATGGAGAAATTCGATACATTTTAAATTTTAAAGTTATAGAAAAAAAAGGAAGACATGCAACGATGGACCCGTTAGGGTCTTCATGCAAAATACGAACAAACTTTTTACCCGATCTAATATAAGAGGGTTACGTTCAAGTCCGGAGATTCATTTGCATGAACGGGTTAACCCGAGTGCTGGCGAGTGGGCGGCCGGAGTTGCCAGATTGATATTTTTTTAATATTTTTTTTTAAACATTGACATACGGCAGTCAGGCATGCAGGCACATACAGTGCTTCTGGCCCCACACTAGGGAACCCTGTATCGTGGGAACCAGCAACAGTGACATATTATCACATGCATATGTATTTTCATGAGGGAAAATATTTCAATCTCCAGATAAACAGTCAGATAGACGTTATCTATGAATTGAAAAATTTACCGTTATACGGCACGAGGATTACATAATTTCCAAAAGTGTCAAACAGCAAATCCAAATTGGGGAAATATTCTCGGAAATCCTGGCATCACCAAGGGTGGCCGCCCAGCTGCCCCGCCGCTGCCCAAATTACGTGTGGGCCTATCCGGCCCAGTGAAGCTATTCCAGCGATGTGCTCAGCTTAATTGAGCTGTTGTTCAAATTATCCACAGGTCGGTTCTTAGAACGACACGGGTTTTGTGTATTTTCTGTTGAGGACTTATAATTGAAACAAAAAGTAAACTTTAGAAAAAACCGACTTCCACAAACCCTGTTTGATTAGATTGAGTTTAATACAAACTGTAACCCCTTATCCCCCCCCCCCCTTGGGGAATTAATTTTGTCAAATCTCATATCAGTGCTACACCACGCTACTAAGGAACCCCTGTACAAAGTTTCATGGCTCTAGGTCCACCGGTTTAGGCTATGCGTTGCCTGCCCGTCAGCCACGCATTGTATTTGTACCTGGTATTGAGCAGATCTGGTGGCCATATGTGGTCTTCATCAGCAGTTCCGCATCACAATATTATGCTTATCATGTGCATTTGCACGAGTTATTATGAAAAACACAAAAATCACTATATGTCTGCCTATAATATTTGAAGAGTTCCCTCGATTTCTCTAGGATCCCATCATCAGATCCTGACCTGGTGTCAATGGGACCAATGGGAAGGTAAACCCTTTCAAACAAAAAAATAATTTTCCAAATCGGTCCATCCGTCTAGGCGCTATCGAGGCACATACATAAAAAAAAAAAAAACAAATATCCGGACGAATTGTAAACCTCCTCCTTTGGGAAGTCGGTTAAAAAGCGAGGGATGTTTGATTGAAGTTAGATGTAATCGTTTATTACAGCTACGCCCATACACAAGCTCGCCCGTACTATAGAAAGTGGACGAGATGACAACAGAGACAACCTTGACAGAGATGACCTTTGAGTGGTTACAACATTACAAATTAATATTTGCATAAATTTTAATACACAAATAACATGCACACAGCATGGATCATCCATACCTAGGCATCGCCGATGGCACACATACATGGGCATCCCATCACCCAGTGAGCCAAGATATGTCAGAATGCGTTTCATCAAATAGTTCCTTTGTCGAAGTCTTTATTGTCAAAAATTAAGTACAAAAATGCCTTGATCCAAAGGAACTATTCGGTGACACGCAGTCTACATGCTGTTCATTCAATTTACACTGATTATAAGGACATTGCCTTACGACATGTTACAACATTCACAGAATAAAAGGCCTGTTTTGACAGTTCACGCCCATGAAGTTTTAACCCCTAACGCGTAGGTAATAGAAGCGGTTTTCCTAGGTGCAACCTGTACGTTTTGCTTGTACTTGTACGCAACAGTTGGCTTTTATTACCTACGCACTATGGGTTAAAACTTCATGGGCGTGAACTGTCAAAACGGGCCCTTTATTTTGTGAAGACTTTAGGTAGTCTGCCCGTAACATCTCGAAAACGATAACAGGGTGAGTTAAGATATATTTAACCCCTACCGAAAATTTACACTCTGGAGGCATCTTAGCACTCTGAAGACATTTTTGAAAAGGTAGCTAAGTTTTATTAAAATCCGAATTTGTGGTTCAAAAGTTACAAGTATAAGTTAAGACATTATAATAAATCACAAAGAAACAAGAAAACAGTGAACAAATTATTAGAGTTTTTGACGGTTCAGTTATTGTATCAGGTACGTCACATGAAATAAATTACTCGTACGTAGTAGGCAATGATGATTCGCTACGCCGTAGCGCGTAGCTACGCCGTACGTAGCAACAGCTGTATCTGTATGTTATGACATTTTTTTAGAACTTTCATTATGAGATATTTCATATTTTTGTAATTTGTGACCTTGAGCTTGTTGTGCGTCCGTTTTGGCCCTGACAGAACATCAGCGTCACAGATTCGTCTGTGACGTTGCTGAGGCAGGGCCATTTGATTGTCGTGGTTCAGTCACATAACCACATAGTTAAACGGACTTGTTGAATATAAACATAAACATATAAACGACAGTGGCTCCAATATTAAACTGGGAGGCCTTCTGCCAGAGACTATATATCCAATTGACTGCGCCTGCGGGGGAATGCGGCTCGCCAAAGGTTTGTTGTATTCAACAAACGTTCGCATACGATGTACGATGAAGGGCCGCCAGACAGTTTCGCAGCGGCTGACCAATCACAGCTCTCTTACCTCGTCCCCCGCCCCCCGTAAATTGGTGAGTTGTGTTTCAAAGGAAAATGTATCTATGCGCTCTCCACTGGATAAGTGCTCCCTGCCTTCTGCCCAGAACCTTTAACTGCTGGTTTATTTTGTTTTTTATTGGTACCTACTACCTCATAAATCTCTTGTTACTTAGTTTTACATTTAAACTGATCTCAAACCAGACTGTTATTTATATTATTATATAAGTACCTACTTTCTAATTTTGACAGATTGTTAATTATCTTTCTCGAATATAAAAAAATAATCATGTGTTTTGTGTTAGTTTATAAGTTATATGGAATTTATTTTGGAATAAAGATTTATTATTATTATTTACATACAGGCACATACATTGCTTCTGATCCCACACTAGGAAACCAGAAACAGCAACATCACAAACACGTGAAGATCCAAGACCTGGGGGTTTTTTTTTGTCCCCAGCCGGAATTCGAACCCGGGTCCTCTCGCATGGTAGGCAAATGCGCAATCGTTGCGTCACAGAGGTCGTCATTATTTAAGTCTGATATAATAATGTAAACAACTAGTGCATTTACTCACGGTAAGCATAATATTGTGATGCGGAACTGCTGATGAAGACCACATATGGCCAATACTAGGTACTAATACAATGCGTGGCGGCTGACGGGCAGGCAACGCATAGCCTAAACCGGTGGACCTAGAGCCATGAAACTTTGTACAGAGGTTCCTTAGTTGCGTGGGGTAGCACTGAGATGGGATTTGACAAAATTAAGTCCCCAAGGGGGAGGGGGGACAAGGGGTAACAGTTTGTATTAAACTCAATCTAATCAAATAGGGTTTGTGGAAGTCGGTTTTTTCTTAAGTTTACTTTTTGGTTCAATTATATAGTAACAACATCACCATAGACACTATTTTCGATAATGGGATTCACCTGATACGAAGACTTGTTTTACTAAGCTGAATCTACAAAATTGTGGGTGACCCCCCTGAGCGAGACGTTTAGTCAATTTGTATCTTACCCCTCTGAAACAGTACAAGTA
This sequence comes from Argyresthia albistria, assembly GCA_963457715.1. NCBI lineage: Eukaryota > Metazoa > Arthropoda > Insecta > Lepidoptera > Argyresthiidae > Argyresthia > Argyresthia albistria. The sequence goes on along the minus strand of OY735275.1, from coordinate 6,073,498 downwards.
CTTATACATTTCGAATATTTGTATGCCACTGTGCCAAACATAGAGATACGTTATTCTAAATACATTTTTTACGAGCATTATGTTACGTACTATTACTACTACGAGCCTGTAATGTCCCACTGCTGGGCAAAGGCCTCTCTCCCCCTCTTCCACTCTATGTTACCTATGTTTTTACAAATAAAGACTTTTTGACTTTGACTTTGACTTTGAAATCGCACAGTAATAGGCTTGTGGTCTGTCAAGTCAAAATATATACTTTTTATGAACTGTCAAAACGGAACTTTTGTTCCTGAGTTCTATGAAATAACCACAGAATGACGTCATGTAAAAATGCCATCAAATGCTGTTCTTTTTTGCACACAATTGACTTTATAAAATATATCTGCTGGAAATATAAAATTCTGAGAATGTCAAGCCATTTTGTACATGATGCTTCAACTTAAGACTTTTTTCTAGATTTATTGGATTACCTTGGCCACACGCCTATTCAGTATAAACAAAAGACGGCAGATGAGTGCTTTCTGCAGCTTTACTCCAACCTATTTTGCGATTCAAATTCGATACCGTTCAGACACATCACCATTTTCAATCGAATACGTGGGTGAACGTAATTTTACCTATATATTTTATAAGAGTTGTTTTAAAATAGCCATGCTTCTTCCTCGGATCAAATAAGGTAGATCAAAAAACGCTTGAAGGAACACTATCTTTCTCTACCTTAATATACCTTAGTATCTATTTATATATTATATTTTGTTTTTTGTTTTAATCTGTATTTATGTATTTATTAGTAAGTAGTCTATTATTTTAATATTTATCGTTGTGCACTTATGTAGGTCTACCTTTTATTAAATTATCCTCTCCATCCTAGGTTTGCTGGAAGAGATCTCTTATTAGAGATAAGCTCGCCTTTGTACATGTTTTTTCTAATACTAAGTGTCTGTATTATGTTTTCTGTGCAATAAAGTAAAGTAAAGTAAAGTAGAGGTAATCAGTATTGTATGGAGGTAGGAGTGAGCTCTGGTAAGAAAATTATCTCGTTGACTAAGGCCGGCCTACCTACCCTAGCCTGGACTAGCTGGAATGAATACCTATCTGTATTCATAATGTGAAAACCAGTGCCTACTTTGCTTAATTTTTGTCATAAAGATTGATACTTTTTACTGTATTTTCCATATAAGTTCCATGGCCTAGTAGGTTTCACGTTCGTTTCTTATGCTGGAGATACAGGATCAAATCCGGGTGCTGATCATGTACCAAATATACATATAATTAATTTATCTAAAGTACATTTAAAGGATGTTCTGACGGTAATGGGAAAAGTACTCATTTGGGTAACGTATTAAATGGTTTCGATTGAAAATCAGCGCTGCAGCCCTGTTGCAGCTTTATGCTAATTTGGATCCACTCCACTGGCGACGCATGCGCACATCATCTTCTAATCTCTTCTGTTACTTCTACAATTTAATGTCGATTTCCTGCCTTTAAAATGTTTTCTTCAGTGAATAAACGTATGTCTATATCTATGTCTGTGTCTACTTAATTCATCGTGGATGGGCTAGCCCCCTGTCACACAAAATTGAGTTTGATCAACTGGCTAAACTGGCACAATTGAGTTCTAAACTGGCACAATTGAGTTTGATCAACTGGCTAAACTGGCACAATTGAGTTCTAAACTGGCACAATTGAGTTTGATCAACTGGCTAAACTGGCACAATTGAGTTCTAAACTGGCACAATTGAGTTTGATCAACTGGCTAAACTGGCACAATTGAGTTCTAAACTGGCACAATTGAGTTCTAAACTGGCACAATTGAGTTTGATCAACTGGCTAAACTGGCACAATTGAGTTCTAAACTGGCACAATTGAGTTTGATCAACTGGCTAAACTGGCACAATTGAGTTCTAAACTGGCACAATTGAGTTCTAAACTGGCACAATTGAGTTTGATCAACTGGCTAAACTGGCACAATTGAGTTTGATCAACTGGCTAAACTGGCACAATTGAGTTCTAAACTGGCACAATTGAGTTTGATCAACTGGCTAAACTGGCACAATTGAGTTCTAAACTGGCACAATTGAGTTTGATCAACTGGCTAAACTGGCACAATTGAGTTTGATCAACTGGCTAAACTGGCACAATTGAGTTTGATCAACTGGCTAAACTGGCACAATTGAGTTTGATCAACTGGCTAAACTGGCACAATTGAGTTTGATCAACTGGCTAAACTGGCACAATTGCGTCTTTGCCACCCCGTCAAGGAAAAGGCGTGACGCATATTTTTTTTTGGATTGTCCCTGGAAAGATTTCTGCTGAAAATCTCGTTTGGGGCTGGGCTACAGAGTGTATTGGGACTATCCATACTTATAAAAAAAATCGGTTAAGTGCGGGTCGGTATCGCACACGAAGAGTACCGTACCATCGTACAACAAATCAAAAGCACTCAAAACAATAAAAAAATAAACAAAAAGAAAATTTAAAAAGTTTATGCCTTCACGAGATTTGAACCGACGACCTCCGGATTGAGAGTCTACATCATACCGGCTGAGCTACCACAACCATGTGGGTTGACGCGAAATATGCTATCATATTTAAATGTGTAGTATATTTGTCTATGACATGGTTGCTATGACAATAAATAAACAGTTTCAGTCAAGATCTCCATTTTGAAATGCGTAAGTGTATCTAAACACGTCTCTTGTATCGGGGCCCCCTTTAATTTGCAATATCTCTCGTATTTCAGTATTTGTGGTTGGTGCGGCAACAGATATACACATTCTGTGAAAATTTCAGCTTTCTAGCTATTACGGTTCGTGCAGACGGACCCGGTGACAGACAGGACGGACGGACGGACGGACGGACAAACGGACAGCGAAGTCTCAGTAATAGGGTCCCGTTTGGCACCCTTCGGGTACGGTACCCTAAAAATGAAATGTTGTGCGTTAGTCTCCCTTTTCCTGTGAATTGGCCCAACCGATGTGTATAATAATGCCTATTGAGTTTTATTTGTGCCAGTCCGGAGGAGGTTTAGGTAAAAAGAAAATGAGGAAAAACGTAGAGGAAAGGCCGAAAAGTCTAAATAACTTTTTAAGAGAAGTTCTTTCGCTAGAGGGCGTTGGTAGCCATATATCTAGCATCACTCAAACTCAAACTACTTCGTTCAACTTCTTTGTTGGAAGCGGAACTCGCGGAACGCAGAACTTATGTCGACAGCTGTGCGTTGCGTTGCGTGCGACCTACAGTTTGTAAGCAAAGACTTTTGTAAATCTGATGCCCAACACGGGTCGATATGGATTAATGATGAACTAATCGTTTTGTGGCCGGGAACTACATTTGATAATACCTAAACCGCGCTGCGGAGTCGCGCAACGGGTAGCTAGTACCCGATAAATAACTCCAAACCTACGCGATATTTCCAGTAACTTTTTAGGACGAAATTTAAACGTTGATCCAGAAATTCTAGGAAGAAAATCTAGCCTATTTTAGTCCTCATTGAGTAGAATTTCTGGATAAAAGTGGGTGCAACTATGCTACTCATATCACGTATTGGAAAAGGAGTGACGTCAATTTCATCAGCTTCACTTTTAACGTCCATTTTTGGTTTCGATCCTTAAAAATATTAATCTATTTTATAGTTTGGATACTTTGTACGACGAATTGGATTTTTTCTGTCATGTTGTACGAATTTACTTTAAATAAATAAATAAATAAATGATAACTATCTCATCTGCGATATAATTCATAATTTATTTATTGCACACAACTATTAATATTTCTTCTCAGTCGTATCACTCTTGGCAGAGTGGTCGTGGTCGTCATTTCGGTCGAGTGACCCGCCTTACAATTCGTCGCCATTCCTCCCTGAGGGCTGCTTTTTTGGTGCATTGGTACAGGGGGTCATCCAGTGCTGCCTTGATCTTGATTAATATTACCACCGAGGAGATACGAGTGTATTCTTTACCCGGATACGAGTGGTATTGAGCCATGCTCCACCACGCTGGCTCAGTGCGGGTTGTTGGAGAGGTGTCGGACCAGTGGCTCACTCGACACTGTCCAAAGTTGTTAAGCTGCTTGTCCGCGCGTGTAACTAAACGTAGAGGGGCAGGCAGGGGAGTAGAGGGGGGTTCAACACACACGTTTATATAAGGCGCTGTGCACTAGGCCCAGCCTCTTTTTAACCGACTTCCCAAAGGAGGGTTTACAATTCGTCCGGATATTTTTTTTTATTTTTTATATTTTTTATGTCTGCACCCCGATAGCGCCTAAACGGATGGACCGATTTGGAAAATTATTTTTTTGTTTGAAAGGGTTTACCTTCCCATTGGTCCCATTGACACCAGGTCAGGATCTGATGATGGGATCCTGGAGAAATCGAGAGAACTCTTCAAATATTATAGGCACCTAGAGCCATGAAACATTGTACAGGGGTTCCTTAGTAGCGTGGGGTAGCACTGATATGGGATTTGACAAAATTAATTCCCCAAGGGGGGGGGGGGGATAAGGGGTTACAGTTTGTATTAAACTCAATCTAATCAAATAGGGTTTGTGGAAGTCGGTTTTATCTAAAGTTTACTTTTTGTTTCAATTATTCGCATATTGTTTCAAGCTATATAGCTAACTCAGTCTCAACTCTGTAATTATATTAATTATTTTTCATCACATCTATTCAAAAAGATCTACTTTACTCCCGGCAAACAGGGACTAAAGTAGGTCATTTAGTCCCTAGGGACTAAAAGTAACTTTTTAATTTTATTGCCAGTACAAAGGAAAAAAATGCTGTCACTAATTAGTTTCACTACCACTCAGGCTGACAGACCCAATTAAAAGAGATATCGATTCTAAACGCAGCCAATAAAAAAAAAGTTTGTACTAAAATGCGTACTCGACACAGATTAGATAATCCGATCGACCGAATCGATTGACACCGATTGGTGACAACAGAGAAACAACCTTACAGATTACAGAATTGATATCGAAACACGGACCAAATAATTAAAAAGTTGTGGAAAATTTGTAAACAAAGCGCGCCAAATCTGAATGCTGTAATTATTTCAATTTCGTTTGCGGATATGAGTAAAGAATATGAGTGAAAGTGAGTGTCTAACTCCAAATGATAACAACAAACGCGAATGAAAAATACAAGATCTTTTACCAATAAAATCACGAGGAATATTAGGTACCTATGTAAAAACTGTAGGTAATCCTGTAGAAAAATTCAAGATGAACAAAGTGTTTATCTGTAAATGCTTTTTGAACAAATTTTCAAGTTTTAGCCAATACTAAACCAGCTTTAACTATGTGGAGGACATATTCGTAATTCGTAATTTCTTTATTGTACTAACACAAGAATGACATACAGAAAACTTATAATAGATAACAAGAAATTTCTTCCAACAAACCATTACACACACAACATATCAGGACAATTGTGTAAATAAATATAGGGTGTAACAGAAAGGGGTGTACAAGCCAAAAGAAGGTTGTTAGGGACATCATTTTGAACAACTTTCACTATAGGACCGACTTGATCAGAGCAACATTATTTTTCACTCCACCGTACAGATCAGCTGAGCGCTAGGCCCGAAATTTACTGAGTTAATAAAAATAAAGTTGCTCTGATCAAGTCGGTGCCATAGTGAAAGTTGTTCAGAATGATGTCCCTTTTTCCGCTTGTACACCCCTTTCTGTTACACCCTGTATAGGTACATGTATGTTATTTTATTGATTACTTACTAATTTTCTCATAGAGGTTGATGAAAAGTAGAGTGTCCTTCTCAGGAGTAAAAACTATTTTTGGCTCGAGTGATGTACTTTGAATCTCTCGCTCCCTCAGGATTCTACTTTTGAGTCCCTCGTTGCACTCGGGACTCAACTCTAGAATCCCTCGGTCGCTCAGGATTCAAAAAACACTCTCGCCCTAAAAATAGTTCTTTACTACCTTGGTAAACAATCTACTATGTCATTACAAGTATATTTTGTCTATTTGAGTTTAATTGAAAGGCCTCATAGACACTGCTCAATATGACCTCTGGTACAGCTTTACGTGAATAGAATAATAAAAAATCTTACTTACTTTTTACTCACTCACACCAGTTATAAAATAAAAACTGCTTTAGAACATTAAAATGAAACTGTTTATAGTAAATTGAAAAAGTGATCCTGCCAAGAAGTTTGAATACAAAGTGCTGCTTGAAATTCAGAGCAGGCGCGCAATGAGCAAAGTTGCATTTAGTAGAGAGAAGCTGTATTTTGACTTTGTCAACTTGCCTGTTTTCTAGGATTTACCCAGCTGGAAAGTTTCGAATTGCGATCGGGATGTTTTGCTATAACGGTGATGGAAAATATCGTGAGGAAACCTACTACACTACGGCGATGGGCTAGCTCCTGCCACGCAAAAATGAGGGTTGAATTATTGGGCTTACCACTTTACTGTGCTTCTTTCACCCCGTATGCGAAGTAGCATGACATGATTATGCTAAGTTTGGAATTATTTAAGTTAGGGTTCGAAGTATAATGTGTGTCAGAAAATAGGTTTTCGTTATTTATACCTCTTTTATGTTTCGTTTTGTGTTTTTAATTCATCTTTGGCATCTATGAAATAGAACTTCTTCACAATTTTCTGGCAAAAAAATACTACTGATTTTCATTGATACACAATACACATCTAAATAGAGCTGATCGTCGCCAACATGGTCCTTCGAGCCGGATTAGAAAATAGGTTTTCGTTATTTATAATTACCTCTTTTATCTTTCGTTTTGTGTTTTTAATTCATCTTTGGCATCTATCAAATAGAACTTCTTCACAATTTTCTGGCTAAAAATACGAACTGATTTTCATTGATTACACATCTAAATAGTAATCGCCAACAATGTGATTCTGGTGTTTGGCAATTCTAAGTGTCATGGATCATGGGGGTCATAATAATGATAATTACATCATTATTATAATAATGATAAGTACATCATTATTATAATAATGATAAGTACATCATTATTATAATAATGATAAGTACATCATTATTATAAAAATGATAAGTACATTATTATAATAATGATGTACTTATCATTATTACAAATATGGTTTTGTAAATTTCAGGCCCAAAAGCGACAACTGTGCACTGACTCAGTCAACTTTGATAAGACACTATTATTAATTCCGGAATGCCCCAGCGTTCTGCGAAATCAATTACTAGGTATTGACATACTTAGTTTCTTCGAAGAATCTATAGTGTAGAATTTATGTTGTATTTGATAATGAAATTACTATTGATAAACTTAGTTTCTTCGTAGAATCCATAGTGTAGAATTTATGTTCTATAGGTTTCACTAGAAATCGCAATCAATTTCATCAAGAATGTACAAATCGGGTGGCAGTATAGAGATGACATTCCAAATAGCGGTAGCTCCTGCGGGAACGAATTTCACGCTCCAAATAATTTTCAGCTCAAAGTTTCGGGATTTCAAATTTCCCGCTGAGGTTGTGGTTTTGGCCGACTACTTCGAACGCGAGCCTACACACTATGTGCCTATAGGCACATTGCCTTTGGCCTCACACTAGGATACCCTGTGTCGTGGAAACCAGAAACAGCGACGTCACAAACGTGTAAACATCCAAGAGGGTGTTTTATTTTCATTTTAATTTATACTTTATTTCACACAGATAACTTAAACACGTAAAATTCACAGAAAACATATGTATTTTTTTCTTTCTACCGCCCAGCGGGGTTCGAAGCTGGGTCTGCACGCTTGGGAAGACGGCCTTTACCGCAACACCACGGAGGTCGTTATAATGATTAACCTTGAGAACTGTAACAACATTATAGTTTGGATTTTGGATGGACTTGTCAAAGACGTTCCGAGGATCTTATTGACTCGCGTTCGAAGTGTGGACCTTAAAGTTCCTAAGTTTGTCACTTGTTAAGTGGATAACATAACAAAGCATTTGTCCAAAAGCTGATCCACCAAGGGCAGCTTAAATACCACGTGCTTTGTCAATTCCATAACGAGACTGCAGTTTTGATAATCGAGAAAAGCACGAATGTGGACTGTGATACTCAAGTTAAGTTCAGATTAAATGTCAATACGGACGATTATATTTCCCTAACATCTCTTGTTAGAGAAATACAATGGCATATCTTTAGGAGTCAGTCAATATTTGAGTTCGTAAAGTCTTCACTAAATAAAAGGCCCGTTTTGACAGTTCACGCCCATGAAGTTTTAACCCCTAACGCGTAGGTAATAGAAGCGGTTTTCCTAGGTGCAACTTGTAGGCTTTGCTTGTACGCCACAGTTGCCTTTTATTACCAGATTCTTAAATAATGTATTAATTAATTAATTATCTATAAATAATGTAGTAACATTTTATACACGATACAAGGTATACCAGTGTGGGGGCAGAAGCTATGTATGTGTCTGTATGTAAATGGTTATCTGAAAGCCTGCTCGGAATAAAATTATTCACGTCTAAAAGTCTCTTGTGATCTTAAATTAATAATGGAGACCAATTAAGAAGGCTTTAGCAGAAAGTGGATGCGATTTAGCAAATTACTTTTCTGTTGCGCTAAATGTAATGTGATTTACGCCCAGAGAGAGCTCCAGTGTGTCTATAGATATAAACGGGAAAGGATGGACAGATTTTGAAGCAGTTTATTCCTTTCAAGTTACTTTTATGTCAGAGTCGACGAAGGAATTATTCCTTATTGAGAATATAGCCGTAATACACGCGGCTAAGGTTGCCAGATGAAAAATTCAGAAAACCGGACCTTTCGCCCAGTTCTAGCCGGACTTTTCAATGAAAAAGCCGGACATCCAAAAAGTAAAGCCGACTTCAATTAAATTACTTCTCATGACGACAAATTTAAGCGCTATAAACGAATCCAACGTTTGAAAGAAGAAATAAGCAGGTACAGACAAGGACAGTCATGCTGAATCACTTTCACATAACATAAATTAAAAGTCTAACAAAATCCGGACTGGCCGGACAGCCTGAAATTGTCAACTGAATTGTCAACTAAAAAGTCTAACCATGTCCGGCTTTATCTGGACGTCTGGCAACGCTACACGCGGAGAATGTATAGGTAAGTAGATTAGATTTTAAATGAGAATACAGGCTCCCTGTCTCTCGTGTCTAGCAATTTCATCTTATTTTCTCGTGTGAGCAGATAAATGGATTTTCACAGTAAATGTATAGTGTACCTACACGTTACAATTACTGTGAAAATCCATTTATCCGCTAAAACATTTTCTGCCAACGATATTATTCAAAGGGTTCCGTTTCAAAAGCTTGATTAAATCAAAGCAGACCGAAACTAAGTATGCAACAGGCTTGGGACCGAGTGTTTCGACTGAACGTACTACGGTTATTTTTTTGACTGAACGTGCTACGGTTATTTCCGAATTGAGCAGTCTTCTATCAAAGGAAAAAAATTGTAAAGCATGCCTTTTCTCAGGTAGAGTAGCTTAGCTGTAAAAAACCATGAAAAGCCATGAAAAACAAGAAAAAAAAGCATGTGCAAGCAGGGTTGTCACGCGTTCTTGATAATATAAAGGTCTTAACATACGGACGGACGGACAACAAATCCTATAAGGGTTCCTTTTTTTCCTTTTAACCCCTTCGTCGACACATCTTATCTATCTATCCTTCTCCATTGTTCGGTTGGTCGACCGGTGTGCTTCTGAGACTCTAAAAAGGCAAAAGGAATTCTTCGACGACGCGAAATATTGTCACGTGATGTTATGTCGCAAGAGCACCAACTAACTTTTTGATTGCCATTATGTTGGAATTCATGCCTTATATTCAATGAACTAAAGTGAAATTGCCGATCCCATTGCGCAGAATGAGACAGCATAAAATCTCGGAAAAACGCATTTTTGAAGTAAAACTTCTTGGGGCACGGGGGTAAAATTTATTTAACCTCTCAACTGTGGGTTATTCATATATTTGCTTTTCCATTGCTACTAGCCGGGTGCTATCACGAGTGGCTAAGAAATGTAACGGAAATTGGAATCGGTGACGTCAGGGTCGGCTGAAGACTTTTAAAACCGCAACTATTTTCAATACGGTTTTTAACTAATCAGATAAGATAATAATACATTCGTACAATAAAGAATGTTAATTAGTGAGAGAAAAACCTGATGAAACGTTAACAAATAAAAATTATTTTAAGCATTCTTCCACGAGTTCTTGATTTCCGGTATGGCCAAGATGGCGCCGCCGCCGCCGCCGCCGCTGGCTGGGATAAACAAAACCAGTGACGTGACCAAAAACTACTTCGTTCAACCTCTTTGTTGGAACCGGAACTTATGTTTGACAGCTGTGCGATGCGATCCATACAGTTTGTAAGAAAAGAGTTTCATCAATGTCACACGGGTCGATATGGATTTCTAAAACAAGCAAAGCAATGCATACATTGAGGCATACATAATGAGACGGCTTAAAGACGTGACGTCAGATGGTATCTAATCTGAGCGAGATGCAAATAGTACACTATTGAATGAGTTAAGTATATCACCACGAGCGCGACAAATTGTAGATAAGGAATGGTGGGAAATAAATGACATGACGTATTAAAAGTAAGTACAAGTATAAAATAATTTCAAATAATCGGACGTCTGAAACTTAAAAGTAACTTGAAGCAGAGATTGGATCTCAAAATTGGAAATTTAAATCTCTTTTAGTATAGGTAGGTATAGGTGTATAGTATAGGTACCACTTAATGATCTAGCTACAGAAGTTTTACTTCTAACACGTGTACGGTGCTACACGCGTATCTTTTTTTTTAAAGTTATGATGCTTAGCTAGGTAGATCGATTTTTTTACCCCCCATAAACCCCTTTATTGCAAATTCCATGGAAAACTACAGCACCGTTTTCTAGAACTCAGAACATATTTACATAATCCATGATTATAATTGTAAGTATGAGTATCGTTACAAAATATTCCTCGTATCATACCAGGGCGGCGCGGGCCCCCCATGGCAGATACAGTGATATACTGCCCTAACTATTATACTCTTCATAATAGGCTTGGGCCAAGGTAATCCAATAAATCTAGGAACAAGTCTTAAGTTGAAGCATTATGTACAAAATGGCTTGACATTCTCAGAATTGTATATTTCCAGCAGATATATTTTAAAGTCAATTTTGTGCAAAAAAAGACAGCATTTGCTGGCACTTTTCCATGACGTCATTCTGTTGTTATTTCATAGAACTCAGGAACAAAAGTTCCGTTTTGACAGTACATAAAAAGTATCTATTTTGACTTGACAGGCACAAGCCTAAATGTATTTAACCAAATGAGATAGAAGAGGAGTCATAGTGAACCCACGCAGTTTCAGGAGAATGCCGATCAAAATAACCATTTGTTAAGTTAGCTCGACACCCACGCTCGTTTCGACGTTGCATACAAAATCTGCTTGCATTTTCGAGGTAAATTACTAAAATACAGAATCGCTCAATTGAACATATCCATTACGTCACACAGGTTATAGGGTTGAAATAACCGGCCAAGTGCGAGTCGGACTCGCGCACGAAGGGTTCCGTGCCATTATCTATAAAAAACAGCAAAAAAAATGTATGGGAGCCCCCCCTAAATATTAATTTAATTATTTATTTTTTAAGTAAATAATGTACTCAATATATTGTGAACATTTTAAGCGTCTACCTGCTACCATTATCAATATCGAGCAAAAAAATCACGTTTGTTGTATGGGAGCCCCCCTTAATATTAAATTTCTTTTGATTTTTAGTATTTGTTGTTATAGCGGCAACAGAAATACATCATCTGTGAAAATTTCAACTGTCTAGCTACCACGGTTCATGAGATACAGCCTGGTGACAGACGGACGGACGGACAGACGGACAGCGAAGTCTCAGTAATAGGGTCCCGTTTGGCACCCTTCGGGTACGGAACCCTAATAACACGTTGTGGCGCGCCCTAACAATAAGGGTTGCGCACTAAGGTTTGCGTATACTTGTAGTTATTGCATCACGCCTGTACAGCTCCATAGGTAATGAAGTAATTACAAATTAGATTTTTTTCATGACTTCAAAAAACTACTGTTTATTTCAACTTGATATCTCTCGCAGATTTTTTATTTTCTTGTACTTAAACCTAATCACTTTATACTTTATGTCAGTGAGTATTACATCAAAATTAATCAAGTAATACTTTACCAAGTAAAAGTTGAAAAATAAAAGTTGCCAAGTTCTTACCTGCTTAAATCTTATTGCACAAAAAATATATTACAGACTGAAAAATGGAAAATATATGTTAAGGAGAAGAAAAAGTTGGGTTGTTTTTTTTACCTTTTTCAACAACTTAATTTTTGCCAATGCCTCTCAACACTAAGGTACATCTTAACCCTCAAACTTTGAACTTATTACGTAAATTATGTCAGCTTCCAAAAGTAAGGTAGCTAGAACTTAGTTGTTGTTTGGGCCGTTAGTAACTTTAAAAACTTGAAACCTTGATTTTGCAGACTTTTCTGAGTTACGTAATTAAATAACAGTTGCTTTTTTAATATAATGATAGGTAGGTACATAACCTAACTTATGATATAATTCATAACTATAATTTCTTTTCGCTTCGCTTCGCCGATGACATTGTCCTGTTTGCGTCAACGGCAGCTGAACTACAATTAATGCTACCCTAAATGATACCTTAGCACCGCAAGCCTTGTGGTTGGACTAATGATGAATCGGACAAAAGGCAGCTCATGACCAATAGCACGAAACGTAGAGTCGAGGTTGATGGGCAGGAAATACAGTATGTCGACGAATACATTTACTTGGGCCAGTTAGTATCCTTCGAAAACAGGCAGGATAAGGAAATCGATAGACGCATATCGGACGCCTGGTAGAGCTACTGGTCCATGAAAGAGCTGATGAAGGGAAACCTTCCACTATCACTGAAGCGCAAACTCGTCGACATGTGTATCCTGCCCATCCTAACCTACGGTGCTCAAACTTGGTCGCTGACGGAGATCCAGAAGTCCAAACTCAAGGTTTGCCAAAGAGCGATGGAGTGAAGTATAACCGGTGTCAGGCTGACCGACCATATTAGAAACACGACACTGCGCTCCATCACTGGCATTGCTGACGTTGGCGCAAAGACTGCTAGGCTGAAGTGGGACTGGGCCGGACACGTGTGCCGCATGCACCCCCAACAATGGGCCAAACTGACCACCGAATGGGTGCCCACTGATGGTCATCGGAATAGAGGCAGGCCGAGACGTCGATGGCGGGACGACCTGGGACAGGTATTTGTCGGACTGGGTGGAGGCAGAACAGCACAGGGAGGAATGGTCTGAGATAGGGGAGGCCTTTGCCCAGCAGTGGGACACTATGCAGGATAAATAAAAATAAAAAAAAAACTTTATTGCATACAAACAATAAAATGAATACATCAAAAAGTTTATACACTTTTTGAAGGCGAGAGTACTCTATTAAGTGATATCTTCCAGCAAACCAAGTTTGAAAAAAAATATGGATTGCTAAGTAGCGCAGTAGTTTCAACTTTTTTTTTTACTTTTCATTATCTATCCATCAAATGTTTTTTTTAAAACTAAGTTTACGGAGCAATCACGGAAACCTAGTTGGTTTATGTGTGATCTCTGTCGCTCGTTCCAGGGTAATGAACCATCTGACACATGTTTTATTGGCCTGTCAATGAAGCACAGAAGATACATATTTAATTTTTTATTAGGATAACAGAGGCGCAGAGATATTGAGAATTGTATTTATTTTGTGTCCACTCGGTTCGACACACATCACACGACAACACATGACATCTTATTATCCATAGAGCTAGACACATAGTATAGTAGTAAACCTCAAACTACAACATTTTTGCAGGATTTTTACCTATCTATATCATTATGAAGTAATATAAAAAGCTATTGCTGAAAGGCGAAAGTTTGTCTACTGCCCGTACAAATAAATAAACATCAACAGAGGTTAAATAAAACTTACCTTTCTACAGTCAATAGGATTCACCCAACTTGTTGAATAAAACTAGTAGTACTTATTTATCTTTCTCATGGTCGCCCTTTCAAACTTCCCAACTGGTTTGAATGACCGCACAGATACACATCTAAGTGGCTTTTCCCTAGTGCTAGGAAAGGAAGTTGTCCCCGCAGATTGGGTCGCTATTTGCCTAGTGGTTGGGTAAACTTGGACTTGGTTAGGTTACACGCGCCATGATACAAGTTGTTTGACAATTCCTTGTTTGTTTAAGTGCGATTTGCACCAGACTTTTTAAAACCGCTGAATGGTGTTTTAAATGGAGTTAAGATACAATGCAGCCCTGTTGAGTGGGAACTTGCCTGACTGGCAACAGCCTTGCCGTGTTTGTTAACTTAAATGGCTTTAAAACTGTATTTAGCCGCTGTTAAAAGCCTGGTGCAAGTCGCACTAAGTGTAAGAAAATGCACTGACAATGGAGATATATATTATATAGTCAAATCTCCAAGAGATCGCAGATACAGTCCAGAAGACTACTCCTGAGAAATGCTTTTGTGTGAGTGATACCAGGTGACACAATGTGCCGGGCAGGTGGCGATAGTGAGTGTGAGTGTAGACAAGTAAGTGTGCCTACACCTGTAGGTCTGACAACACACTGTAGGTGTGTATATACTCAATCACAGCATCATCTTTCCTAGAGACCTTCTCGGGTCCTAAAGCCTAACTTTAGGGACCCTTTAGGGTCCTTCCCGTTGACCAAGACTCATGAAAGTTGGCAACAAACACGGTCAAGCGAAAAATCCGAAAACCATAATTAGTACTTCCATCCATTACAAAATATGCGATTCGTGCGTGAGTCTGACTCGCACTTTGCTAGGGTTTTTTAGTAACATTGGATGGGAGCAAATCCATAGACTATTTCAAGCCCCTCCTTGTAGGTACACAACCTCCATGCTATGACGTCGACAAGTCGTAAAACATGTAAAACATAGTCGTTTCCGTCTGAGCCCCGGAACACAGCCTGCAGCACTCGTCTAGATGAGATTTGTTACAAGCTATCCCAAAGGAAATATACTTATGTATAACCCAACAAGGATGTATAAGTCAGAAGCAATTTAAAACCAAATTAAAATCGTCCTCTGTGCCGTCGTCGCTAGATAATGACCTATGGGTCTTTCAGCAGTTTCCAAGAGACAGTCAAAGTTCTTTATTTCTGTAGATATTATCAAATAAATATAGAACACGTATTTTTTGCTATCTGCTTTTAGTTCCCGTTCTACGATGAATCATATTCATACGGCGTTTCGTGAACCGTTGGCAGAATTGATCTGTAGGCAGGATTTAAGAACGACAGTGACTGCGCCGCGCTTTTCGGTACGGTATGCGCGCTTTTCGTGCCCGATAAATATCTCCGCGCGCGCAGGCACATTTGGAAGAGAAGTGCGATGAAACTACCACAGATGGATTTTTAGATCTTGATTTTCAGTAATCTGTTCCATTTGCCGTCATTCCACTGTACTGAAAATCCTCGGTGAAAATCTGATGACTCTGTTGTCAAAATGGGCAATGGCAAAATTCGCCAGATTTACCCTGAATTGAATAAAACTATTTTGAAAAAGTTTCACTTAACTAATTTATTGGCTAAGGATGTGCTTAAAATTCATATTTGTTTCGTGTAACTCAGGCTTAGACGCCCTTGATTTAATTTACGGACCTATTTAAGGAAATAGATTAAATTAAATGTTTTTGTGACACAGAGAACTTATGATATCCCACTTTATTACGTATTAGAAAGGGCTTAGACCATTTATAAGGGAGAAGGACAAAATCAACGAACGAGTTCAATAATGTTGTTAGATCTATGGACAAAATACCAAAAATATAAAAGAAAGGTTATCTATTCAATGCAAGGAGCGGAGCATGATTCTCGCGCCTTCGATTATACGGATATCAAGACCCATATTGACAGATTCCTATACAAAATCACTCGATATAGGTGTAGATCGTATATCGAAGGCGCGAGAATCATGTCGCAGTGAATGTATAATCATATCTCGAAATAGACATGCAGTTGTAGGTATTAATTACATATTGTCAGAATGTGGGTGTATGTGTACTGAATACGGGCTATTTGTTTGAGATTGAAAACGGAAATTAATTTACAAAGTCGAACCTTACAAAAGAACAACAACGTAACAAGAACATTTTAGATGAAAATGATCAATGAAAACAAAATTAACTTTGCCAAAGTTAATTTTAAAATTTTAACAATGGTTTTGTGTAAATAACTTTGAAATCACTAACAAACAGCGTCACCCTTTTTTCCATAAACTCTTTGTCAAGAAATGCTAGACGAAAAATAATGGCAACATATGTGACATATTATTATTAGGGCACCACTGCATGTTGACTGACAAACCAGCCTTTCGGACTAGAGCTTGTCATTCTCCTGGCCGAAAAGGAAACAAAAATGACATTAAAGTTAGGGGAAATCAAGTTCTCATCCCCTTGCTATAGACATTAATTGACCTCTTGGTACCCACTGTCAAAGTCAAGGACTCTTCTGTCCTCTAGCGAAGGGGTATGTTAAAGAAAAAACTCAGTACTTACGGCCGTACTCAGAGTCGTTAAATGATTCATTAAGGATTACTAAACTAAGTAAAGAATTTGTATGAAAATTCAAATTTGAAATTGGTTTAATCGTTCCTTAAATGACTCTGCTGATATATCAAACTCTCTCATCGGTACTTGGTTTGCTGGAAGAGATCTCTTTTTAGAGATAAGCTTGCCTTTGTACACTGTTTTTAGGGTTCCGTACCCGAAGGGTGCCAAACGGGACCCTATTACTGAGACTTCGCTGTCCGTCCGTCCGTCCGTCCGTCCGTCCGTCCGTCCGTCTGTCACCGGGTCCGCCTGCACGAACCGTAATAGCTAGAAAGCT
Source organism: Argyresthia albistria (assembly GCA_963457715.1). Classification (NCBI taxonomy): domain Eukaryota; kingdom Metazoa; phylum Arthropoda; class Insecta; order Lepidoptera; family Argyresthiidae; genus Argyresthia; species Argyresthia albistria. The sequence continues at coordinate 6,056,595 of OY735275.1, read as the reverse complement.
GAAATTTTCACAGAATGTGTATATCTGTTGCCGCACCAACCACAAATACTGAAATACGAGAGATATTACAAATTGAAAGTGGTCTCGGTACAAGATACGTCTTCACAACACGCTTGAAAAGTTTATACCAAGGCCATTTTGTTTTGGTAGGTAAGCCTTCTTTTAATGAAACTAAATTTAAATGATATGGCAATGTCGTCCCCGGACTTCTACAAAGACTTTAAATATTAATTGATGAATTACGACGTCTCTATTTATTATGTAGAACTTTTAGAAAATAATTATAAAATTAATAGTTTTTAATTACTTTTGTTTTCATACAAATCTCAGAGCACAGAAATTATTTTTTTCCTTTTGGCCACTTCAAGTTTGGCTGCCAGTGATGTTTTAATTAAATACTCTTTGGTGCGTTGAAATGATGTTTTGCAGTCTGCATGACATTGACATAATGAGTGAGTGAACCTCATTGTACGGAAATTGTAGATGGGTGTCTCACGTTTTCCAGTAGGAGTAGGTTGTAGACAGTGCTGCTTACGGCGGCGTTTAGTAGGTACTAAAGGCCCTAAAAGCGCGGCAAGCTTTGAATCAATTCAAATGTTATTTTTCAACTAGCTTTTTTTGTTCAATAAATAAATAAATAAATAAATAAATAAGCTACAAAGTTATTCTGACATAAGATGATAATTTGAACAAAACTTTTTGGGTATTTCATGAAAAATACAGTTACAGATCACACATATACAGGGAGGAACAAACGAATGGGCCCTGGAGGGAAAGTACCTTAAAATCTCAAGATATCCGTCCGTCCGTCTGTCTGTCACCAGGCCGTATCTCATGAACCGTGGTAGCTAGACAGTTGATATTTTCACAGATGACGTATTTCTGTTCCCGCTATAACAACAAATACTAAAAACAAAATAAATTTAATATAAAGGGGGCTCCCATACAATTAACGTGTTTTTTTGCGGTTTTTTTAACCGACTTCCCAAAGGAGGAGGTTTACAATTCGTCCGGATGTTTGTTTTTTTTTTATTTATTTTTTTATGTATGTGCCTCGATAGCGCCTAAACGGATGGACCGATTTGGAAAATTAGACCGATTAGACCTATAGTGATTTTTGTGTTTTTCATAATAACTCGTGCAAATGCACATGGTAAGCATAATATTGTGATGCGGAACTGCTGATGAAGACCAGTTCAGTTCAGTTCAAATTTTTTTATTGACCATAAAATCATACATATTACTTAGTCAACGTCAATATAATATTAATATTTTTGTATACTACCGCCCGTTCGGAAGTTGTGGGCTTAGGGATGGAGCAAAGAAGGGCAAGAAACCTCCCCCGCCACCACACATCACCACATATGGCCACCAGATCTGCTCAATACTAGGTACAAATACAATGCGTGGCTGACGGGCAGGCAACGCATAGCCTAAACCGATGGACCTAGAGCCATGAAACTTTGTACAGGGGTTCCTTAGTAGCGTGGGGTAGCACTGATATGGGATTTGACAAAATTAATTCCCCTGGGGGGGGGGGGGGGATAAGGGGTTACAGTTTGTATTAAACTCAATCTAATCATATAGGGTTTGTGGAAGTCGGTTTTTTCTAAAGTTTACTTTTTGTTCCAATTATATAGATAATGGTACGGAACCCTTCGTGCGCGAGTCTGACTCGCACTTGGCCGGTTTTATTGTTTACTTTTTGTCATTACAATTGATTGTGTGCAATAAAGAAATTATGAATTATGACTCTGAGTACGGCGGTTAGTCTCCAAATGTTGCCATCATTTAATGTCTAGCATTTCTTGACAAAGTATATAGCCAGTCTTAAGACACAGTGGAACTTAGGATTTCACCTACACCATACTTTTAGAGGAAAAGTATTTAAAATCTTGAATTAATAGTCGAGTTATGTAACCTATAATAAATTGTTTATAAAATTTTGAGACAGCAGACCCTCATAATTAACAAGTTGTAAAGCCAACCAGCAGCATAAACTACTTATTATTTTGCGTCACTTGAGCTGAATAAAAGTCTGTTTTGACCTTATGCGCCACCTTAAGCAGAAAATTCTTTCTTTAACAGCGAAAAAGGCAATAAAATGAATTCTTAGAAAAGTTACAAGCGCTCCCAACCTTCTTTTTATAAATCTTGGCTATTTTAATCCTAAGAAACTAACTAATAAATAATCTATTAATAGAAAGCCATAAATTTATTAAGAACAACTTACTAAGAAATGGTAATAAAATTAATAATTTACCTGAAACGAGTGGTCCAGGAAAGAATTATATTGTAATATTTTCACACAATATGCAATTCTTAGATACATACATTTTTTTTAATAGTAGGCACTAAATAACTTCTAAATAACTTAGGGAAAGTTGTAAACTTGTAAGTTGTAACTTGTTTGTATAATTGATTATTTAGTTATTAAGTAAATATAATGTAACCTTGCCGGTCTTCCTAGTGTATAGATCAACGAGACCATATAAATGATCTAATTTAAAATACAACTCTAATGTAATTTACTTGGGGATACCTCCCTCAGTAGAAGTCGTCGTCGGCTAATTGCCATTTGCCACTGACACGACATAATGCAAGCGGAATGGGCCCCAGAATGTAAGCATGTCGTGTGTGGGCGAGATGTTCCCGAAAATGGCGAAAGATTCGAGAAAATGGTCGCCATTTCTGCTTTGCAGCTTTTTCTTTTAGCGGAAATGTTGTGGAAAAGCGAAAGAAATATGAATCAGGCTTCTTGTGGATGAGGTGACTGCGGTATGACCTATTGTTCTGAGGGTATGACACGATTACTGAGTATGTGGATGAGGTGACTGCGGTATGACACGATTACTGAGTATGTGGACAGCAGGAAAAATTACGCGTCGAAAAAGTATTCGAATTGAAATGTCAGTGGCTTTTATGTTAGTGTTGTCAGAAACTAAACTGTATGAACCCAAAGAGGACACCCACGATACGGGCTATGCCTAGTGTGGGGCCACAAGAATCCATTGTTATTTTCAACTACTTGAATAAATAGTTTGAATACTTTGAATATGCAAAATTTTCAAAGTTTCGTGCAACTAACGCTAACGCCCTGAAAGGCCCCATTTCACCATTTAACTGACGTTACAATTACGGGCTGTGCCTAATCCCCGGTTTTATTAAGCGCGCGTGCTAAACTCACGTGGTTTGTACGTCATCGGCGCTTAAAGGTTAATCCCTGCTTAGTCCTGGGTTAAGTAGTACTCATGTAACCATTAACCCTTTGTTACCTACCTTATTGCGCAAATTTTTACTACTTCTGTATCTACAGGTTCAACTAAGTATCTTTGGCTCCGAGCGAGCTGTGATCACGTATTGAGTAAGGTGGGATGAGAAAGAGAGAGGTGAGAGCTTTCTCAGAACCAAAGAAAATTGATGGAACTGTACTAGATTGAATCTTGATTACTATTGCAAACTTATCCGACCCGATGACTGCGGCCGGTGCCAGCGTCAATGGTATAATGTTATACAAATAATGCAAACAACATACAGGAATAAATCCTAATTACTAACAATTATTTCCTTTTATGACGAAAACAAAACACTTTTCACCACAATACTTTGCAAAATGCAGCTGCAAAGGAGCGACTGACGCGACTGCCGCCGAGTGCCGCCTAAAACTCTTTCCGTTCACTGACTTTCATTACGATTGGTTAAGGTCCGACGGTTTTAATGCCTATCTCACTCCTTTAGGTAACGAAATAATCTTACTGTACTTGTCACACCGATCCCTATTGGTTAAAATCAATTATAATGCTAGATGCGGTCGCGCGCGCTGCTGCTGGTCTATATAGGGCGGTCGGCAAGGGCTTCTTGAAAAGTGGACTATGTAGGCCGGTTGGCAAATGAGGCTACAGTTTAAAAGATCACCAAAATTATTTTTTGCTTACCAAAAGTGATACATGGTCACCAAAATAGTCACCAAAAGTAGTTTTAAAAGAGTAATTAATTAATTAGTTTTCCGTAGGAGAGCGGCTTTAATGAGAGAACATGCCAAAATCTCTAACAACGTTGCCCTGCCATGCCGCCAGGAGTTCCTACAGCCCGAACACCAGAGACTGAAGTCACGACATGCTCCCTGCCGCCTCGCGCTAAGCCTAGCTAGGGAAAATTTCAACCTCAAGGGCGACTGGACTAAATGCTGGCAAACTGAGATGGGGGATGTCGTGAGCGACCGCATTCGCCCAGGCGCATATGTACCGGGCTCCGAATTGCCCCGTCGGGAGTGGTGCCGACTGAATAGCATCCGAACAGGTCACGGACGCAGCGCCCACTACAGATACCGCTGCGGTTGGTCTGCGTCTCCAAGCTGCGACTGCGGTGCCGAGCTCCAGACAGTTGAGCACATAGTTCAAGAATGCCCCCTTCGGGCTTACCCTGGAGACCCCGATGACTTCATCTCCTTAACAAATGACGCCACCAACTGGTTAAGAAATTTGGATATATGCCTGTGACGTTCCTACTCGGAGATGTCATACGAATAAATAAATAAAATTAGTTTTCCTCACACATTTTCATCATTTCGGACCGAGTTGGTCTGACACTTAAATTCTTTCACGCCAGCAAGCTATTGGAGGCTTTGTTTTTAGAGTTCCGTATCCGAAGGGTGCTAATGAGACCCTATAAGTCCCAGTGAGTACCCAGTAAGACTCCGCGGTCCGTCTGTCCGTCTGTCCATCAGCGAGATGTATATCATAAACCGTACGTAACAAGTAGAGGTTAAAATTTTCATAGAATGTGCATATCTTTTGCCACTACAGCAACAAATAATGAACTAAGCACGAAATAAAAAAAGGTTGTCCCATACAATAAACGTGTTTTTTGTACTTTTTCTTGTACGACGACGCGCGGAACCCTTCGTATGAGAGTCCGACTCGCACTTGACCGATTTAACTTTAATCTTCTCATTCATCACCAACAAAATAAAAATAAATTCACGGCCGAGCCAAAGAATTACCCGCAGGAAGCGATTAAACTAAAAGAAAAGTTGAAGCCAAAAGGATTTTCAGCGGAGCCATGTTTCCGGGAAATTCGATTAAAAATCCATCAAGAAAATCTTTATATAATGCGGGATCTGAGTTTAAAGACGGAGGGTTCCGTACATTTACATTCCACGTGTAGCTACTTAGGGCAACTATACTCTGTTAAATGTAGGATGATCGCTGCGACAGCTGTCACTTTTACATGATTAGACCGGGGATAGGTCGATATAATTATCGGTATTTCGACTTAATTTACTGAATGTTCAAAATCAAACAAATGATGGTGTAACACGTTTTTATCTGTTAAAATGGTTCACAGCCAATGTCATCATCATCAAAGTCTGATTCGGACTCACTGGACCAATCATGCAGATTTATAAATCAGTTTCTGGTACAAGTGTACAAGTCAAGATCGATGACTTGTCTTGTACGATGAGTATAAGACATCATCACTATTTGCCAATAAAGTATGAAATTTCACAGTCGCAAAATACAGTATTTGATAGGCGTGTTTTGGATGAAAGATGTCACAGCGATCATCCTACATTTTACAAATTAAAGCTAGAAAATCAATGTATGACTAAACCTGAGTTTGACAACTCAATGTGAAAGATAGAGTTCTCAAAGTTGAGAGTTATTAACGCTAAACTCACCATATAAATAGTGGCACTTTAAATGTAGCTCTATTTTAACTTGAATGAGAAGCGAAGCTTCAGTTTGAGTATTTTTATCTTTGTTTGGTCCGGTATTCGGACTTTGGGACCATCTTTAATTTATAAAATCTCGTGAAATTCATTAGTTTCTGCTGTCGCGACAACACAAATAAACATTCTGTGAAAATTTCTACGTACCCTATAACCATTCGTGAGTTATAGCCCGCTGGTGGACAGACAGACGAACGGACGGACAGCGGAGGCTTAGTAATAGGATCTCGTTTGACACCATTGGGGTATGAAACCCTCAGAAACAATGTAATAACTTAATAAGTGAAACCGCAGAAGGACACAGAAAAACACTAAACTCATTGCTAAACAACAAAAACCTCTTTGCTAAAGAAAAAAAAATTGAATTTTCCTACGCACCTGTTGTCTGCTACCAGCTGTCTCGATTCTCCGACCACTCTCACTCTACCGATCGTGCCAATTACAGTCAATCTTATTCCCACAAAAATATCTTTTGGAAGACGATATCAATTATTTTGCTAGCTTCTCATTAATCGCGCGCCGTCAAAAAGTCATTGCGGCCAGTCACATTGGCATCATTTTCGCGCCCCGATTTTGTTGTGAACCTTTTTTCTTATTTTTTTTTTCACTAGTTTTATTGTCACAAGTCCGTGCCAGCCAGTATCTGGGCTGAGACTGAAATTTTGTGGGCTGAAAACAGGGGCTGCTTTCTCTACGTAGGAGTAGCTTGGTTTGAGTGGGTGTCGAGTGAGAAAGGGATGGGTCTATTTGTCGCCGGGGCTAGAGTGACTAGGACGCGTGCTTCGTAGCTAGGGGTCTGTGATGTCAGGACGAACTTGTAGGCGTTGGTAAAGTAGCCTTTGATTGTGGTTTCCCGAATTTATCTAGTGGCGGTATAAGGTTGATTTGTTTGTTTTTCTGTTTTTGTTCAGGATCATATTGTGACGTGAGTTATTCCAAGGGGTTACCGACCGGTACAACCGTCAGCCAGGTTGTAGAATAAATAGCTATACGTATTGACAAAGATCTCGTGATTGCAGCACACAGTTACTAGTACCATCTTCATGATTTATCGATAGTTTTTTTTAACAAATTGACTAGAGAAAATCCAATAATGTACAATTTATTCCTTGAAGAGGTATCAACAGTAACAACAATTCAAGTTAGAGCGGCGCCGTACCATCGTAAAAGATTATAACACCACTGTGCAAAAAGTTGCGTCTCGTCTCGTCTCGGATTTAATTAATTATCTGTTGTTATAGCGGCACTACAATACTCTTGTGAAAATTTCATTTCTCTACGATACAGCCCACAGGCGAACAGTCATTGCGAATCGTCTTGGGCCCCAGATAAATAAGTGCTTTCTTAGAAGTTGATACCGTTAATCCCCGGATACCAGCAACATTAGTAGAGTAGGTACAGTCCGCGGCGAATATCTTTATCTCTGAGAGGTGAGGCTGAGAAGTCGAGATGTCGATAATTCACCAAGTTAAAAACTTAAAAAAACTGACAAGACCTATTAGGCCTCCCCGCTTGACAAATGTCGTCCTTAAACCCGAAAACGAGCCAACAAAATCTGTCTCCTGACAATGAAGTCCATACGTATTACATACTTATTACATGATATAAACGAAGGTTTTAGAATTTTATTTCTCAAAAGAACAACTATAGTTCACTTACAGAGAAACATTAATCTATACATTAAAATAATGTTATTAAAAATAATATTAATTATACGATCTTTAGGAATTCATCTGGTGACACAACAAACACCGAAAAGTCATAGAAAGAGGCTGGATTTATACTTATGTCATCCAGGTAAAAATAAATTAAACTTCACAGTTTTTTCGATGTTGTCCCGTTGTCCCCCACTTCCGTGTCCCCCACTTTTTTGTTCTTTGTGGCATTCTAAGAAACTCGGTTGATATTTCGAATTTAAACTAGCGCTACACTTGCGAGCGTGGCAGCGACTTGAACTTAATTGAACGTGAGCTTTTGACAGATATAGTAAGAGATGACGTAAAAAACTGGCATTCGGTAAGGGTCACTTCGATGCTCACTTCGTACCCGAACATGATTCAAAGTGTCAAACGAATGCGAAGTGTGAGTGATAGCGGAGAGATGAGTTGATGTTCGAATTTCACAGAATCGACACCTAAAGATACGAGAGAGAGAGAGGTCCCAATTCATTCAGAACCAGAGATATCCGTATTACGTTATTATATTCGTCCTGTAACGTTACCAGACGTGGGTGGGCGTCAGGGAGCACTTATCCAGTGGAGAGCGCATAGATACATTTTCCTTTGAAACACAACTCACCAATTTACGGGCGGCCGCGGCCGGCGGGGACGAGGTAAGAGAGCTGTGAATGGTCAGCCGCTGCGAAACTGTCTGGCGGCCCGTCATCGATGATAGGTTGCGTAAGCGAACGTTTGTTGAGCCGGATTCCCCCGCAGGCGCAGTCAATTGGATATATAGTCTCTGGCGGGCGTCTTACGTTACTTTCTTGTTATGGACGGACCCTACTAATCCAGACATATTTCATGTTTGCGCCGGTAACCTTGTAATTGGGTTGTGTCCGAGGTAAGCAAATAAATCAAGGAACATGTCTGAAGTTAAAGCTTTATTATCAAAATGGCTTGACAATCTCAGACTTTTATTACCTATATTTACATACAGGTAATAAAATAGCAGCAGCAGTATAAATAGCAGTTTATTTCCGGCATTGTAATAAATAAAGTTAATTTTGTGCAAAAAAGACAACATTTGATGCCACATGAAGTCACTTTTTGCTACATATTTCATAAAACACAGGAACAAAAGTACCGTTTTGACAGTTGCTTAAAAGTATCTATTTTGACTAGCACACTAGGACACAACCTTAATGCAGGACCCATTGAACCCATTGAACCCATTAGTAACATGTGTGTCGTCGACATTTCTAAACGGATGAAGATTAACCACTGAACTCTTTGACATGGTAAAAATTCGATCGAATTATTTGCCTAAGGGCCCGTAATTTGCTCCTCCAGATCTTTGAGTAATAAAGTAATAGTAGTTCAATGCTCCAGATAGCGTTATCTGTCTGTTTATTTGAGTTATTTGACATTTCACAGGTACCTACTTGAAATGTAAAATTTACTCTATGCTTGAAATTGTCAAATCTGTTTATGTTGATCTTGAAAAATCGCACCTTATTCGAATGGGTCTATCAAAAAAGAACATTAAGCTCCCCATACAAGAAATGTATTTTCTGTACCTTTCAGGGTACCGTACCCGAAGGGTACCAAACGGGATCCTATTACTGAGGCTCCACTGTCCGTCTGTCCGTCCGTCCGTCCGTCCGCCCGTCCGTCCGTCCGTCCGCCCAACCGTCCGTCCGTCCGCCCGTCCGTCCGTCCGTCCGTCCGTCCATCCGTCCGTCAGCCTGTCCTAGAGCACGAACCGTAATAGCTAGAAAGTTGAAATTTTCACAGAATGTGTATATCTGTTGCAGCAACAACAACAAATACGAAAATACGAGAGATATTACAAATTAAAGGGGGTCCCCATACAAGAGACTTGTTTTGATACACCCACGCATTTCAATATGATGGTATATTTCGCGTCAACCCACATCGTTGTGGTAGCTCGGCCGGTAAGTTATAGGCCCTCAATCCGCAGGCCGTGAGTGCAAATCAGTCATAATCTTTTTTAATTTTTCTTTTTGTTTTTGTTTTATTGTTTTGAGTGCTTAAGTTTTGTTGTACGATGGTACGATACACTTCGTGTGCTATTCCGACCCGTACTTGACCGATTTTCTTGTACGATGGTGCCTCGGAAAACCCTTCATGTGAGAGTCCGACTCGCACTTGGACGATTATTTAAAAATGTTTACCAAACAACTCGCATACAAAATGTTGCCTAAAGCCATACACCTACCCACACGCAACGCAGGCAGGCAAAGGATTTTGATTTCTGTCTATGAATTTCTATCTATTGATTTCTATCTTTGCTAATATTTGGCAGTGACTTTGAAAGGTAGTGGTCGCGGTTCTATAGGAATTCGTAGACAGCAATCAACATCCGGCCTGCCTGCGTCGCGTGTCGGTAGATGTACCTACGTCCAGCATCTGTTTGTGCAATCATGTAAAAAGCTATATTTTCGCACTTTGTCACGTTCAATCGCTGGAACTGTCGTCACATGATCAATGGGTCGCCTCCTCCCTGTTATTATTTATTTACTTTTAATACAGAGCCGGTGCAGATAGGCAATGATTCATTGCGGCATTTTGCAGTCGTTATTATGGGGTTGCTTTTTGTGCAGTTTACTTATAGGTGAGTTCCACGTGTAGACTGGAATGTACGTTTTTTGTGTCCTATAAGTTATGGACTGAGTTTGTTCTATTCATCCGTAGATGACCTAAGTATGTGGCGTTGTAATGGGCCTCACGAACCTGAGGCCACTGGTTCTGGTTCGGATACCAGTTTAAGACTTAACGCCTTCACTCTCAGTAGCACACCGCTTGAACGAACGACAGTGGAGAACAATATATAAATAAGATGTGTCGGCGAACTAGTTAAAATCCCCATTCTATGCCAAAGGACTTTTACACTTCTCGCCTACACTGTTTGCGTTTATCAAAAATTCATCGCCAGAACCTTCAACTTCAACCTTCATCCTAGTTTAGTTTCGTTATAATTTATTGAATTGATAAAGAAAAAATAAATACTTATATAAGTACCATCTAAAACTTCAACGACTTTCAATAGACTTAAAAAAATATCAACCAAATCGGTCCAGTCGTGTGCGAGTTTCGCGACCATTACACCTAGTATATCTAGCGATAATTATTCGTGTATAATAGATATAATACACGCTGTATCAACTTTGTATTAGTCAAACATATGATACCTCTATTGTAACTGGTTCTAATAATACACTACACCATAATATTAGTATGGAAGTTTTCCATACCAGAGTAAAATATCGTCAGGGAAACTTTCGCACAAATTCTGAACCCACGTCGCGAAAACCTACGTCCCTCGGGACTTAGAGAGACTTCCAAGTTTTAACAAAGATTGGACCTGTCGTCCCCTACCATAATGCCCCTCTGGGTCGCAAAGACCCTTTACCACTAAACGTTTTGCGACAAAATCGAATGCAGTTTTTATGTCTACGGCAACACATAATAATTTGGTATTTTATAGTTAATACCAAGTGGAGTTTTAGGTCCGAATGTCGATTGACGGACACTCAAACAAAAACTGTCTCGGTGATTGACAGCGCCAGTACGGTATTTAAGTGGAACTTTATACAAGGTGTAATTAATAATGTAAAATGGGAAACTACTTTGTTAGCATTCCTTCTGAGCAACTTTCATTATGAATCCGATTTGATAAGAGCAACTTTTTTTTTCACTTCTCCATCCACTCACGCCAAAATGTACTGGGAAGTGCAAAATAAAGTCTCTCATCAAATCGGTGTCATAATAAAAGTTGCTAAGAATGATGTCCCTAGCAAAGTCCCTAGTTTCTCATTTTGCGTTTATTCATTTACACCTTGCATAGACGCGCGCCGCGCGCCACGCCGCCATTTAAAAACAACCGGAATTTGCGCCTTCGCTATTGCTATTTCCCCGCGATTCGGTACGCTACTCACGGCCCTGTTAATAACACGATTATCCTACGCAAGTTGGCTGCGATATGATTGGATTTATCAATTGATATCGGAGATACAGGGCCAAATGAAAACGTCGTTGTCGGCTAAAACATTGAATTTGAATATGAATATGAGGCAATGTGTGTCCCATCAAGTTCTGCCCACCCTTCGCATTAAACTTTACATCATCGTGCCGAGGGCGGCAGCTTAGATAGGACAGGCCCTTAGATATAACTGTCCCTAGGCCCTATGCACACAGCAACTGTAATGGAGCTAAACGCACTAAGCCGCCGCGGGGTGGTAAAAGGTTACTGAGACAAATATAAAAGGCCGACGAAACGAGAGAAAAAAAAAAGAATTGGATCTTTAGAACAGTTTATCTGTACCTATACATATTTTTTTTTGAAGAAAAACTGCTTAAACCCCTGTTATATCTTGTTAACATTCTTTAACTCGTTATAATGGCCGTAATTGAGTATTGCTCATACTGAAAAACTGAGTCTGAAAGAAATCAAATCTAAGAGGTTATTGAAGACTAATTAAAAATAGCGGCACGTGAATTATGAGACGAACAAGAGATTAACAGTCTGCTACATTTGATCACGCTTCCAGAATCCGGGTGTTCATCAAGTAGCGCTGTGTGCGATCCCTTTGATACCACAGGAAGTGACTCGAAGTAAACTTGTTAGTAATTCGCGCCACTGAATAGTAATGTGTATTTTTCAGTAACTTCGTGTGCATATTCATTCATTTCATTTGTTTTAACTATAGGCGAAAACTTGTAATTGGCTTAGACATAAGCATTTCACCTTTACTCAAATAACAATTATTATAAGCTGTAAGTTTTCCAAATAAAATAAAATAAATAAAATAAGTAAAATATCGCCTTACTATAAGAGGGTTTTGTGCGCACTGCGCACTAACTTCAGGCGATTTTCTGAAAGCTAAAAATAGTTCTGAAAGCTGCCAACAGATGGCTTTGTATCGACGTGGGGTTGGGTTTAGATCACGGACACCTGATTTTTAGGGAAGAAAGGGGCGGAGGGGCTAGAGGGAGTGGAGGGGGCCGCCCTAAAGTTTCAGTTGTCGCAAGCCAGAGGTTTTTTGTTATGAATTTCCAAAAAGTAATTGTAAATATAAAGATAAATAAAAATAAAGTTTGTTTGTGGTAAACGTTTTGTTAGGCCGATATTCGTAGCAAATTACGTTTCGTTCACCAAAATTTTACAATTTTCATTATTTTTTTCCAGAAAAACTACGCATTTCCTCGCAAAAAGAAAAGCACTTTGGTATAAAAGTGACTGCCAGCTATCCATTAAACACCTTTTTATAATGAAGTTAAGGATGAACGATATAAAAGCCAACCCCATGTCTCGCCTACGACTTATAATGACCAATTTGGAACTATTGAAGTTTTTTTTTTAAATGGCGCTTTGTCAAATGTATCCGTCAAATGTCTACACTAGTTTTTTATTTTTTTAAGTTTTGTAAGAACCTTTATTGTATCTGTGTGTATACTTACAGTGAATAAATGGATTTATCTGTCTATCTATCTATCTATCACTAGGTTACACTTCCCACCCTTCGAACCCGCCGCGCTCGATTGGTGTGACATGCTTTGTAGAGAGAGTATTTTGTTTTTTACTTTGTTTTTTACTTGTAGAGTATTTTGTTTTTTATTTTGTTTGTGTTTATGTTAAGTTATGTTACACAATCCTGCTACTGAGACGCGCCACGCGCCAGTGGTGTGCCGTAGCCTTTAGATATAACAACTAAGTAGAATTTCTGCAGTTGCGGATAAGGGTTTCTGGGAAATTTGATCCTGCTCTCATACTTCTACTTATATTACAAGACTTTATTTGTGCCGGTCGACATTGTTAGTCATATTTCCACGTTTCATTTAGATAAGTTGTCGACCCTCACAGATAACGTATTTCTATTTTAACCACGTAAGTTTGTACAGATTTATATATGAGCTAAGTATTTCTAATAATAAAATCAGTTTAGTATCTGCGCGCATTCAGTCCTTTTACTCTACTCCCGAGGGAGTCGATCATCATATAATTGCCTCTGGCAAAGTGGTGACCCGACGATTGAACATCAAGCAACCTTCGGTAAAGCAGCATGGATTCAGCCGTGAAGCAAGTTCCCTGTGCTGCCACTTCGGAAGACCAAGCAAATTTCTGGAAGGACAAGCTCCGACTATGGTTTGAGCATTTCAAACCACTCAACAGAACTCCAGCCAGCTAGTTTTCAAGAACGAACCCAAGAAGATCGATAAATTGCCGCGCGTAAGCAAGTACAATGAACCCGTAATATAGCTGACCACAGAATCATCAAAAATGAAGCTCGCTCCAGCAGAAACAACAAACCGCGTCGGCAAATATCATCGCAGCAAGCAGTTTTTCAAGTTCACGCGACATGAAGACATAGAAAACCGCCCCTGCAGAATATCGAACAATTTATCGATACAATCCACAAAATGAGTCATCCAGGAAGAACATCGCTGAAGAAAATTCACTGAACCAAAATATAAACGATTTGTGTACAAGATGTGCCTTATGTTGCCAAATCCCAAGGTTTTTAAGCACACAATTTCACCAATCGACAACTTCAATCCCGCTCAGAGTGTAGAGCACATATTGATGTCATCGACTGCCTACAAGCCAAGGTTACAGATTTACGCTGACGCTGATTCAGCTCAATCGTCCTCGTCTAGGTTTGGTCGCAATTATAAACAAACAGTGACGAATCAACTTCAACGACGTGCATTCACGATGTTAACTGACTCATTGACTCCTGAAGGCTATCCTGCGGATCTCTCCCAGTCCAGTGTCGCAATGAAAGCTGTTTTTCCCAACCGCGAAGCCCCGTTTTCTAGTGTTTGTTACCTTTTATCCTATTTATTTTAGTATTGTGCAATGTGTTATGCAATTTCCCTGTATGTAAATATTATGTTGTTTCTCTAATAATAATTTTAACCCTAGGCGGGTTTTAACTAGTGCAGTATATTCCTCATAATATTTTTTGTAGGTGTTGCCTATAGCCTGTGTGTGTGTTACATATATTGTGATAATTTATGTAGGGTTTGATAGCGTATATTCTCTTTTTAGCATTTGTTCCTATATTCTTTTAACTTATGAAGAATTCGCCTAGCCTGTAGTTAGTACCTATATTATTTAAATGTGTATAAGATTTACCTAAGATTTCGTTAGGGTGTCATTATTTATAGTTACATTGATTTCGTTTAAGGTTTATTTTCTCTTTTTAATGTTTTCTGTTGTTATACAATTTATTTCTTCCCTTAAAGGGGGGAGTATCTGTGCCGGTCGACATTGTTAGTCATATTTCCACGTTTTATTTAGATAAGTTGTCGACCCTCACAGATAACGTATTTCTATTTTTACCACGTAAGTTTGTACAGATTTATATATAAGCTAAGTATTTCTAATAATAAAATCAGTTTAGTATCTGCGCGCATTCAGCTCTTTTACTCTACTCCCGAAGGAGTCGATCATCATATAATTGCCTCTGGCAAATTATTGATCTATAAGTATACCACCTGAGTGTCAGTTATTATGTTGTTATAACTAGAATAGAACTAGAAATTATGTCAAATTTGACCCTATCTATTGGCCGATTGAGGCTAGATAGGTTATTGAAAGCGGCGGATTGTCTGCCCAGAACTACACGACTTCCAGAGGGCAGACCATCAGCCAGATGGACGGATGACATCATCGCGTTAGCTGGTAAATAGTGGATGCAGGAGTTCCAGCTGTGCCAGGGCCTAGAAAGAGAGTTCACCCGGTCCAGACGATATTTAGATACAAACAATATTGACGACAGTTATACAAACCAGTCATTGTACTTTAAAAGGCACTACACGTCTCTTAGATATTATCGATGCTCTTTTGTAAGGAAACCGTATTGGGTTGGTCAATGTTGCGAACAAAATTAAATTGTAAACTATAAATCTTTGTTCACATTGTCAGACAGGTGACCTCAGCCGGGCTTTTTAGTGTCTTTTATCTATTTAGCGAGTTTTGACAGCTCAAAACCCATACATTTTTAAATCTGCAATGAAAAATATTGCAAGGAAAGTACTTACAATAAGTACGGAATAAGCATCTGTCGAAACTTAAAGGAATGAACAGACTATACATATATTCACTGCAATTTTCCTCAACCTCTTTCTTATATAACTGTCTCGCGAGAATTTCTTGAATGTCACAAGAAATAAGACACGATTTAATTTATCGTTTCAGTCAGTGAGAAAACGACTCATTAGGACCAGGGGGTGGAGACTTACGGGACGAGGTGGGGTGGGGTGGTATCCTGAAAAAAGAATGCCAAGTGTGTAGAGTCTGGGCGTAGGAGGGTTCCATGCCAGTAGTTTTAACCAATGAATGTTTGTGTGGACTATCAAAAGGCTTATTAAATTTTTGGAATCCTTTCTTTTTGATAGGAAGTACCTGGTCAAATGTTGTTTTTAGATTATAGATTAAAACTCCGTTTATTTTTAGTGGCAGAACAGAATACATCACCCCTGCCCATCCTATAGGACGCCTCCCGCGACTGTCGTTGTCGCATGTAAAACAATTTACAACTCACTGATTCTTTTCAATGCAAGGAAAACAAAACATAATAATTGATGCGTGCGAATTGCAACTTGTGTTAAATCGACTGTTGTGTTTACACGCGGTGAATTAAATACCGACTCGGAGGCGGTTTCCTTTGTTTTTCATATTATGGTTTTCCGTGTACTCCAGCGGACCCTTAGACTCAGCAGGGCGTAAGGCGGCAATTAGCAGCTCTCCCCACATTACCATCACCTGTTGACATCGTTTGGTTGTACAGTCGTCCAACGATATTTTGGCGTGCGAGTGACGTTTACAGGGGGGCACCACTTCTACGCAACCTTTAGGAACGAAACTGTCATCAGCACCGACTTTTCATTCCTCATGGTCATCAAGCGTTAGTTACACATGTCACCAACACCGAAAGATCGACCCACGGAAAATCGACACTGGACTAACTGTGTGTGTTTGTAATTTCACCCTAAAAATATCACTATATATAACCTAACCTCTTTTGAGTTTATAGTTCTTATTACAATGTTAATTTTTAACCGACTTCCCAAAGGAGGAGGTTTACAATTCGTCCGGATATTTGTTTATTTTTTATTTTTTTTATGTATGTTCCCCGATAGCGCCTAGACGGATGGACCGATTTGGAAAATTATTTTTTTGTTTGAAAGGGTTTACCTTCCCATTGGTCCCATTGACACCAGGTCAGGATCTGATGATGGGATCCTGAAGAAATCGAGGGAACTCTTCAAATATTATAGGCAGACCTATAGTGATTTTTGTGTTTTTCATAATAACTCGTGCAAATGCACATGGTAAGCATAATATTGTGATGCGGAACTGCTCATGAAGACCACATATGGCCACCAGATCTGCTCAATACTAGGTACAAATACAATGCGTGGCTGACGGGCAGGCAACGCATAGCCTAAACCGGTGGACCTAGAGCCATGAAACTTTGTACAGAGGTTCCTTAGTAGCGTGGGGTAGCACTGTGATGGGATTTGACAAAATTTATTCCCCAATGGGGGGGGGGTTAAGGGGTCACAGGTTGTATTAAACTCAATCTAATCAAATAGGGTTTGTGGAAGTCGGTTTTTTCTAAAGTTTACTTTTTGTTTCAATTATATTTAAAAGATAACTATTTGGTAACGTTCTCGAAAACCTGGGTTCAATAGTACGAAAATTTTATGTTTTTTAAGCCACATAACATTTATTTTTCAACACACCTCATAAAGTGGCTCTTTGTAGTATGTGTATAATAGGGCCACAATAGCGCGAATTGCGCACTAGTGCTTTTTACTTTTTTTTTCAATCTCCGGTGCGAATTTATTTGCCTACAAACAATGCATATTTTTGTGAATATTTTAGCATAAATCGTTTAATATTATGATGAAGCAATCATCTTTTTTAACCAACTTCAAAAAAGGAGGGGGTTATCATAATTAAGTAGGTGTCTACATGAAAAAAAACTGTGAAGTTTAATTTGTTTTTACCTGGATGACATTATACAGCCAGTCTTTTTGGTGTTTATAGTTATTGTCGCGAGATAAATTCTGGCTGTTAGGATCGTATATTCATACTTCATTACTTCATTATACTTTATTGCACTAAAACAGAATACAGACACTTAATATCTAATGGAAAAAAACATGTACAAAGGCGAGCTTATCTCTATATTCGTTCATATTATGTAATAAGTATGGACTTCACCGTGAGGAGACAGATTTCGTAGGCTCGTTTTCAGGTCTATAGACGACATTTGTGTACCGAGCGGGGAGGACTAAGTGATAGGTCATGAAGTCGGTTTTTTATATTTTTAACTTGGTGAATTATTATAACATATTTATTTCATCAAATATAATTTTGTTTGCTTTATTTATTTTGTATTTGCAAATTCAAAGACTTATTGTTATAAGCTGTTTAGCGGTGTTGCCAGTGCCTTTATTTACATCTGCGCGGGCATGTGCGTGGAAAAAAAACAGCGCGCCATTTTCTTGCAATAAAATTTAAAATAAAAGTTTGATTATCATTAGAAGTATATTGTTTAAAACCGAACGTATGCATACTTGCATCGCCTTTGATTGTTGATATTATTTACTATTCCGGAATGCGTCCGGCACCGTGGCGAGATACTGAACATCTATTATCTATTATTATATTTGTTGCGTCTATTTTTTTCCTTGCAAGTGTGTTGAAAAACGTCGTATGATACTTGTATGCATTGATTATTTCACCCTTGCTTGGCTATCTTACCGCGCTCGCCTCGCGCGTATAATGCCGCCTCGTGTACAGTAATCAACTTTCCACACTTGTATCATAATGTACTACTTATTTTCGAGCTTGGAAAATGTCTCATATCCTAATTAAAAGGTGCGAATATCTCAAACCCATCATCGCAATGGCAGTTTATTTGAGCAACACAGTTATTATGGTAATCCCTATAAAGATGTGAAGTGGAGATATAAATAAATAATTTTCTCTCAAAACCCACGCAGAATCTTCTGCCACTTTTCAGATTAAATTACAATTAACGAAAGTAGGACTCAAGCTAGAGTAAATACAGACAGATACCTACATGCTGATGGCCGAGCCCGCATAAAATACTAATCTGCGATTCTAAAAAAGACCTTTTATTTTCTGGAGAGGCCACATTTCGGCACGTATCGTCTCGTTACGATTAGGGGTCACAGGACCAAGTCTATTGATCAGTGAACGGGGCTGCACATCACCGGCTGGCTCGCAGCGGGGCAGTAGCAGCAGTAATAGCCTCTAGCCCGACAACTCTCCATCAACCCACTGAGCCAACGCTCATTACTCGTATTCGATAAACATAATAATATATACATTTACATACAGGCTCATACATTGCTTCTGGCCCCACACTAGGACACCCTGTGTCGTGGGAACCAGAAACAGCGACATCACAAACATGTAAACCTCCAAGACCTGTTTTTTTTTTGTTCCCAGCCGGGATTAGAACCCGGGATCTCTAGGCAGATGCGCAACCCCTGCGCCCCTGCGTCACAGACTCCGTGGGGTCATACACATAATACGAACATGCTAACGGCGATACCTATTTGCTATTTTTACATAATACATTTTTAAAACACAATATATTTTTCCGTGGGCGGTGGCAGATATTTATTTTCTCCAACGACGTTGAAAAACTACCCAACCATTTTCACATTTGGGTCGCTCGTGCCAACGTGTCCTGTTCTGGGATGAATGAAACATCGTGAGGCAACCTACTTAGGGTGCATCTATTCTTTTTTTTTTTTACGTACCCTATAATGTGTCCCACTGCTGGGCAAAGGCCTCCCCATTTCGAGCCCACACATCTCTAGTCAGAGCTAGATTGACCCACTCTAGTTCGAACGTGTCCAGGTCGTCTATTCTTAATTCTTCCAAATTGAAATTTGTAGTTAAATCAATCGAAAACTCGTTCATGATAAAGGGGGCGATTTGGGATGTGTCAAAACCACTTTTTAACGAGTGCCTAGATCTATTACCCGAACGCATTAGTTGCGCGTAGCCTGAGTCCCAGTCGCATTTTTCCCCACAAGCGTTTGTTCTCGTTCGTGTTCGTCACCGTTCGCATGGGTTCACAGTCGTTTTCTTCCCTAATCGAAGGGGGTTAAGTTGTTTTTACTGTCATTTGGGTACAATAAGGACATTACAAAATTACGAAAATAATGACATCTGGAAGAGATCTCTTTTTAGAGATAAGCTCGCCTTTGTACACTGTTTTTATTTACTTTTTGTCATTGCAATTAATTGTGTGCAATAAAGAAATTATGAATTATGATATGACATCCGAAAAATTTCCGTGACACCATTTATTTTAGTGGAAAAGAGCGATTTTTGAGTTGGGGATAAATCCGAATGAAATTAAATGTGACTAGAGCAAATTGCTTCTAGTAAAAGAAACGATTGGGAAAAAACACGTTTAAAAAAACGATTAGGGAAGAAAACGACTGTGAACCCATGCGAACGGTGACAAACACGAACGAGAACAAACGCCAGTGGGGAAAATGCGACTGGGACTCAGGCTACGCGCAACTAATGCGTTCGGGTAATAGATCTAGGCACTCTTTTTAGAGTACTCAGGCACTATTGAAAACCTTAAACCAGACAGTTCTTGCGCGGTGGACACAGATTCCATTTTTAAATATACAATTTTAATAACGGATGGTAGAGACGCTGCTGTGCTCTCAACACCTACTCCATTTTACGTGACAAGGGGATAGCCGCAGCTTTGGCGTAAAAAGGTATCCTCACGGTATGATCCATCACCTTTAGAATGTCGGTATGATTTACTTTCAGCACCGGGATTCGACCTGCATATCCTGCGTGAGAAGTAAGTGTGTTTCCTATTAGACCACGGAGCTAAATGTGGATTTAACTCTGTCTGATATTCAATGGAAATCTTGAGAAAACGTTATCTTAATAATTTATCTGCTACATCATCATCCTTTCCCGACACCCTAGAATTACATGCTTAACAGTACTAAATATGTACCTATCAAATTATTCCCTTCGGGGGTGGCAGAAGCGCCATTTCATTAATTAAATCTGAATAAAAATATGAAATTTTGTTTTAAACAGATTCAATATAGTATAATAACTTTAGAATAATAATTGGTAGTTTTGACGCCTCAATCGGCAAGTAAGTAAGTATTTTGTATATTACAAATTGTCATGCCATTTCCCAAACAGGGCGGCATCGGCATAGAAAAGTTGCGCAAAATTTCGTCAGTATTTCAATACCCCATTTTGCGTGGCAGCAACCAGCTTTACTCCGTATATTCACGAAAAAGGCAAAATGCCGACCCAGACGCATATTACAAAAACGTTACGGCACATCGATGAATGCATACTCTACTACTACGTATCTATACCACCGCGCTGGTTCATTCTGAAGGTACTAGTTTTGCCATGAATGGGCTCATTCAATACTTTAGCTGAAGGCACGCATGCGCGGAATCGATCCTACTGGCAGGGGCGGTGGTGTGAGGGGAGAGGGGGATGTGACACTGGTCGGGGCGACATGTCGGGAGCCGACATAGGATTACTTAGTAATCACGTTTTATCTGACTTCCTGCTTCCTATCCTAAACGGATTAGCTTACGACACGCTTAGCGTTTTACTGAGCAGGGTTTTGAGATAGTGGAACGATGTTGAAGGGGTGATATTACATACTATGCCGACCCCGAACTGAAGAGTCGTAATGAAGTCATGAAAACAGACCCTTCCCATACCAGCAGGTATAGTTGGCATCATCAAAAGTTACAGTTTATCAATCGAAAACACATTCATGTAAATTATATAAAATTCTGAATTCATTTCATTCTTTCAACATTAAATTCTATTAGACCTTGGCAGTTCATTCACATAATTATCTTTGCTAGAAATGACAGTTTGTGGTTTGTAAGTTTGAAAAACTGGTCAATTAAGGATAAATAGAGTATAGATCTATATTTGGGTAGCTTACGTGCTCATATGACTGAAACTGACTGTTCCTTTTCAGTTAGTTTGAATAAAATATAATATTTTGATATTTGATAATTTGACATTTTATTCTATTTTATTTTATTTTACTTTTATTCTAGTGTCTGGGGGTCGGATCTAGTTTCTAAGTAAGGCTATTTTGTTTTGTATGTTTGTGTTTTTATACTGTACTGTTATGTATGTATTATGGACCTAGAAGTCCGAAATAAAGAAATTGAATCGAATTGAATTGAATTGAATAACCTCAATAAAAGTTGAGAAAATATTGATTGAAATACTTCTATTTGTATTATGGTTGCCTTGGTCAAATAAAAGCAATGATAGAGGATAAGAGTTAAAACCTTATCCCTTTAATTAAATTAACAAGAATACTTATTACTTAAAGCCTACTAAAAGTACGACACTGTAAGTCCATAACAAGAACAGGTCATTGCACTGAAATGGTCCGTAAATTGTTAATTACGTTATAAAATCGACATAAAACCGCCGACAATCGCGACGCCAGACGGGCCCATTTCCGACATACACGACCAATGGACAATCCCGCCCTCGTAACGGTTTTGGGCGAATGGTGGCGAGTGGAATACAGAATGTAGCCACGATACAAGTTAAACTACCCTTTCAGGAGTTCGCGCTGTTGTTTTGTGAAATGACTTTAGGTTCAAATTCGTAGAACAATAGGGTAGCTGTTGTTGAACGTTTTGGTTCTAGTTTTTGAGAAGGTACCCAGAGGAGCTATGGATAATATTGTTTTCGTATAGTACAATTCATAACGGAGCGTCACGACTTTTCCATACGGGCTGGCAGGGGCACAATAGTGTAGTAGTCGTAATACTCGTAATGTATTCATGATAGTTAATTTAGATTCACGCTAGGCGTCAATAGATACTTTTTATGAACTGTCAAAACGGAACTTTTGTACCTGAGTTCTATGAAATAACAACAGAATGACGTCATGTAAAAGTGCCATCAAATGCTGTCTTTTTTGCACAAAATTGACTTTATAAAATATATCTGCTGGAAATATACAATTCTGAGAATATCAAGCCATTTTGTACATAATGCTTCAACTTAAGACTTGTTCCTAGATTTATTGGATTACCTTGGCCACAAGCCTATTATCTATATACATTTACAATAATTCACCAAGTTAATAATTCAAAAACCGATTTTATGACCACTGAACGCGCGGGATGCGATGTCATCTATGAACACGATACCTAATGAGCCTACGAAATTTGTCTTCTGACTTCACAGAACTACCCAAAATAAACAAATATGAATTATGGCTGTGAGGACCTTGTGAGACCGACACAAGGTCCTCACAGCCAGAATTCATCTCAATGACAATGAGCGTAAACGCCACAAAGTCACATAAAGGCAAAAATACGTACTATTGGTTACCTGGATGCACAGATAAAATATCTGTGCCTGGATGACATCCTTTTCTATGTAGAAACCAAATTACTAGACCGATTAATGATCTTCAAAAATGGGACCAGAAGAAACCGATTTCAAAAATTATTTTTTTATATGAAAGGGAGACTTTCATATAAAAAAATAATTTTTGAAATCGGTTTCTAAAATAATACGACTTTCGAGGTAACACACATAAAAAAAATAACTCAACATAATTGATTACCTTCTCCTTTTTTGAAGTCGTTTAAAAAGGCACATACATTGCTTCTGGCCCCACACTATACCCTGTGTCGTGGGAAACAGAAACAGCGACAACACAAATGTAAACATCCAATACCTGATTTTTTGTTTTCTATATCCCCAGCCGGGAATCGAACCTTGGACCTCTCGCATGGTAGCTAAAGCCAGAGCCACAGAGGTCGTCATTAGCGTTAAATGTCATCGTCATGAGGGTTCACATCATATCCTATGATCTTTGTAATTAATCTTAGAGACTCACTGAGTTGCACGAAACTATTTTGAAAATGGCGAGAATCTCATATGATAGTCGTTTTCTTGTAGCGCTAAGCATTTGCTTGAATTAAAAATCGTTTCATGAAATTCACAGTTAGAGTACATTATACACTATATAGGGTGTAACAGAAAGGTGTAGTCATATTTTAAGATGTAGTTGTGAACTATTCTTGAGGTGTCAAACCACTAAAGTTCTTCGAGTGCCATCTCCTATCGGAGGTCGGCTATCATTATGGCTGTCTGTGACCGTGATATTGCGGCTCGAAATATGTCTTCAGTGTTCAAACTGAACCATTCGGTGAGGTTTTGAAGCCAGTTGGTTCTTGGTCGGCCAGGTCTTCGGCGGCCGGGTATTTTTCCTTGCAGTAATTGGAGGAAGTGGTACTTGCTACCACGCATTATGTGCCCCAAGTACTGCTATTTTCTGATCTGTATAGATGAAGCTCCAAACCTTTGTGCATTCTCTGCAGTACTGTCTCGTTTTTGACTCTATCCGTCCAAGATATTTTCAACATTCTCCTGTATACCCACATTTCGAAAGCTTCTAAACGCTTACATAATGTTTGGGTCAGTGTTCACGCTTTTAAAACCACTAAACTAGATAAACTAAATACACTAAACTGACAACCTCTTGCGCGGTGGACACAGATTCCATTTTCAAACACACTATTTTAATTAGTTTAGTTAGTATATTTCGTATCGCCTTCGGAATCGCAGGCGCTTGTTGTTATCCCTAAGGATATCATTCTGAATAACTTTAAATATGACACCGATTTGATCAGAGCAACTTTATTTTTCATTGCTCCATTGGCCCGGACGGTCTGCTGATTTGAATGGAGAAGCAAAAAATAAAGATGCTCTGATCAAATCGGTTTCATAGTAAAAGTTACTCAGAATAGTCTCCCTAACAACTGCCTAAAATGTGACTACACCGACGGTTCTGTTACACCCTGTACGGACGTTCACGGTGATGGAAAACATCGTAAAGATACCTTCCAATTCCAGAACCGGATAAACATGGACAATAGTGCCTTTGCCAGTTCCACCCCGTATGGGAAACATTCTCTCGCAGGCACAGTCAATTGGATATTATAGTCTCTGGCAAAATCTGAAAATGACGTCACTCTGTGGTTATTGACCGAGCGAGCGAAGCGAGCGAAGCGTCTCCGTTTCAGGTTTGGGCAAAAATGCTTTCGTATGTCCGGTTGTTCTCCTCTACAGGTCGCATTTATGAACCGATTCTCGTGAAATTTTGTGAGCAGGTTGGAAAAATAAATAGAATTTTTTACTCGAGCCAGTTTTTAGATTTTTTTCAAAATGGCGGAGATATGGGGTTTTAAAATGTAAAAAAATCGCTACAACCCAAACGGCTCGATGGATATTAACAAATGAGGTGTCGTTGGATTCGTAAAGACCATGAGAGTGAAACAGATGAGCGAGCGAAGCGAGCGAAGCATCTCCGTTTCAGGTTTGGGCAAAAATGCTTTTGTATGTCCGGTTGTTCTCCTCTACAGGTCGCATTTATGAACCGATTCTCGTGAAATTTTGTGAGCAGGTTGAAAAAATAAATAGAATTTTTTTCTCGAGCCAGTTTTTTGATTTTTTTCAAAATGGCGGAGATATGGGGTTTTAAAATGTAAAAAAATCGCTACAACCCAAACGGCTCGATGGATATTAACAAATGAGGTGTCGTTGGATTTGTAAAGACTATGAGAGTGAAACAGATTATATAATTTTAGTAAAAAGTCAATAGGTTGTATAAAAGATCGCGAAATGTAGTTTACAAAGTTATTGGTGCGGCTATTTTTCATACTGCATGTACGTAACCAGGTACATTCATAAGTTTGTATGTGTTATTGAAAGAAAATTATTTGGGTTATTTTTTTTATGTGTGTTAGCAGTTCAGCTTTCCCACCGACATACTCGCGAGGTCTACAGCTCACAGAGCCACTAGTTTCATAGAAC
Source organism: Argyresthia albistria (assembly GCA_963457715.1). Taxonomy (NCBI): domain Eukaryota; kingdom Metazoa; phylum Arthropoda; class Insecta; order Lepidoptera; family Argyresthiidae; genus Argyresthia; species Argyresthia albistria. Next base: position 6,031,250 of record OY735275.1, on the reverse strand, counting down.
TCAGGAACAAAAGTTCCGTTTTGACAGTTCATAAAAAGTACCTTTTTTGACTTGACAGGCCACAAGCCTATTGATATAAATTTCAGCTTGATACGTCCACGCATTCTCGATATTAATCATATTGAAAGACAGACGGACGGACAGACATACAGACAGACGGACGGACAGTGATCCTTTTTTTTCTTGTAAGGATCGGAACCCTAAAAACCAACTTCAAGACCTATTGCTTCCTCCCTCTCGGGATAACGGCAAATATGTCGTCTTTAAACACGAAAACGAGCCTACGAAATCTGTCTCTTGAAGTGAAGTCCACACGAATTACACAATGAACGAATATACGATCATAACAGCCAGAATTTATCTCGTGACTATAATCAACACAGTGACGGAAAGGCAAAAGTGTATCTATATTTCAATTAAATTGAACTTCACAGTCTTTTTCCATTTAGAAACCTAACTACTAAACCGATTTTCAAAAAATGGGACCAAACTATTGATAGATAGATAACTCATTTATTCATTGGACATGGTACACAGACATAATTAATAACAACAAAAAACAGTAGGTACCTACAGCTGTGTGGTTATGTGACTGTACCACGGCAGTGAAATGGCCCTGACTCAGCAATGTCACAGACGAATCTGTGACGATGGTATTCTGCCAGGGCCAAAGCGGACGCACAACAGTGGCTCAAGTACTTACACAATTTAATTTATACAAGTAATTACATAAGAAAAACCAAATTAAATAATGAAATTAGTTATGTCATTAATGGAATTGAAAATTGAAACAATTGGTATTAGAAATTTAATTGGAATTGAATTGGCAATAAAAAGAAAAAAAAATGTTGTATTTATTGTATTGGTCACCCTTTCAAACAAAGAAAGAATATTTGAAATCTGTTCATAAATAATAGTTCATTTGCGTAACCAGTCTTTGGTAACCAGTGACGAAATTGTTTTTTTTCCTCATTCGTAACTTTTTCAGTGACACGGAATGTTTTTTCCACATTTTTCCACACTATTTTGACATTTATTAACTTATGACGAACGTGGAATTTTCCCCTTTGGAACTTAGAATAATTTGTACGATGGAAAAGTAACACGTAATTTTTTTCAAGCGTGAACAAAAATATTTAGAAAAAAAGTCGTAATTCCAGATGGGATGGCAGAGGCACAACTTCACATATTTTTTTATGATTTTAACAAGTGTATTTTTTTTACAGTTCTACATGGATGTTTTGGCACTTAGATGACACTAACAGGGGGGCGCCACTGCAACGTTGATCGATTGATTGATTGATTGGATTGATTGCGTTAGTTCCGACCCTTGGCCACGTGCCAAAACATCTATTTAGTACTGTACAGGTGCCACTATCTTTGACATGTCACGATTTTAAAGATGTCATGATCTTGACAGATGTCACTATTTTTGATAGGTAGGTGTCAAACTAGAAACTGCCATATCTCGGAAACTACTGGTCCTGAAGCGGGGTTTTCACGATAAGAGTACGCTCGGACCGAGTGCACTCGGACGAACTAGCTAGCTCGTATAAGAGTCCACTCGGATTGCGGTTTTCACACAGTTTTGGTTTTTAGTCCAAAGTAGTATTTGGCCTCTCCTCCGTGCACAGTCAAGATGTCGACGACTGATCTGTTACTCCGATAGTCATTTAGCCTATGGTTCCATAACACTTCCTCGGCTTTGTAGTGTTCTAAAAAGCGCACTGTATCCACCGTAGGGGGAGTATAGTATAGAGATGACACATCATAAGAAAAAAAGAAAAGAAAGAGGTGACACAATACGATTCATTACTGTCTAAGCGAGAAACAATAACGATCACCTGTCCCTTACCCGCGTATGCGTTTTTATCGAGCCACAGTATTGTCAAATGCTTGTTTTGACCTTGTTTTGACAGATGTGTGGCAGAAAAATCTCTGATTTTGAACCTTATGCTTATTGAGAACCAACTCTATCTCCATCTCAAAGGTGTACGCATGCACTCCGTCTATTCCTTTCTCTGTCTACGGTATCCACAGACTTCAATAGACTATATCCCGTTCTGTCCACTTTTTTCTGATCTCCGCTTTGTTTTTCTTCGACGACGCCATTTTGTTTTTAAAAAGTCATCCGAGTGCGCTCGGGCGAATAGAGCAGCGCCCGAGTCCACTCCGATCGACGATGTCGATATGCGAGTGCGCTCGGATGATGGGTTTACAAATCATAAGAAGTTAAGTACGGGAAGGCGCAACCTTATTGTAATATAAATCGACGGAAAATAGTCTTTAGAATTTCCAATTAATACAATTGGAAATTCAAAAATTCTCGGTTCAAAAGCTCCAAGAACTTTCTAACTAGCTTTCATTAATCCCTTGTCATTTGAAACAAACTTAACATAACTCAAGCAGTGTCCTTGCTCATAGTAGTTTGCGCATTATATAAGTATGCACTAGTTTATGTAGTCTATTGATTTGTAAGTAATTATTATATGTATTGTACACATGGGTCTACTCCTGCTCAGCAATCCACCTGTCTCATCCCTATTTGGTTTGCTGGAAGAGATCTCTTATTAGAGATAAGCTCGCCTTTGTACACGTTTTCTATGTTTTTTACTGTCCTATGTAACTGTTTGTGTGCAATAAAGAAATTATGAAATTATGAACTTAGCATTGCTTGCATGCAACTAAAATATGAACGCTACATTGATTAATTCAATATAGCAGCACAGCTGATAGCAGCACGTGATTGGCTGAAATTAGTTAATAGCTATGTTAGCTAATCGTGAACTTTGATCAGCGTCCCGGAAACCGGGAGTAAGGCATGAAGGGAATAATAAAACATATTTTGATATTACATTCCTTTATTCCTAGAACTCATGAGGTAAACAACACTAATCTATTTTATTCCAATTATTTTGCAAACTCATTGTCAGATCATAGTAGCAGAGAGCTCGTGCACTTTGTACCCCTACTGCGATCTGAGTCACATGAACGTTTTATAAGTATAAAAAGGCTCGACTAAATTTTATAGAAACAATCGTCATCGAAAATTGGGTCAAAACATTCCAGGACTCTTTAGACTTAGTACTTGAATGACAATACTGTATTCGTACTCATAATGACTTTAAATAAAATTAATACTTTAGCTAACATTAAAGCTACTACGTATACTTAATTTATACATAAATATGCGATTAAATTAAGATAAAGTTGTGACAGAAAAAAGAGAAACTTAAAAATTGTGGAGTATAAAATAAAACAGATAACGTAAAATTAAACAACAAAACATGAAATATAACAACCAATAATGATGAGGTCCTTACTGATTAATTTGTGAAAAACAGGTAATTATTTGAAATCTGTCAATATTTCAAGCCAACATCTAATCCAGGCAATGCTATGAGCGATATTTGTTTTTCAGTATGAATTTGAAGGTTTTCGTAAGGATATTTTGACAATATTAAAATACATATAAGTAGAAGTCATGGTAGGATTTATTTAATGTGAGAAAGTGGTTGTTACAGTAGATAATTATGAAGACAGCACGTAGTGATAATAGGAACAAAAGGACAGTGCTTATTCTAAAAAATACTGATAAAAGCTAGGAATAGGTAAAAATGGTTTGGTCACTAAAATCGATCGATTGGATAATGACTATTATACAACTTAGGGAATGATCGGATATATACTTGGGAATCAATTTATAGGAATGCAAAAAGGCTAAAATGGCTCTAACTGTATTCAAAGGAAACATTTTAAAATTACTCAATTAAGATATTTTTTTATTAAAACATTATATGGCATTATATGGCTACCTCATGGATCACATAATTATTAGCACTCGAATCATGTAATTTGTACACTAAAGACCAATTGTGTTTTTTATATTATTCACTATATTTTTGAATTCGTATAACACTTACTCTTATAAACATATGTTTTTTTGATATATAGTTCTAGTCTTATTTACATTGTTTTGATTCATAAATCGACACATTGTTAATTTTAATAGGCTTTCTTTTATATGATATATTTTTGTTCATCTATTAATTTATTTTTTAATTTTATCGTACAATACAAAATGTATCGATTCTGTTGAAAAATGGACATTATTTTTGTACACAATATTCTAAACCATAGCGTAGCGTTTATTCTTTGCAATTTAGTAATATTGTCATGAATTTAATTATAGGCACAAAATGGTGTTTTTAACCCAAATTATTGCCTCACATTTTTGTTAACCTTTTACGAAACACTAAATTAATAATACTATTCGTAAAAATGTCTTTTCATGGGGGGATTAATAAATATATTTTGAATATACTATAATCTAAAATTGGTCAGGATGTAGGAAAATACACACTTTGAATATATTAAACGTAATTAACATGCAAAACTACTTACATTGACTTAACCTTGTTGGGTTTACACGCTTTCCAAAAACACTACCAATCAGCTCATTTTTAACATTTCTTATATTATGGTTTTCATAATCATATTCATATCACTGGATTTAGGCCAGCGTTTGCAATCTAATTTTATTGTCACTCCATTCACTTTTGCATATAGTTTACATTTGCATTTTCTCTTACATTGTCATATGATAAGTCTCGTACAAAAATTGGCACATCATTTTAGCCACACAACAGACCTACTAGTACAGGTACTTAATAGTTTTTATACCATTCGCCTTACCATTCACACATTTAAGGCACAATATCAAAATAGTTATTTTAATAATTTGTCATAAATTTAAGTCTATCCAATTGAAACTGTAAATAAACAGTTGTCATAGCAAAATCAGTTTTGTAATCGTATACGTAGGGTTGAGTTTATCCTTTACCGCTGCTCTGTCAGTTGTTGGAGCTGGTAGAAGGTCCCAGGTTCGCTTCCTGGTGCTTGTACTTGTGTGACGTCATCTGGCTAAGTCCGAGAACAGCAAAGCCGCATTGGAGACAGTGGTAATGGGTCTGCTTCTTACTGTGGATGCACTGGGGTTCAAAGCCGCAACCTAAAACCAGAATATGACGTTGAAAAAAAACGCAGTTGATAATAAAAGCAGCACACTTCCACGAGCGGGATTGTCCATATTTAACCTTCGTTTTTAAGGTACCGTACTCGAAGGGAGCCAAACGGGACCCTATTACTAAGGCCCCGCTGTCCGTCCATCCGTCCGTCCATCAGCGGGTCCTAGAGCACGAACCGTAATAGCTAGAAAGTTGAAATTTTCACAGAATGTTTCCACAACAACAAATACTGAAATACGAGAGATATTATAAATTAAAGGGGGTTCCCATACAAGAGACGTGTTTATAATTTTCTTCTTGTTTTTGTTTTATTGTTTTGAGTGCTTAAGTTGTGTTGTACGATGGTACAGTACCCTGCTGGTGCAATTACGACTCGCACTTGACCGATTCTTATTAATTCATGTTAGTAGTAAATATGCGTGTGAAGTTTATGCTTTCTCTCGCTCTACATCAGGAACCATACACACTATTACACACTCCGAGCCATGTTAGCGACGCATCATCCATGTGTTTTATTTTATAGGAACCATTTCGAGTTCTTTTTGACCCCTGATAAGATAACTCATGAAATTTAATAAATATTGTATTTTTTTATTTTGTGCAATAAAGTAGGTATATGATAAAAAAAAAACCTTAAACATTTTGCCCTTACCTATACAGGGTGTAACAGAAGGGAGTAGTCATATTTTAGGGGGTTGTCAGGGAGACCATTCTGAGCAACTTTTACTATGAAACCGATTTGATCAGAGCAACTTTATTTTTCATTGCTCCATACGTTTTGGTCTGGGCGGTCAGCTGATTTGTGTAGGATGTGAAAATTAAAGTTGCTCCGATCAAATCGGTTTCATAATGTAAGTTGCTCAGAATGACGTCCTTAACAACCCCCTAAAATATGACTACACCTTTCTGTTACACCCTGTATATTTGAAAATCCCACAATCTATCTGTAAAACTTTTGACTTTTAATTTTGGAAGGAAAATGAGCTCAAATGTAAACTTACCCTTGCTAGGTGGGAACTTGTCGAAGCCAGCAGCCTGGATGGAGTCAAGTTTCTGATGCTGCCGGCGATGGGCTACGACCTTGTTGGTGTCAGTACACACGAAGTCACACTTCAGGCAGTGGAAATGGGAAGCCTTGTTCTGGCCGGTACCTGATGGGCAAAGGATGATGGTAAGAATCAGATATAATTAATTTGCAGGCCGGCCCAGCCAATTGTGTTGCAAGCTAAAGTAGTGGTTGTCGTGAAACCCATCAATCCGCTCTAAGCCAGTGTGGTTGAGTCTGGGTAAATCTCACCCGAAACAGTAAAGTTCTGTGCTCCTTGGTAAGGTAAAATAACATAAAATTGAATTTCAAAAGCGAACTTAAAAGTGCCAAGTTTGCAGCTCATCCTTATTGATGTATAGTTATTGATATTGTGTTACAATTAAGGTGTTTATGATGGGGGCGATTTTGGAGGTGTCAAAACTACTAAAACACAGAGTAATATAACTAACACTAAAATGCGAGAATTAACTGACAACTTTAAATAAGACGGCTTTTGCGCTGTGGCCAAAGATTCAATTTTCAAACACACAATTTTAATAAGTTTGCTTAGTTTGTGTCGCCTCTCGAATCGCTTGCAATGTTAAATAATATGAAATACCTGTGCCAGTATGTCTGAATTAACCCCATGGGACATCAGTTATTTTATCTGTCACATTGAGTTAACCCAAACAAGTGACACAAGCCATTAGTGTAATGATAGTAGTATGTATGGGTTGACTAACAATTCTTACCGAAAGTAGAGGCGTGGGGACACTCAGGTCTCTGGCAGTAGACATTAGCTCGATACTGCTGGAAGTCGCCTCCCATGAGGGTGTCCAATCTGTGAATTAATACACCTGTAAACTCCTAAGCCTCCCGCATACACTGCATACCAGCTGGAGACGAGGTCATCCGTCCATCTGGTTGGTGGTCTGCTTTCAAAAACACTTCAAACGATCTTTATTTATTGCCCACATTGCCTAGGGCATCCGTGTTTTTGATGATTTCTGGCTATGTTTTCCCAGTGTTGGGTTAACAGGTAATTTGGGTTTATAATTACGATGATACGTTATCCCAGAAGTGACCACAGGCCCAGACTGGGCCTAATGAGGGAGAAACTGAAATTCCTTTGTAACTCTGTATCTTTTAGGAGAATCAATAAAATAAAACATGAATTTTGATGGGAGACAAACAGAGGCCGTGTTGCTCTATGGGGCCAAAGTGGTCTATGTAGATGATGATTTGTTTATTTGAATTATTATAGGACATTATAAGCTAGTTGAAACATATTTGATATTTACCTCTCATGTCGAGCGGTGTGTTGGACAAATCTGGTTTTGTCACAGAAAGAGTATCCGCAGTCTTTTCTCGTGCAATGGAAGTGCGTTTGATGTTCCCTGAAAAGAACTCATTGTAGAGGTAAGACTATGCCTCCACCACCCCGCTTAGGAAAAAACTTGATACTATGTTATGTAAATTACAAGCTTAAACGTTCTATGAAGAGTGGCATAAAAGATGTTGTTTTCAGGATGCCAAGTAGGTGGGAGATCTTTTGTTCATTACTACCTACCCGTCCATCCTTCTTCATGATTTAAGATCAGCAAAGCTTACCTGTATCCACAATGCTGGTAAGCGCAGTCCTCATTGAAGCGGAACCTCAAGTATCCTTCAGGTATGGGCTCGTCCTTCATGACGCGCATGTGAGGTCCTCTCGTTGTGTGGGTGCGACGGCTGGGAAATCAAACAATATCAAGGAACTGGATCATCGCTAAAGAGTGATGACGAGGATCATCGAAGTCAGTTGCAAAATCAGGAAGGTGGTGACGAAGAGGTGACATTCATGGGGGTGCGTAGTTAAGTTCTAATGTTACCCGATTGGGCAACGCGTGGACCTGTCAACTTCGTCGATGGAACCAGAAACAGTGACGTCAAACGGTCAAACACATATAAATATCCTGGGGATTATGTATCTTCTTCCCCAACTGGGATTGAACATCTCGTTTCGACAAACTGTTTCAATTGCAATGATAACCACTTACCTCTTCGCGATCATCTCAGCCTCCTTATCCAGAACCGGCGGCATCCCATGGCCCTGCAGCAGACTCTGTTCCAGAAGTAACTCTGGATACAGCATCGTAGGATACATCGGGAACGGTGACCCTCCTTGCGAGAACAGCGCCACCTGGGCTAGACCTGGAAGTCCGGCTAACGATGCCTGGTACTGCTGCTGGAGTTTCAGTTGCTCCTGGAGACTGCTGGTGCCTTTGCGACCACCTGCTAGATACTGCTGGAGGAGCAAACTGTGGACTGCTTGCACCTGGGTGGATAAAATTTGGTGATATTTAGGCAAAATCTAAAGATGAAAAACTTTACATAGTTATCAGTTCTCTCCTCGTAGTAAGAGATCAGAAATAACATAGAAAAAGCTTATAATTAGAGAATATTCATCCTGTCTTCTGTAGATGTTGAGTAAATGCCTCATTTGAACAGGCTCTCGAATAAATATCTAATGCCAATTACGAAATAGTGCAATTACTTACTTACTTACTTTATACTTTATTGCACACAAATCAATACATTATGACAATTAAAAATGGAAATTACATGTACAAAGGTGAGCTTATCTCTATCGAGAGATTTCTTCCAGCAAACCCAGGATAGAAAGGATAAATAAATCAACAATAGGTAGATCCAAGTGTACAACATCAAATACTTAAGTAAAAAAATAATAATATAAAAAAAAAAAATAATATAAACTACATAGAAATACGTACATATATACCAGAATATCTCCTATACAAAACATCACATTTCTGAAAATCTTTAGAAGCTTACCTGATCGGCAGGGTTGGGTGGCCTATGAATCGGTGATGGGGCTTGGGCCACTGATGAAGAAGACGCCGTGGATGGAAGTATTGATATCTCTGGATACTCCCTCTCTAAAGTCTCCTGGGAACAAACAAGGGTTTACTCAAAAATGGATCACTTCCACCAGTCTAGACATTTCATCATATCTTGAGAATGAAATAAAGGAAAAGATGTGAATGTCGATACCAACCTTAGTTGCTGCCAGTCCAACTGGTCCAGAATCCATCGAATTGCTGTGTTTCTTCACCATGTGACCAAACAGCAACTTCAGATCCACATACGCCTGACCGCAATGAGGGCAATGGTAATGAAGATTCATGCCTCCAGAATTCTTGTTCAAAGGACAGGACTGATCATGGCATGACGGTGGGATAGTAGGACCAGAGTTCTTAGAGTCGAAACCAGCTTTTGGCTTCTGCTCATATTCCATCCGAGACATTTTCACGTCTTTTGAAGGCGAAACGTCGTAGATACTCCTGGGCGAAGATGTGTTGCTCCGAAGATGGGACGACGGGTAGAATGTCCCGGTAGCTTTTACTACTGAAATGAACAAGGGATTTATCTTTTAGTTCACCATTATAATGACTCGTAAGTAACGAAATTGACAAAAAACGGTACTCACCGGAAATATTGTCTGTATCTCTGTCAAACTCACTCTTAATCGAGAAGTTTGTAGGAGTGTAGGATTCATTATCATTCTTGCCAGATCCGACACTGTCAGCTGACGCCCTTTCCTTTAGAGAATAATCTTTGGCTTCCTCAAAGCTCCTCTCAGGATCTTCACTCTTTATTGGGGTTCCTCTTCCATGTTTATGAGTAGCCAACGCAGAGTATTGAGTTAAAATCGCCGGGCAGTTGTTTCCCTGGGCGCAGTGAAAATGTGACCTCAACTGGTTCTTGAAACAGCTCTTTCCTCCGCACTGGTCGAAGGACGAAAAGTGGTCAAATCCTTCAATGAGTGGCGAAACTGAATGGGATTCTCTCATGTGGGTCTCCATCACAACGTGGTTTTCTCCAGCGAAGCTGCAGTTGAAGCAATGGAGGTGGAGGCGGGTCGAACGGAGTTGGCAATTTGGGTAAGTCTGGACACAGGCGTCCGGGGTCGTGAACGCCTCGAAGTGTTGGAATTTTATGCGCTGTAATGGAAAATAGATATAGGTTATAGTTTAATTGGAACTTTGACCATAAAGGCTTTCAAAGAAGGCAGTTTAATTGAAATAATCAAATTAATGGCAAAACGAGTGCATGATCAAAGAAATGTATAAAGCTTAAGTCGAAATAAAGTTGATGTATTGAACTTTTGTACGTACAGGGAATTCTTCAATGGTGGGTATCACAGGAGATTGAGTGACTGGAGGCAGCTGGTTGCACTTCGGCAGCTTAAAGGACGTGAATATTGCTTGAGGTGTTATCTGAAATACACAATACTATTATTAACGGCCATCTGGTTGAGGACGCTCTCCAATACACATGATACGAGGTCATGTTTGAATTGAATTTGTTCTTGACAATGCTGTTAAGGGGCAGGGTTTATGTTAAAGGGAGCATTATAATAATTACTTACGTTATCAGTCCAAACTTCCACCACCCTATTCTTAGGCGGCCTGCCTCTCTTCCTGCTAAACATTTCATCCAAAGAGCTCGACGGGTTCGCATGCTGAGGCACAGCATTCGGCCCTAGACTCAACTGGGCTTGAAGATTCGGTGTTAATTGAGACGTAAGTGACGGTGCCATCTGGGCTAGTTGGGCCAAGTTGGGGGGTAAAGTTGGTACTTGGCCTAGCTGGGCAGCCATGTTAGGGTGCAGTTGGGCAGACAGCTGCGGTGTGAAGGTAGGTGCGAATCTGGCTGCCAGGTTGGGTGACATGGGGCTGATGAGGGCGTGCTGGCGATGGTGTTCCAGTCTTCGGAAGGGATGCTCTTCGGAGGACAGGATGACAGCCCCACAGTTTTCCTGGAAATAAGAATTATGTTTTGACGTGTAAAACTTCAGGTGAGTGGGTAAGGTATCAGATTGGATTCTACATATACCAAATAGAGTAGTCCAGTCCAGCCCGATCTTTGAGTAAGAGTATTTACTAAATATTTATTGAATCTTTTGAAATACTTATTAGGTCTCCCGAAGGCTTTCAGTGATATTGATCATAAAGAAGAAGATGTAACGACCTTGATAATAATAAGTGTGAGTAGGACTTACGCACCAAGGGTTTCAAAAAATTAAAATTTCAATTGAATCAAATGCGTCAAAATATTACATTACACAATTATCTATGATATAAAAGCTTCTTGCGAGATTTAATTCTGTAGGCAGGTTAGGTAGGTATTTGATCTGGGGGCACGGCAGTGCCCCTGCCAAGAAGAGCGCGAAGCACTGGGCCACTACCCACCTTTTCTCGTAACGCTTCGTCGTTATTTTGAACTCTCAGAATTTGGGTTTGGATTATATCAGATCGACGAAATTCTTGGGAAATGATGTCAGTAGTAGACAAATTAAACCCAAAAAGTTTCAGGTGCATAGCTCTTATACTTTATATTTTATTGCTATCTAAAAAACCCCGATTTCATCACTGACTTACTCACTGTTGATCGACAAAACTTTTAGGGCACTTTCTGAAGTCCTAGAAAGCTGAAATTTGGTATATAGGCTAGGATTAGCACACAAACAACCGCAAAATCTTAAAATTTGGAAATTTCACCCCACAACCCCCTAAACTAGGGGATGAATGTTAGTATGAGACTTCCGCAAATTTCGAAGCTAGAGGTCTGAAAATTTATACAGTGACTGCTTATTATAAATACTAACTTTACATAACCTTCAATACTCCATAACTGCAGCGATGGGCTAGCCCCCTGTCACGCAAAATGGTCACCCAACTTACAAAAAGAAATGAAATCCCACCAAAATATTTTCATGTAAAAAATGTAGCCAAGAAGAAGAAAAGTTATCAGAAACAAAAAGTTATCAGATCTCAAGTAGAGCCAAGCTTCTAACTCTACACGCCCTAACTGTACAGCCCTAACTTCACAAACTCTAATTATTTTCTCCTTTTTAGGGCATTTAAATAAAACCTTTGTTTAAAAATATTTTTTTACTTTTAGTTTATTCCTTTTAAGGATCGGAACTCTAAAAACGATGACGATATAGCTTACCCATGTGCAGTGATAGTGCGTGATCTCCCTGATGTGTTGGCATGCGGAACTTCCGCAAGGGCTGCCTCGGCTGAACGTCATGAAGTAAGCGTCAGTCACTTGGTTCTGTTGCTCGTGCTCAAAGGCGTGCTTCGACATTGTTGCGTGGCAACTGAAATAGCGAGAACGTTTTTATGAATATCAAAGGACAAATATCTAGGCATCTGGGCCTGTAAATGGAAGGACCTGAAAATTAGAAATAACTGGATAAGGAGCCGAAATGTTTTATAGTCTAGTCAATCGATGAAAACCAGCGTTTATATAAATTAATGACATGAATCCCTGGATCAAAGTCACTTAAAGCCAATAGTTTTCCTAGTTTAAGTTGGCATCTTTGCCGGGGATGGAGAACTCATATTTGATTGACACTCAAAGAGAAACTAACTGGAAATACTGCTCAGAAAACATCCAGGATCCAAGGATTAAGCTTAGATACTTCCTCCCTAAACGGGATTCGAATTTAGGACCCCTCGGGCTCCGTATCCGTATGCATGAATGCTCCATATGCCTGGTCTTATTTCGAGGCGTCCTCAATTGGAATGCAACTTCTTGAGTCAGGTTAAGTCGAGCAAAGCCGGTGGAGGAATCTCAGAGGTCATCAATACAATACCTGTGTGCCATGTTGCACCCGTCAGCGGTACAGTGGTAGTGTTTGTTGAAGGCGCTGCACTTAGGACACTTGTCCTCAGCCTCCTTGCCTCCATTGAAGGTCTCTATGTACTTGCGGGTCACTTCGTCGAGGAGCGCTTGATTCTGAAATTGGGACGATTTTGTATGATATTGCTGAGGTCCTTCTGGTACCCCTTGTGGTAAGTGACGCTATGCTTGTTTTGATTGTTAAGAATACTGTATAGGAAAACAAAAGGTTCCGATGTGGTATTATTAGTTTGGCTCGTCATTCATCGTCAATCTTTTGATTTATTCACTTGTACCCATAGCTTTGAATATCTAAACATTCTTTTACTTGTCAATTTAGAGAATAACCTTAACACAACACAAGAATAATATTCCTTTAATTCAGCTCTTTAGTTTCCTATACCAGTCACTGCGCTTTTTTACCATGATTAAGACATTACACGCCTTATAACAAGGATTAGCCACTATAGCTAATGTAACCCACTTGTCAACCCCTTTTACGAAAGTAATGACTTCATCAAATCCTAACCACCGTATAATCCTCAATATCCCAAATTACCTTATCTAATACAATTACGTAAGATGGGATAGCCATCATCGAGCATGGAATTACATAAGTCATCGTACTACTGCTTTTATGAAGAGATGACCAATTGACCATGTTGTCGCTACCATTTGGATGAATTAAGCACTTAAATGTACCAATGAAAGAAGTAACTTATACGGCGTAAACATTTTCGTCACGAATGTATGGAGTATTGATTCACTGCTTCAACTTGGGCATAAGGCATCTGCCACCACCCATGGCAAAAAAATGAAGCACGGGCTAAACTGAACCTCTTCCACCCCATATAGGAAAACCATGAAACAATTTAGGTACACATACGTAAGACGGAGGGTAGTCATCACCAAGCATGGAGTTAGACAAGTCATCGTCCCCGTGAAGATTGGCCCCAGTCGAATAGATGCTTAGATCTGTTGCGCCTTGCTGAAGGAGAGCGTTTTGGATCACTGAGGAGGGTAACCTGGAACAAAAAGGAAAAGAGTTATTAATGAACAGTGACACAAACTGGACTGTGATAGCACCAATAGCGCTAATAGCAGACAAGTCATTTCATACTGTCGACATGATACTTGAAACAGAAAAAAAAGTTAATTTACAGGTTGACTGTGACAAACTTTTAGGTAATGATACGAATGGTAGCACACGTCATTTAACCTTAACGCCACTTAACCTTAGAAACATTATGGTTTAATTACTGTGTTAATAAGATAAAGAAAATGTAACACAGAAGACTTTGTTCAGAATAATTCTGAGGTCAGCTAAGCTACACAATAAAAATAATTTCTTATAAATGCTGTGCTGAGCTGAATAACACTATCTACAGCGCTAAATCGTTAAAACAAAAGCAGTAAACTCACCCAAAACTCATCTCCTGTTCCTTCCTCTCATGCTTCCTCTTATGAGTGAAGATCTGACTACTGGAATGCAGCACGTAGTTGCAGTGTGGCCTGATGCAGTGGATGTGGTTGCAGGTCCGACTAAAGCGGCAGTCTCGATACGGACAGGCTTCGTTCTTCATGTACTTCTTGAAGCCGTCTTTGGATAGAGCCTCGTCTTTGATGTGGTAGGTCTTGTGCTTTTCTGTGGGGATTGGTAGAATGTGGTGAGTGATGTTATTAGTATATTTAAGTACCTACATTTTTATACGTGGAGCTTTCAGATTTTTGACATAATACTTGGAAACTCTATGGTTTGACGACGTTTTCTAAAATTTCTTTCGTCAGATATTTTCTATCTCCAAAACTCCTAATTATATCACAAAAACACGATAGGAAAACTATTTCCAGCTACGGAAGCGCTACGCTTATATACTTTGTTTTGTAAACCGTTTGGTTTCCACTTACCCATATCAGCCTTATTCTTAAAAGTATAGGTACATCCAGGTCTTCGGCAGTGGAAATGCGTGGTCCTTTGGCCAGCGAAGATGCAATGAGGAGCTGAACAGCTCTCGGTAGCCCTGAACCTCTGGAACCCTTCTTGGAGGATAGCAGAGTCCTTGCGGTGGTAGTTGGCGTGCATCTGGACGTCTGATGTTGAGATGTAGACCTGGAGACGAGAAAAACAAAAGTTTTTATCAACTGGATTCATCTTGTCTTTTTGTTCCCAAATATAGCAATAAGACGATGACAAAATTCGATGACTAAGTATTCACTTCTTCATCATTTGAGAACTTCAATATTTCTTGTCGGAAAAGTTACAATTTACTTTAGGAGTCTAACCGACAGCGACTATTAGTTTACAGCAATCTTAGTATATTCAGTTGGTAATTGAACATCTTTAGCAAAAGCAAACATTAATTTACGGGCAAATGCATTGGTTCTGGCTACTTCTGGCCACACACTAGAACACCCCATGTCATTGGACCCGAGAATTCTTATTTCTTCTTTCCCGAGACTTCGAGCCCAGAAACCCTCGATTGTAATGCAGAATCTCGCCCGCTACGCCACCGAGGAAATTAAACCAGTTTTCTTCAGGTGCCATCTCCTATCGGAGGTTGATGACCATTACGGAAATCTGCTCACGGGATACTGCGGCCCGGAATAGGGATGTTGTGCTCATCCCGAACCACTCTCTTATATTTTGGATGTACGTGGGTGACCGTTCTTTCGCGTCCCTGGATCTAGCCTTGCATGATCAGTTGGAGCAGGTTATATTTGTTGTGCATGAAATACCTTGTTAAACAAGTAACTATACCTTATCACAGCCATCTTGGATGCAGTGGTAGTGCGTCTGGCTGCGGTTGTGGGGGCAATCGCTGAACCGTTCCGAGCAGTCATCCAGGGGAGAGTACCTCATGAAGCCGTGGGCGAGAGACTCATCACGCTTTTTGTGCCACTGGTGGAAGAAAACATATTGTTTAATCTCAATTTTAAAAGGAACAAACGAGTATCAAGTTGACATTCATATAATTACTCAGGTCTGTATCAAAAGATCGACCGTTTATGCTGTAAAATTGTTAGATTTGCTTCAATTCTCGCAAGAGAATCAAAGCCTATAAAATATTTCCCGTTGACCTACAAAAGCATAAAAGGAAAAATTAAAAATTAAACAGTTGTAGTACCTTCACAAACAAAATGCAATTTGTGCGGAATCCTCGGTGCGATAGTTCGACTGGGACTTGGTCGGTTTTCTTTATTATTGGTTTTGCAACTAACCTTGAAATGTCGGATCATCTCCTCCTTCTTGCAGAAGACCCTGGCTGTGCAGTCCATGCAGTGGAAATGCTCTCGGTAGCCGAGATCCTTGCAGTAGGAGGAACCACATTCTAGGGTGGAACTGTATCTGTGGAACAAACGGGGACATCTACATGTGATCACCTTGATGTTGTGAAATAATAGTCTTGAATATCGTCAAAACTAACTTCTTCTTCTTTCAGTGCCTCTCCATCACTGGAGGTTCAAAAAAGGAATAATTATAATAAAATGTTGTTTCCGACAATTTTTCATTTATTTTTCTTTATGTCAAAATGAGTGAGAAATTCAGTACATTTTAAAGTTCTAGAAAAAAAAAGGAAGACCACATGCAACGATAGCCGTGTTTTTTATGTTGTTTAAGAACCTAATGCAGTGTCAGTAAAAGTAGCACAAAGTTAGTTTAAGGGTTTTAAATCCGGATTTTTTTAAGTCAAAGATGCACCTTTTTATTTGAGCCGTTACGGTCTTCATACAAAATACGAAGAAACTTTTTACCCGACCTAGTATAAGTATAGTCCTAATAACGACTACAGCTTTCCAACGATCTTTTGGCGAGTAATGACAGGTGGAACTAACGCTAATTGACCAATGAGGAATGAATGGTCGGTGTTGATGACAGGTTCATTGCATTAAGTTGCGTAGAAGTGGCGCCCCCTTGTAAATGTCACTCATCAGCCAAAATCTCGTTGGAAGACTGTACATATAAATAACAGACGATTTCTTCATAACACTCTGACACAAAGCTTGCTGATCCACTCAATAGATTTACTTTGCGTGACAATAGATTTCGTCATCAACCCAAAAAATTGTGTCCAAACAGGTTTTACCTTTTGACGTATCTAGAGTAATCCACTGTGGTCTGCAATGAGTTCTTCCTCGCCTGATCGAAGTGATTCAAAGCTGACAGCAATCCTGCGAAAAAAAAACACAAGAACTTAGAAAACCTTTTGAAGCTTATGGTGTTTGTGAGTTTCAAGGCTGAAGATTATTTCTTAGAATATTCTTGGAGCTACACTAATTAAAAATCATTTTTTGTACATGTTTATAGATTTCTTTGTCCCATACTTGGCAACGGGCGGGGCTGTACAATCAAGAATCGTGTAAGAAAAAAGAAATCCGAGTAGAAAAAAGTATTATGCTAATACTTGGAAACAATCACAACTAACGATACATTCAACAATTCCTTTACCGTCAAACTTATTCTTTTGTTTGGAACAGCCAAATCACATCCATGCATCATATCCAACCGAACAATGTACTGTTTTCATCGTGTCGGAAACATTTTTTTCTAAATCATCTCTCGAGGTTTTGTTATCAATTTCGAGACTTTCGTCTCTATTAACAGGCGTTTTTGGTTCAAAAACGGCTTGTGTATTGTGTAACTTGTTCTCGGTATCAAGTTTTGGAGTATCAAATAAATTATTATGGTAATTAATCAATGTTTTCTCCTAGTCACTCCGGAGTGGAGCATTGTGAGTGATCGGTAATTCTTCGGCGTCGGTACTTGCGTCTACGCAACTGTTTATACTACTTTTGGACTGTTTGTTTATTTTTGTGGGATTTTCCATTGCTGCCTGTCAGCACTTTGTCCATCTTTCTCTAATTGAGTCAAGGGCTATCAATTTCTTTTAGAACCATTAGCGTTCCACTGATGAGAACGCCAAATCTATCGATTAGTTTAGTTTAAAAATTTTCGATGGTGATATATTTCTTTACGCACTTGTCTCCGCGACAGTATGAGTCATCCTACAAGATCTCATTGTATTGAAAATTCAGTTTATTTGTAAGTATCACGTCCTCACGGATTAGTCGGCCGATTTGTTGGTGCCGTCTCATGTCGAAATCTCGGAGCTTTTTACAAAACCGCTTTTGAGCTTTTGAATGACGCATTAATACCTATACTTATGTAGATTAGTGTTCACTAGCACAATAGATGTTAACATATAGCTGGATAATTTACTATTACCTGTGCTATTACATAACATATACGTGCTTCAATAGAGGTACTTTTAATGATCGGCATGGAAGAAATGTTTGAATGATCAGATCAGGTTTTAAAGTTCTAAGATCTCATAAGACTTGTTTCTGAAAATTTGCATACAGATAATGTGTCTGCCAGCTTGTCTGGCAATAGGTTGGTTGCAAAACAATTACATGTGTGTATTGGTTAATCGTATATAGTTTGGCACCCGATTAATGAAACGATAACTAAAAACAATTGCAATTTAGGACATCGTTTGGTTTCTTTAGATGTTTGACTGATTTTTTTATATGCAGGATAGTTTGAAAGTATAGTAGGAAAAGTTAAAAGTTTCCCTATAGACTATTAAAAATACTTGAAAGCGTAGTTTCCGTTATCTCTATATTTATTTTCAAAATTCAGTGAATTACCAGAAAAGCATTTAAAACTAGAAGTTCTGAGGATTTATAGTAGCGGTGAAATCTACCTAAATAATCCGTTTCTGATCTTGTGTGAAGTGGGAGGCTGGTAACCCACTATCATTAAAACAGAAATGAGATCTAGTTTTACTTTTAACTACGGCCATTTTTGTTGTACACTCGTGTGCTATTACCGTCACGAATAGGCCAAAATATTTAAAATCATTGTTTGTTGGGAAGCAATAGGGTATTTATTATCTATTCCGCTATAATTTAAAGAGATTGCATCAGCTTTATTTATTACCTATCACTTGTCGAGAACGTGAATTTCGTATGTTAGGAAATTATACATTTAACATTTTAATGAAGTGCTATGAAGGTAAAGTTTAAGACATCATCAACATCATACGTAGGTTCTTTTATGTACTCGTTCAAGTCCTTACTGAACCATTCATGTAAATCGGAAATGGTACCATGTTAGGCATCTTTCGAACTACTATAAACCACAGCTTGACATCTTTTATTGATGTAGTGGTCTAATACCTTCACTCATCTGTTACTGCGATTAAACTTGTTTTTTTTTTAAATCAAATTTTGTATGAAAAAATACATCGCAAGCGGGTTGCCTAGCAATATCCTAGGTTGCCTAGGAAAGGCTATGATTAATTAATTAACAGTCAAGTGCGAGTAAGACTCGCGCGCTAAGGGTTCCGATCACACTTGTAGATTGCTACCTCTCGTAACTGGTGCAATTAAGTAACTAAATAAAAATACAAGTATGATATCATCCATGTAAACAAAATTACGGCATAAACGGTCGTAGCGTTCGATTGCGTTGACCTAGAAGGTTGAGTTTTTGTACAGCTTTAAGGGACCATAGATGTGAGTAATTGGTATTTGGTCTAGCTTGATACGTCAACACGTTCTCGATATAAAAGGTCTTTTTAAATGTTAAATTAATCATAGCCTTGCCAGGGTTTTGCTAGGCCACCCATTCGCAATGTTTTTTCTAGCATACATTTGATAAAAACCAAGTCTCAACGCAGGATTGGGTCGCTTGCTAGAAAATCCGCTTAATTCTGATTATATCGTATTTTACTAATTTTAATTGACTCCCTTATCACAATTAGCATAATCGTGATAAGCCTTTCTCTTGCACCACTACTTTTTAGGGTTCCGTACCCGTAGGGTGCCAAACGGGACCCTATTACTGAGACTTCGCTGTCCGTCTGTCCGTCCGTCCGTCCGTCTGTCACCAGGCTGTATCTCATGAACCGTGGTAGCTAGACAGTTGAAATTTTCACAGATGATGTATGATGTCTGTTGCCGCTATAACAACAAATACTAAAAATCAAAAGAAATTTAATATTAAGAGGGGCTCCCATACAACAAACGTGATTTTTTTGCTCATTTTTGCTCGATATTGATAATGGTATCAGGTAGACGCTTAAAATGTTCACAATATATTGAGTATATTATTTACTAGAAAATAAATAATTCGATTAAAATTGAATTAATATTTAGGGGGGGCTCCCATACATTTTTTTTTGCGGTTTTTTATAGATAATGGCACGGAACCCTTCGTGCGCGAGTCCGACTCGCACTTGGCCGTTTATTAATTCTAATTAGCCAGAAGAATGAATGATTCGAGTGACTTCCGGTTTACTCTGTGATTTGAGTGAGTGAG
Organism: Argyresthia albistria; assembly: GCA_963457715.1. Taxonomy (NCBI): domain Eukaryota; kingdom Metazoa; phylum Arthropoda; class Insecta; order Lepidoptera; family Argyresthiidae; genus Argyresthia; species Argyresthia albistria. The sequence continues at coordinate 6,011,179 of OY735275.1, read as the reverse complement.
ACAAAGACATAAGAAATAAAACAGAGCGAGAAAGCATGTTTGTTATTTTCTTTCTCTTTTTCTTTCATTGTTGTTGTTTGTTTTGTCCTTGTCATGAGTTGACAGCAAACGTCATGTCAGTTGGTAACCATGGCAACTATTATATAGAATTTTGACAGCCACTAAATGGAGTTTAATCGCCCAAACTTGGACGATTATTATACTAGAATAGGCTTGTGGCCAAGGTAATCCAATAAATCTAGGAACAAGTCTTAAGTTGAAGCAATAAGTACAAAATGGCTTGACATTTTCAGAATTGTATATTTCCAGCAGATATATTTTATAAAGTCAATTTTGTGCAAAAAAAGACAGTACTTGATGGCACTTATACATGACGTTATTCTGTTGTTATTTCATAGAACTCAGGAACAAAATTTTCAAACATATTACACACCCATAGGTTTAAATGGTTCATGTCATGACGAAGAACCTACCACAGACTACCACTCACTATGCTTGACAGTAGTGTGGCGATACGTACGACTCAGTTTTTTTTTCATAAATTGTTAGGGAAACCGCGTTTATGGGCCTATTAAACTACGCTCGCTGTCGGCAGGGCCTTGTCTGACTCACTGTCTCTTTTTAGTCGTTCCATCAGAGTGAGACGTCTATACAAATCGTGCCCTGCCGACAGCGTAATGTAATAAGCGCTTACGCCTTTTTTTAACTAGACGTGCGCAAATCCTGTCCGGGATCTTTCCATACTCCGGCGATCGTTCCATACTCCGACGATCGTTCCATATTCCGACCATATCCGGGAGTTCAAAAAAAATCATAACTTTTTATTTTTAAATTTTTAGAAAAAATAATGTGCATACATTTTATGTATTCTATAAAATAAAAATATAAAAATCACAAAAAAAAAAAGAAAATCGTGGCGTTTTTTTATTTTCTCCAAAAGTTTTTTTTTTTTTTTAAATTATCCAAATAGAATTCAATACGCGTGTTTTGACACCCTAAACTTTCCCGTAGTCCTAAAACTTATAACTATAATTGACGATTATGTATTAAAATCTGATAAGTATTTAGGTATATTCGACTAAGTGTTGTGAGTTTTTGGGTTATATGTTTATGGTTCTGCGGTCCTGCAGTGTCCTGCACTGCATCGTTCCGTACTCAGTCTTTCCGTTTAATTTACCTCGCTCGAATGATTTAAAGTATTATGCTTACCTCGGGGTGTAAGTAGCTATTTTACCCTCGAACTATATTCGCTCGCTCTGGCGTCTAAATATCTCGGGTAGACTCGATCCTTAGCGCCCTTTGCGAGCTGTGATCGCACGGGCTACAAATTGGCCCTTCGTCCGAAATAGCTCTCTTTCACCCCTTGTGTAACAAACTACTATTTTTCTCTAATCAGCTACTTAAATTTTGGAGAAATCCACCCTCAGCCCATTACATTACATATCGCAAGACTTTACCTTGTTTTCCTATTTTCATAAACTTCAGTATAATGATCAACATGGTTCTTTCACTATGGAAACTATTCCTATCGCGTAACTGCCCAAAACTACTTGTTTGAAAGAAATGTTTCATAATCTTGATTCCTTCACTCATTGGAATGCTGAATATAATTATTATAGAGTTCGATTTTTCAAGACGCATGGTAACATTAGTCATCTCTCATTTTATTCCACAACCGTCAATCTCACAAGAAAAAAGATCTTATTAGCAGATATTCCGGAGCTTTGCCTACATTAGCCTGTACATTGAACCATGCTTCATTACCTCTATCAACCACACAAAGTATATCTACTATCATAAACCACTCTAATAAGAACTCTTGATGCAAAGATAAACAGTTAAACCACAGATCTTGGTTGGTGTGTAGTCGGTTTGCTTGTGCGTGTGTGTGTAATAATAACCGCATTTACATTTTAGAAGTACCTACTTCATAGGGTAATATTGAGATCGATCATTGCTGTGTCGATGGTTTTGATTTGAATGGATGCGATGCCATCGATGTGTGCGATGGTCTTGGTAACATATCGAGGTAAGGTTTTTTTACAGATTTATATACCTATAACATGTATAGTTTAAATATGTCCTTTCTTAAAAAGCTAAGGATAAGATAAGGATCTGGGATTTTCTTAAAAAGCTAAGGATACTTCTAATAAATACTTGAGCTGAAGAACCTTGACCTTTTGAAAAACTGTTTGTAGTTGAGTCATCGATATAGTTGAGTTGACTTTTATTAACTTCTCTCCAATCAAACAAGCTAGTGTAAGGACTTGAGGTTCAATGCGTATACTCTGTATTCAAGCTCATCCCTCCTCAGAACGGCTTATCATATTTTCTTTACCCATTTTCCGTGAATGTATCGATATGTCTTTGATTCTATCGATCTGCCTCTGCCACTGATATCGATAGAATCAAAGACATATCGATACATATACATACATCACTAGCCTCGTGAAATGTCAATTGAGATCAGACAGTGCTCGACATCGGAAATTCTCCATTCGATGAATGTTGGTCTTGAAATATTTAACGATATTTTAAAATACGGTATTTTACTGGTACTTAAATGAGATATTTATTTAGTAGGATCTGTCAAAACGGTGTTTATGAGTTCTATGAAATCAGAGACTATATATCCAATTGACTGCGCCTGCGGGGGAATGCGGCTCGCCAAACGTTTGTTGTATTCAACAAATGTTCGCATACGCAACCTATGTTTTTTAGGCAAAATAAACAATTTCTATTTCTATTTCATGTAAGTACGATGACGGGCCGCCAGACAGTTTCGCAGCGGCTGACCAATCACAGCTCTCTTACCTCGTCCCCCGCCGCCCGTAAATAAATTGGTGATTTGTGTTTCAAAGGAAAATGTGTCTATGCGCTCTCCAGTGCTCCCTGTATGAAATACTAGCATGGTGAAGTCTATAAACGCTTGTCTTTTCACACGAAATTACTTTTATGATATCAAGCAATTTTGTACATATTTTGTACATATTCCTAGATTTATTTAACCACGGATTTGTTGCCGTCATCTTACTTGTTTAACCGACTTCAAAAAATGAAGGGGTACCTACTCAATTCGGTTGCATGTGTTTTTGTGTTTTATTAGGGTTCCGTACCCGAAGGGTGCCAAACGGGACCCTATTACTGAGACTTCGCTGTCCGTCTGTCTGTCTGTCTGTCTGTCTGTCTGTCACCAGGCTGTATCTCATGAACCGTGGTAGCTAGACAGTTGAAATTTTCACAGATGATGTATTTCTGTTGCCGCTATAACAAAAAATAATAAAAACTAAATAAATTTAATATTAAGAGGGGCTCCCATACACCTAATGTGATTTTTTTTGCGGTTTTTTATAGATATAATGGTACGGAACCCTTCGTGCGCGAGTCCGACTCGCACTTGGCCGGTTATTTACCTAAATATTCTTTCAGCAACGAGTGCTTGAAGTATTGAATCGCTCATTGCATATCAAACATTGTAAGCAGAATGCTTCGCTTGTTAAAATAATGCAGAAAGGAGATTTTTTAATTACACACTTAGGAACAAGTGTACAGTACAGACCGCGCCACCTCTCTCACACACCCTGCATAACACAATGCGAGAAAGGGAGGTCTCAACTTGCTCAGAATCAAAGAAATTTGGCGTGGCCTGTTAAGTACCTACATTGGTTTTGTGAAAATATCAGTTTACATTGAGTGCGTACTTATCTTATGCCTCAACGTAAACTGATCTCACAAAATCAGTGTCAGTAGTAAGTACAGTGACATTTCGGTGGTTTCGGTCCGAAATGCCACGAGGGATTTACCGAGATCGGATCGGCATTAAAACGATAAAATAATGAAGCGAACTAAAAAGATTTCCGTCTAAAATCGTGGGAACAAGATCATTTATCAATTTTGACGCGGGAGATCGTTCTTTTTTGTCTGCATTTTTAGGAGGTTTGTAGTATTTGCTTATTGATTATTAAATTATAATTTGTGCAAAATGGAAAATCCAAATCCAAACTCGTTTTCTTATAAACAATGCTTAAGCTGTAAAAGTAAACATTACAATATACCATTGTGCGATATCCTAGCAATAATAGAAGACTGGGGAGGATTTTCAAATTACTTGTTCGATAAACTTGTAAATTTTTGTGCTCCCTTTCAAATAGTCCTTTTGGGCCTATCAGACTACGCTGTCGGCAGGGCCGTTAGTCGTTACATCAGAGTGAGACGTCTATACAAATCGTGCCCTGCCGACAGCGTAATGTAATAAGCGCTTTTGCTGAATAAAAATTGGTAACAAACCTCTACAAGCCATCACGTGTGGATAGAGTTTGGCTTGGTGTGCGTGGACTTGTAGTAGGTACGTTTTACTTTGGTAGAGGTGTGAAGTTTGCGGCTAGTTGCAAGCATATGGACGCACCTTTAGGCGCCTTACAATAGCTGATACACAGACCAGAGCTGATACATACTATGTATTTATTACAAAACCCTGAAAATTTACGACGACGTCCTCGCTCCCAAGACTCTGTGATTTATGCATTAAACAAATATTACACTACTTTCGTCGATCACAATTCAGGGTTCCGCTGGCTGAATACAGAAAACCATTAAGTGGAACATTATGAGGACCCTATTGTTCCACGTCAATGGCCCCGTACAATATCTTACGAAATTTCCTAAAAAAAGACTCACCTCACATTATAAATGTTTATTATGTCGAACGTTCATTATCTGATTTTTGTCTGAGTCTGAGACACACCCATTGTTTCTTTGTGACTCTGATTATTATTATTGGAAATGAAATTATGGACTCGGCAATCAGTTTAATTTAGGCTTGCATTTTGTCTTTCTTGTTTTTAAATATTTGGAACACACTCTTTGTGTTGCACTTCTAGAATACCGCAAAACACCACTACATTATATCCAAAAATTGCAGTAATGTAAAATAATGGTATTGTTTAATAATACAGGTAAGTTAAAAGTTTATGTAACCTCGACAATAGTGCATTAATAAGCATGAAATTTAAGACGCAACGGATACTTACCACAATCGAAACATCGTGATACCAAAAATGGATAGTACCATATCGAATACATGGACAAAAATTTAATCCCGTGCCCGAATACGTAGAGACAGTGAAGGCACAGTTCAATACATTATAGTAAATAACTCACATATGTACTTAATTCTTAGAAAATTCTGCCATTTTGGTATCTTTGATTTTCCCTTTGAGTTGCTCTACTCGGCGGAAAAGACAAACATTTTGACAAAAAAATTAAGACTGAAAAATTGTACTATTGAATTTTCAGTCCCTATTCTAGATGCTGTCTGTGAAATTCAGGACTAGATAGTCTTTACGGGAGTGGTAAAGATGTATGAAGTCTTAATAGCTATTTTTGAATTGTCTTAGTACCTATATTTAGGGCAAATAATGTTATTATAATACAGCGGTAAGAAATAATAAAATACTTGAATAAAGTTTTTGGGGAATAGTTTGTACATAAACGAGTCCGTAAGGCGTTGCCCTAATATAATGCGACCACGCGATTATCGCGCGAGCAAGCAATGCGACCATCGCGCGATTAGACTAAACATTTTGGTCACGCATCGCGCAAATGCCTTATCCAATTATACATACACATAGACATAGACATCATTTATTGATAATATTCCAAAAATGGGATCACTATAAAAAAAATACTGGCTGACTTTGTGACATTCCATAGCTATAACTTAATAAAAGTTATATTACTGAATGAATTTGATTATAAACCAAGGATATAAATTATAATAATAATAAATAGTAAGGTTCATTACGAAATAAATCATGTTTTCTGGCATGACTTTAGCTGAAATAAGCATTTAGTTAACGCTACAAATTAGTACTTAAATTTATGCTAAAAAGTATCGCAACTGATTTTATAATATAGAAATAAGTAAACCAGGGTAAAATCCTAGCATAGAAACTTAGAAAACCTAAAGAGATAATTATATATTTTACCACTTTTACGATCTTTTTCCAATGTTTAACAGACAATGGTATAATATTTACTACCTTAAAAAAACACTTAACCCCCTTTTAAAAAAACTAATGATGAAAATTAAATCCCCGACCCCAAATTACGTAAAGCCGCCGTTTTACGTCTACTGCCCAAAATGGTTCGCGTTTGGATAAGGGTCAGGACACTTGTTTGACATTAATATGTTTAATCCCGGGTTAACGCGATGGTTCTATTAGAACACCGCCTTAAAATACTTGGGTATATATCCACCTTGATAACGAGCAACAAAAAATTCACGAGACGTAAACTCCAAGGTTTTACTTTATTTTATATTTACTTGTTCCTTCAAATAAAGTAAGTAAGTAAGTAGGTAAGTAGTAAGTAATAAACTCAAAAGAAGTAGACAGATAAATTAAGTAAGCAGCCCAAAGTGCTTTTACTGGACACAAGACTCTACTGTGCCAAAAATCTGATGAGTCACGTTCACAGTAACATTACGTCAATGTATGTTTTTGTTACAATATTTTAGATTCCTATACCAGATACGGTTATACAGAACACACTCGTCTTATTTTACAATTCCAATGATTCGCTTTTGTGTTTTCGAGATTACAGAAATGTGATTTGGCTGGTTTTCCTGTGCGAGTAGTTTTAAGTGAATAAGTTATCTCAAGATCTTTTTCTAAGAATCGCATACTTAAAACTAAAGTATGTTACATATTTATTACACTACAAAGTCATCAAGTTGTTAGAAAATCCCTTATAAGCCCCAGGGGCCCAATTCCCGCCCATGCGAATTGAAAGCGTAGACGCAAATTGTGTTCGACATCGACATGTCATACGATAATTCACAAAGTTAAAAACCAAAAAAAACGACTTCGAGACCTTATTACTCAATCCTCGCTGCTCGCGTTGCGAATGTCGTCTAAAAACACGAAGACGAGCCCAAAACAGCTGTGCTCTAGCTGTTAAGTCCACACAATATGCTTAGATGAATATCGGTCCCTTCAGTCAGCCCACAGTCACAGAAAGGAAACAATACGTGATTTTGTTTACCTTTAATTTAATACGTTAAGTAAGACATTATACTTTTCAGATATTTTCATATAGTGACCTAACTACTGGACCGATTCCAGATTTTCAATAATTGAAACAAAAAGTAAACTTTAGAAAAAACCGACTTCCACAACCCTATTTGATTAGATTGAGTTTAATACAAACTGTAACCCCTTATCCCCCCACCCTTGGGGAATTAATTTTGTCAAATCCCATCTCAGTGCTACCCCACGCTACTAAGGAACCTCTGTACAAAGTTTCATGGCTCTAGGTCCACCGGTTTAGGCTATGCGTTGCCTGCCCGTCAGCCACGCATTGTATTTGTACCTAGTATTGAGCAGATCTGGTGGCCATATGTGGTCTTCATCAGCAGTTCCGCATCACAATATTATGCTTACCATGTGCATTTGCACGAGTTATTATGAAAAACACTAAAATCACTATAGGTCTGCCTATAATATTTGAAGAGTTCCCTCAATTTCTCCAGGATCCCATCATCAGATCCTGACCTGGTGTCAATGGGACCACCCTTGAGGTATTACCTATACGGCGGAGTTATCGCGTAACAAACATAGAAAAAAAAAACATACGGGTCGAATTGAGAACCTCCTCCTTTTTTGAAGTCGGTTGAAAAATGGAACCGCAAGCTTATGAGTAACTCTTTCAAACAAAAAAATAATTTATGAAATCGGTTCATAAATAGTACCATTTTCGAGGTAACACACATTAAAAGTAATAATGATAAATAATATACAACCGAATTGAGAACCCCCTCCTATTTTGAAGTCGGTTAAAAATGACAATATTATGCGTCTACGCTTTCAATTAGCATGCGTGAGAATGAGGTCCCTTATTCTAGATAGTTTCTATGACTTATGAATTTATGATGATAATGACATGCATCAAGGATAGGCCTCTCTGTTGGTAACCTCATACCCACTAAAAACCATGCGTATTATTTTGGTAAATTGTGTTAAGAAATTGTTCATTGCTGTGTTGTGAAGGACATTGGAAAATAGAAGGTTAAACATAGAGGTCACTGTCGTCCAATACAATAAACAGGATTATCCACAACGGAGTAACAGGGGGGTCAAATATGCGCTGAATAGCTTTCAGTAAAGGATGGTACTGTTGCGTCTATGTTTGCTCAACTTGGCGGGGGCGCTGCCGCGCCCCCAGATACTATCACCATCGTCGCCGTTCATTAGGTCTTTGTAGGTGATCAGGAACTCTTCTCATTCTAGATACGTGCGACTGTAACCAATAACTGTAAAAAATATATGTTAGTCTTTATTTCACCTAATATCATACACTAAATAATATGTTAAAGATCCAGACAGCTGTTCAAAATTGATCTCGATTCGATCGCATTGTTCCGAAACGTGCCTAACGGAACTCCACAACTTGTATTACAAATTATTCTTAGTAACCTCATTCTAACAATTCTGTATCGGATCTATCACTGACACGTAGGTAATTATGGCTTTTGTGTAACACACTCCATTTAATTATAAGTAAAGTAAAGAATGGTCTGGTATGTGCGTGAACAAGCTCATTTTGATAGTTTTAAAAACTTTTTGTGGTTTTGAGTTGCAATTGATTAAGCTTGTTAAGGCTGCTTCGTTGAGCTAGCCTGACCAGCGATATATAAATAAATGGAAGTATTGAATTAACTGTTTTCAAAATATTTGCTGCTAGAATGTTCCGTGGCTTAGCAGTTTCACACTCGCTTTTCGGTGGGCTAGCCCCGTATCACACAAGATGGAGTATTGATTAACTAGACGTGGGCATAATTGTACCTCATAAGCTTCATTTGCAAATAAACGCCAAAGGATGAAACCATATGAGACTTTATTCTTCGGTCCTAATTAACAGCCCATGCCGAGTCTACCCGAGCCATAAAACAGTCGGGCCAGTTGAAAGCAGGGAAGGTAATTATGATTGTGCGCATGCGTAGATCAAATCGGGATCCATCAGGGGATTGATAAAGATCAATATGTTGCGCTGCGATCACTGTCTTCGGCTCTTGTCGGCAGGCTTCGGGCCCCCGTCTCTTCCCCCTCCGACCGACGGATCCGACCAATAGCGCTGATTCACGTAAATGATTCTGCATGATCCCGCGCAGTTTTTGTTGCGTACTTTGTATGGGAGCGAATTTTATGCGTTTTTCTTTTGTTTTGGGTGGGTTTATTAATGAGAGGTTTATTAAGGCTAGTAACGGAAACATAAAGTCTAGACATTTAAAAAATAATAGAGTAAAATTTTTGTATTCACTCGGTAACTATCTAAGTAACTTCGCCATATTCTAATTGTTACCTACTTTTAACATATTAATTATGAATCATACATACCTACTGTATAACCATACATATAAATAGGTACAGTTACCATCTAGGCTATATCTATCTATATATGTATCGGCATTGTACCTTATTGTTAAGAGCCTTGTACCTCATTACTCATTAGCATCTAAACACCCCCCTTAATAACATGTTGTGTTCACAATGATCGATACCTCTATCGATTCGATCAGGGCTATCATCTTCAGGTGCATACAACCCTTTATTTCATATTTTTTTATTGGTTTCACCCAAAAGTGCAGTGCATTAACATTTTCAGAGTTATGTTAACAAAATTTTATTTATTTATTTATGTTATTTATACATAAACACCTACCATTACAGGCTAAACCTAACGTGGTAAGTATATTTGTATCGGCATTGTACATTGTAAAATGTCTGGTTCATCTTGAGATACAGTCCTCAGATAAAATATAAGTAAGTAAGTATGTTTTCCTAATAGACAAGGTAGGATTTTGTAATTTTTCAATAGCTTGAAACTAATTTGACCGACGGATTATGCTAAGTCAATGTTACAGATGTTTCATTACAACCATCAATAGATTCTCTCGATTATTTTTGCCTATCGATGTTGCATCGATTTATAGTGCCGATTAGTTCCTTAACAAGGAGGTCCGAGGTTTGATCTCCTTAGCATATCAGCGTGTTGAATACTCGATGATAAATCTGATATGTTATATCGCAGACAAGAAGGTATATTGTTGATTTACGAGCTCAATTTTGCGGCGTATGATAATGGACAATTACCATTATTTATTGATATGTAGGCACAACTGTTCCTCTGCCACCCCGTATGGGAAAGGTTGTGACTGTTTGTCACTGACTTTCAGGAATTTAGAAAGAATCACTTAAAAAAGTGCAAAAGTTACTCTAAAACTTGAATCTACTTTTGGCCTGATTTCGTAAATTTTAGAAAACTTTTCTCATTGTAGATGTCAAAAATGTATGGCTACGGAGGAGTTGGTAAAAGTAAAGTGATTCGATGAATAAATTAGACTATTAGTGCAGCTTGACTTGGCAGGGCACTAACGTGCCCCAGAGAAAAAAAAAACTTAAGACGGGAAAATCTAGACGATTGACAAAAGGGCGTAAAACGATTGTATACAATTTATAGCACGATTCGGACCGGCTGTACCATAAGTTAACACGTCATAATTAATAATTTATGAAAGAAAACGCAGACGATAGTAAAAATCTCACATAAAAATGAGTAATACGAATTGTGAATCTCGAAACACGTACAATATATAAAACGAACGATAAATAAACGATTAAGATTCAGTCGCTTACACAGGCAAAGACTAACAAAGCTACATACAGACACGCGGGTATAGTCAACGCCTATCGCCTATTTATACATCCTTTCATACCATAAAGCTGGCTGGTACGGCGGGGTCACATAATGCATTATAATTTTACACAAAGATACAAACTGCAACTCTCAAATGAATATGCAAAAGCGTGTGTGTCTGTGTTGAATTGAGTTATTGTGATCGGACGCTAGTGTGCGCGGCGCCTTATATTGCACACGCGTAAAAGATGGGCCTGTGTGCGTGGATGTCGAAGTGTGAGTGTGCGCACACGCACAGCCGAAGAAATGCATATTTTATGACGTCTGCTCACATTCTGCGCGGCGCTACAAAGAAATTATACGCGCATTAAAAACCGTGGAGGCGTGCTTTTTTGAATTTTTCGCGCATGCGTTGTACAGGCTTGAGTTATACATGCGGGGGTAATATAATATTTATTAATAAGTGTCTACACCTTCATGGGTATGGGATGGACGAGGATAAAAAATATAGTTTTTTTATAGAATGAGAATCGAATTGAGTCGATTAGATACCAACTAAGCAACTCTTTAACTAGCAATCAGTAAAATATCCCAAAAGGTGGTTAAGAAAATAGAGATTAATTAAATAAATCCTTATACTTGTCGGAAATTAATTAAATTAGGTAGATAGGCATCCTTTTTGAAGAAATTTATTTTTCATTGATAATATTTATTTTATTAACTCAATGAGTGAACCGCAACTACTTAATAAAAAAAACAGTGCAGACAATAAAAGCGACAAAAATACATGCAGTCGACGCCACTCCGTCCCCTGTGCCGAGCACAAAGGATATGCACCAAGCAAGGCAAGTCGATCGCTCTAAGTTAATTAACAAAAGTCCCGATGCCGACGTACAGACAGACAGACAGACAGACAGACAGACGGGGGACCGCACAATGCATGTAACCCATGTAACATGGGAAATTAGTGGATGAATTAGGAAATGAGATTTTAGGTGATGTCTTTAATTAATCTAATTAAATAAGAATTAATTGAGCCCATAACCAATGTCATTTCTTTTTTTACCAATATCATTCCTTTTTTCATACAATAAAATAAAACACAACTTATACTTGCCTTGGGGTGGTTTAACCCCTTCACTCTCAGAAGCACACCGCTCTAACGACCGAACAATGGCGAACTGTTGTTATATGAGATGTGTCGGCGAACTAGTTAAGGAGTTGCAGACTCATGGATTTAGTTTCAGTATAGAATTTGCTCGACTTGGCAGGGGCGCTGCCGCGCCCCCAATGAATAATGTTTCTTGATTCCGTTAACTTAGCCCTTTGCAGCAGCTATGGCGATACCCAGATTTTAATTACCTACAGTAAATAAAGTGCTCCGTGGTCTAGTGGGTTTCACCTTGCTTCTCACGCAGGAGATGTAGGTTCGAATCCCGGTGCTGACCATGTTCCAAAGAGATGATTTATTTGTCTTAAGTACATTATCGGGCACTCCGTGTTTCGGATGGCACGTTAAGCTGTAGGTCCCGGCTACTACACTACTTCGTAGTATGTAGTAGTCGTAAAACCCCTCCACCAACCCGCACTGAGCCGGCGTGGTGGAGTATGGCTCAATCTTACTCGGATCCGGGTAAAGGCCTGTGCCCATCGGTGGGGACATTAACTGGCTATATTTACTTACAGTAAATACGCCCATATGATGTACTTACTTATCCTATTGTTAAATGGTCAGCACCGGGGTCGAGCCGGCATCTCCCGCGTGACAGATGAGCGTGTAACCACTATATTATGGACGTTCTTATTAATTCTCAGCTCTACACTACCCAGGTTAATCTGATTTAAAATGACTCCCCGGTAGGTTACGAGATGACTGATTTCATAACCTCTAAGATTTCTCAAATTGGACAAGCGAAGTGTAATCGAGTAATCGACTAATCGTACACATTCCGAGAGCAACAAACTGAATCGATATTAATCATAAGCTAAATGAATCGGACGGAACGGTAACAAAATAAAAATAAATAATACCGGTCAGACCGGAAAATTAGTGTAACTTGGTTAAGTTTAGTCAGACCGACTTAAAAATCATGTCTAAGTACGTCTAAGGGTGACGGAGATTGGTTCCGCATCTTGATTTAATCCCGAAATATGTGACATCGTTATCAAATATGTCGGGAACTCCAATTCCAGCGATATGTGTATCTAATAATTTAAAACTAAATATCCAGAGCAACTTTTCTTGGCAGACAACTAATTGGCTTTTATTGCTGTTAGAGCCACAAAGAAAATGTAAATAATTCAATAGACGATCATGGGAATGCACGAATGGTTTAACATACTTTTTTGCGGCTTTTTATTCAATTTATTTTAACGACTACTACTTGCTGCAAAAATTATAATCTTGATATTATAAAGTAGGTATGTTAAAAGTCAAAACCATTTCTGTATCTACACGGTACCCTAAAATCGACCTAAATTACGTAAACCTGTGTAATGTTAATAAATATCCAACAAACACATAGTAAACTAATGCTTATCAAACCAATGCTTTTAATTACTATAATTACCCATTTCCATACACATCTCTATCGCCTTAGGTTTCATAAGAATTAACACAAAGAAAGGAAGGAAATGTTAAAGGGTCTCAAACGGACTGTTGTGTGAGAGAGAAGGAAGATCGAATGGGGCGGGATGGAAAGGGATAGCGAGAAAGCGATGATTTTATCGAACAATCGACGTGTCATATCCATCTATTTATGGCTGGTGAAAGCCTAATATGGATATCGCTTAGGAAAATATCTACAGTTTTTATGTATAACGTTATTTTTTATTCATATGAATCAATATAATGACATTAAATAAGACAGTAATAGTTAATGATCTAGTTAACTGATACCTCTAGAAATATAAAGAAGGCGTACCAAACCCTTTCCCCACACTGGGTGGTAGAGGTACTTGCACTAAGTTTATTCATATGCATAAAACTACGCGGAATTTTGTAATAAAATTAGCTTGTCCATTTTCCGAACAGCCTTCGATTGGTCGCTGAAAACCCTGTTTTGTTTTGTTTTGTTTTTCAAAATTCGTTTATTGACATAAAATAAAATACAATCGAACAAAACTAGACTTATTTCAAACATTAAACTAGAATTGCGGTTGGACAATGATTTGTTTGGTTTTTACCAGACTAGAAAAGCGTCTACAAAAAACTTATTACTATAATTCTAAAATACGGTGAGATCTATGTTGTGGATGAACTAGTCTCTTAAATAATTTAAGTATGTGCGACAATTGGATTTGTTTCACTTATTGCAGGTAGTTGGAAAACTTATAGCTAGCTGAAAACCCTGTAAGGCGTATCAATACTATTCTCTCGACGCTACACATTTCGTTCCGATGTATCATTATTTTATGCATAATCATTGCCGAGTAATATTCGAATGGGTTCTTTTTTTCAAGAACATTTTATTGTTTTATCGATTTCCATTCCGCTCTCACACACATACACAATTTTGAGACTCGATATCATCGACAAAGTTTAGAGTGAACATTTTTGTACTTTAAACAAGGTGTAAATTAATTAACGCAAAATGAGAAACTACTTTGTTGGGGATATGACAAACCTTGTATACAGAGATTTCAAAGAGAATGGACCGAATAAGGAGGAATATATGTATAACCTTTTATTTTTACTTTTAATATTTGAATATCTAATTGATTTGAGTATTTCAACTAAGTAAGTCGGTCCCATAGTGAAAGTTTTTCAGAATGATGTCCCTAACAACCCCCTTTCAGCTTGTACAACCCTTTCTGTTATACCCTGTAAATGCAGCCCGACAGTTTTCGAGCAGATATCGTGCGATATATTGATTTTAGAAGTTTTAACAATAAAGATAGCTAAATCATATATCAAGCCATCATGATATTATACTTATTAATTTTATACAATTTGAAATGACTCGCGATTCAGAAACGGAAAATCCCTGCCGAGTTCCATTCCCCGCATTTTCCAGTTTCCATACAAGCGAACCTGCGCGCGCCGTCGCACGTCAATAAGCGTCACCGGACGCGACGCCCCTCTACTATAACCACTCTATTAAACCAATAAAATGGGAAACGTTATTTGCCTATTCACTTGCTCCCTAACGCTGGGTTGCCAGGTGTTGGGAGATATCGGGGAGTTCTGGATTAAATAATCCAGAATTTCCAGGTGTGTTTTTAAGAAAAAACGTGGGTACCAATAAGGCGCCTCTGGGCTATACCGTTCCGCATGGGAAAATACGTACAATAGGCTTGCGTCCAAGGTAATCCAATAAATCTAGGAACAAGTCTTAAGTTGAAGCATTATGTACAAAATGGCGTGACATTCTCAGAATTGTATATTTCCAGCAGATATATATTATAAAGTCAATCTCGTGCAAAAAAAGACGGCATTTGATGGCACTTTTACATGACGTCACTCTGTCGTTATTTCATAGAACTCGGGAACAAAGTTCCGCTTTGATAGTTCATAAAAAATATCTATTTTGACTAGCAGCACGCAAGCCTATTATCTTTATTTATCCTTAATCCACATCTATGGTCTATCCATTCTAAATTGTCCAAAAGTTACAAGTGAAATCAAACGAAAGGTCTTTTTTTTCAACGTTAATTTCTAACCGATCTCGGCAGTTTCACTGATTCCCTTCACTACTCCTACCGGTACTCAGTATTTTGCTTTTTACTTTTTAAAAATTGGACAAGTAAGGATAAACGCAGTTTAATCGGTATACCTAGTCTCGGACACAGGCCGAAGTTATGGGAAGCCGCTTTTCAGCATAAACCAACTGATAGGGTCGAGACTTTATTTAACTTGACATAAGATAGCGCAAAAATTACAGTAAAACACTATTTAAATGTAGAGGTATATACGGCTATGATGAGTGGAAACCGTGTTGATCCGGAATAACCATGCCGCGAAGATGTATCTTGTCTATGTTGTACTAAAGTTGTGTTTTAACTATATTTTGCGGCTGTCTAAAGTCGTGTGCAGGTCAGCTTTAATCTTTATCGTCAACAAAAAACACTCGAAATCGAGCAAAGTCAAAATCCGGATATATTCGGTTTCTGAAATGATTCCAATGTATACTGGCAAGCCCGTGGCTATCCGTCCGTGCTGGACGAAGCTAGGAAATCGTCGATAAAACATAATTTGCTATGAACCAAGCGAGGTGAAGAATAGCAAGGATTCTTTTGCATAGATACATGCTCACGCGAGACTAATAGACCTACAGATTATATTACAATGCATTTATTTTTGATGGAGAACACAGTGGAGACATTTTTTAACATGTCGAATGACCGCCAGAGGGTCCGGAAACTGTGGCATGTTTCTCGCGCCTTCGATATACGGATATCGAGACCTATATTGACAGATTTCCCTTACAAAAACACTCGATATAGGTGTAGATATAGTATCGAATGCGCGAGAATCATGCCACGGTGCATGATTCTCGCGCCTCCGATATTCAGATATCGAGACCTATAATGACAGATTCTACAAAATCACTCGATATAGGTGTAGATATCATATATCGAAGGGATTGTCCACCTGTAAATATCTCAATAGATGTGACATAGGTGGAACAACTGTGGCTCTGCCATTCCGTATGGGAAAGGGAGTGACTATGTTTGTTGGTTTGAGTTTGAATTACACATTGTGATAACGAATTCTAATGTACGTAAGATTCATTGGTTGGGGTACTATTACCACTTTGACACACACGTTTGTCTACAAGAGACCTTACACGAATAAAAATAACCGGCCAAGTGCGAGTCGGAGTCGCGCACGAAGGGTTCCGTACCATTATCTATAAAAAACCGCAAAAAAATCACGTTACTTGTATGGGAGCCCCCCATAATATTAAATTTATTTTGTTTCTTTAGTATTTGTTATAAAAAGGGTCAAGTGCGAGTAGGACTCGGAGATCTGATCAAACTTGGAGAGCTTAACACGTGTAATTAGGTTTCCACATAAAAAAAACAAAGTATTATGTCATCCATGTAAACCAATTTGAATATTTTTGTAGACAGACATAAATTTGCAGTTTTGAGATTTTTCCCTTTGCTTGTGCTATAAGACCTTGCTTCGTGCCTCATGATTGTAGGCGTACGGGAATTACCCAATAGGTTTTGGGTCCATTGCGATTACTATGAAAATCCCAAAATGTTGCAGCATAAACGGTCGACCACAGACCTTCATTCATTTTCATTTCATTTTTACTTTATTGCACAAAACATAAAAAACACGTAACATTTACTAAAAGGTATGTACAAAGGCGAGCTTATCTCTAAAAAGATATTTCTTCCAGCAAACCTAGGCATGACAGGAAAAAACAGATACAGAGAGGGAACTCAGTGCACAATAAATGACTAAATAAATATACTTCAAACATAATATAATAAGTACACCAAAAATACTAAATAAATACACAATATGCAAATAAATACACCGAACTACATAAATACAATATCTATCACGAAAGAGAAAGGAAGTGCTCTTTTACCCGGTTACCTTAACAATTGATATAAATTTCAGCTTGATACTTCTACACGTTCTTGATGTAAAATGTCTCGAAACAGACGGACAGACAGACGGACGGACGGACAACAAAGTGATCCTATAAAGGTTCCTTTTTTTCCTTTTAAGGATCGAAACCCTAAAAATATATCAATGATGCTTTAGCACACTCGACATTACACAAATGTGACTAAACTACGCCGAACAAAGTACACCAGATTTACAGCTCCATAAAACATTTTATTACTTCACTCCCATTTGAATTCTACGTTCGCTTAGGGAGCCAGCTCGGCAATTGAGTAAATTTGCCTCCATTGGTCCAGATTACAGCACCGAGGTTTCAACAATTTAGCCGCGGGGCCGCGGGGAATCGTCTGTTACCTAAAACTAGATTGATTGAAACTTGTGAACAGTTTGTGGATTGCTCCCCAGCATCTGTACTTCCCGTGTGAGCGCATCCTGTTAAACTGGTTGGGCTATAGCAGACGTTACAGGGATATATATCAACATATTCGTATTGTCACGCTTATACCTATACCTTCTTATTAATAACTTCAATCCTTCATTTTTAACCGACTTCCTAAAGGAGGAGGTTTACAATTCGTCCGGATGTTTTTTGTTTTAAGTCTATACCCCGATAGCGCCTAAACGGATGGACCGATTTGGAAAATTATTTTTTTGTTTGAAAGGGTTTTCCTTCCCATTGATCCCATTGACACCAGGTCAGGATCTGATGATGGCATCCTGGAGAAATCGAGGGAACTCTTCAAATATTATAGGCAGACCTATAGTGATTTTTGTGTGTTTTCATAATAACTCGTGCAAATGCACATGGTAAGCATAATATTGTGATGCGGAACTGCTGATGAAGACCACATATGGCCACCAGATCTGCTCAATACTAGGTACAAATACAATGCGTGGCTGACGGGCAGGCAACGCATAGCCTAAACCGGTGGACCTAGAGCCATGGAAGTTTGTACAGGGGTTCCTTAGTAGCGTGGGGTAGCACTGATATGGGATTTGACAAAATTTATAACCCAAGGGGGGTGGGGGGGGCGATAAGGGGCTACAGTTTGTATTAAACTCAATCTAATCAAATAGGGTTTGTGGAAGTCGGTTTTTTCTAAAGTTTACTTTTTGTTTCGTTTCAATTTTGTGTGACTTAAGGCTAAACTGAAGTTATCAATTCATGAACAGCTAAAGTAGACGAAACTGTGCCTCGGCCAAAGCGTTTAGGAAAAGGCGAGACGCTATGGTTTTGTTTCTTATACCATTTTTTTCTCCCCGATTTCATTATCAGTAAAAGATAAATGATAGAAAGACCTGAGTATCTGTCTGATCTTAAGGTAGATTGTTAAGAGACTCACTGTCAGTAATCTTAAACATTAACCAATTAGGAGATTCAATCTCGCTGTATACCAAATACTCAGTAGTCTTCCGTTACATTTGTACAATGAATCAGAATTCAATTCAAAGTCTCTCCCAAAGTTCAACGGCACAAAACCGCCGAAGATTAAATATTTATTCCGTATCGATAATTAATACCGAACCATTCTCAAAGCTCATTTCAATATTACATTGAATGATTAGTTTGGTGACAGTTTTCACAGGCTAGTGCAAAGAATGCACACTTTTCTGGAGATACTGTTTATCTGGATGATATGATGGGATGCGGTTTTTCCCCGCCACCCCCTTGCTTCTACCGATTCTCGCCTGTGATTGGCTATTAACCTTGTGACGTCACTCTTTCCATTCCTACTCCTTATTCTTGTTTTAGTAATTATTCAAATTTTACGTTTGCTTTGTATCGCATCTCATTATTGGAACTGTTACGAGTGTGTTGACACAACGACATGAGTTAGTGAAATGGTAATGGTACAAAATGTTGTGTTTGGGCGCATTAAGTTTTATTGTCTGTGGATAAGCTTCCGCCATTTACGGCTTTCTGTGTGGTGTCGTAAATAAACTTACAGTACGGAAGGTTTATTTGATGATGTAAATTTTAACACAGTAACATCTCATCTAGCTGTCAATACTTAAGACATTCATTACAGACGACTTATTTTTTTAAATATAAAACGGATCATCATCATATCAGCCCATATCATCCCACTGTTGGGCATAGGCCTCTCCCAAAGCACGCCACTCACATAAAACGGATAAGCAACAGAAAAATTAAGATCTTTTTGAGATTACTTTTCCAACACGGTTAATAACAGCTTAGTTAAAGAGCGTAATTATTCTAATAAGAAGATACTTTTTCATTTTGAACCACAAAATTGTAACGAAGAAACCTAACACATTAACGGTAACTGAAACTAATAAGCTGACAAAGTGCTGAAGGTAGAAAACTGAAACGCAGGGATGCTAACAAAGCCTAATGAGTCCTAGGACAAGTGAAACCTATTAGCGTCCAGAAATATGTCAGTTGAGATGACTTACGAAGATGCATGGAATTATTCTAAACCTATAAAAAATTGTCTTAGAATCCTACCGATTTGCCGAAGAAAAACTATAATCCTGATGACGTATATTTGACGTCATGAGGTTTAGGGTTCTAATAATTTTAAATTTTTACTTCAGATTAATGTTTACTACTTTTACTCGGTGGGGACATTAATGGGCTAAATTTACTTTACTTTTACTTTACTTCAGATTAGTACTCACCACTAGCCTGAAGTTTTCTATCTTGCGAGTCGTCCCCGTCCATCATGGATGACTGCTTTTGGAAGAAGCCCTGTGGAAAACATGATCCGTAATCTAAATGTTACAATTGAGACCACATAAAGGCCGAATAGGTATTATATATGGGCTCTGACCTGAAAAAGGCGCGTCACAATATAAATACTTATTATTTCTCTGGGTTTTCTTGGCGAGTTGAACTTTTACGTGTCTTATGGTGTAATTGCAAAGAGTTACGTAACTCAATCGGGGTTATTACAAATGAAATGTCTCACCATTTGTAAATTAGCTAAGTCTTCAAGATTCTTCCTCATAAGTAGGCTTTGTTGCTCATATTCCGAGACACTGTTCCCTGTACTTGACGTTGTTGATTGCTCCTGAAAAACAACCTTAGAATTAGGACTTTTATTTCCAAAACTAACTACTTTTATTTTAATTTCAAGTTGTTTTTACGAAGCAACCAACTAACGATCGCAAATTAATCATGCATACATCTCACCTGTCCATCAATGTCTCTCGACACACTGAGATCCAGGGTTTGTTCTCCATCTTCAGACCCGCTGCCATCTTCCTCTTGACTTTGGTTTCTTCCAAACAACCTCATAGATTGCTGGTTGATGATCCTCAGAGCCCTCTGTCTTTGGGCTTCAATGTCGTTGTCTGGTGTCTTGGGTGGTGTGATGTTGGTGGAGCCCTCATCCTCAGTAGCTGACGAAGACCGCCGAAGACTTCTGTTGGTTTCATCTCCAGAGTCGTGACTTCTCTTGAGACTGAGGGGCAACTGAGTGAAAGGTTTACCTGAAACATTCATGGAGTAGGATAGGGCGTGGAAGACTATCGGTGAAATGAACTAATATACATTCTACAAATTTTCTTGAATAGATAATGCTTACCTTGAAGTGCTTCTAAAGCTCTGATCTGTCCAGTTATAGCATCAGCTACTTCATTAGACGATAACCCATAGATCCCCAACAATTCTTTCATTGTATGCATAGCGTAATCACCAAGAATCTTATTCGTAGTATTATTCGCTTCACCATTTGAATGCATTTCAGTAGTGTCCATAACCTCTTGACCTTCTAATCTGTCATTAGCATTTATATCTTGGTTGACTTTACTCTCAACATCATTGTCATCTCCATCATCAGAACCATATGACTCCCTTCTTCTTGGAGGCGAATTGGTTTTGATTAATTGTGATATTGCAAAGGGATTTTTGGCACAGAAAGATTTGTTTTGTAAACTACTATAGTTTAATACCGGTTGGTGTCTGTTTTCCTCGTCGGGGCTTCTTTGTAAACTGTCTATGTACGACCGTTGGAAAGACTCCATCTTCTTGTCGTCGGGTAACCGGTTTTGGTAACTAGCGTCTATGTTTTCATTTGAATCGGTGCTGAGTCTTCTGCTTAGGTCGACGGCACCGCGTTTCATTAGGCTGAAGTTTTTGACGCTGATTTTCATGTAGTCGTTGGAATCCTGGTCCTTATTGTCGTCATCAAGGGACGTTCTGTCACCGTTGACCGGACTGCCTGGATCACAGTGCGCTCCGTTCGACTCGTCTGAGAATGTCGTGGCGTTGGGTGCACATCTAGGTTTGAAGTTTTTTCTTTTGTTCCTTTTCGGCATGTTGTAGTAAGGAGATGCCTCGGCGCTCTCTTCCTGGTTATCGTTCTCGCCATCGCCAGTTTCTGACCAGGCGGTGGTCCCATGGTGTAGGTACAAGGGTTCTTCTGGTGCCTGAAGACGCTCATGTATGGATTCCTGGTGTGTAGCCATCGCCGTAATCATTGCAGTTTTTGGACTTCGATTGCCAGAACCATGAAAACGGGTCCGCCCTGCAACAATCGGTTTAACTTTTAAAATAAACATTCAATTTATTGAACACAAATTAAGAGCCGAATCAAAACAGTGATTCATTGGGTTCAGTATAAATCGAAACAATGTGTCTCAGAAACAATAGTCTTTTGTTGACAGGATTAGCTGAATACTGTGGAATGTTTTGAGTTGTACATTTAAATGTTCTCTTCATTGTTTTATTTTAATTAGTGTTTACTTGTTCTGATGAAGAAGCTGGAATGGCTATCTTTGTCTCCGCAACGTTAGGTCACTCATATTGCGATTCAAAAAAGATAATTATTCCGTTTTAATACTAACCATAATTAAAGGAAACAGACTTTCTAACACAATGTTTCAAATCAACCAAACATTTTAAATCGGTTTGGGGTCGGATTGCATAATTTTTTCTGTCATAATATTATTTGGCATAAATCCTTTAGGCGAAATATTGTCAACCCTAATAATCATTTAGCATAAATGATAACGCATAAATTGCAAAGGCATAAACATAGGAAGAATAAATATAAAAAGGCATAACAATAGTTTCACATAGTTTAAAAAGGCATAACAATCATAATTTAAAAAGTCATAATAGAAAAAGGCATAATAAAAATGCAACTCCTAAAAAAATGCTCAAATAGTTGCTCTGTGCTCGCATGTATATAGTTTGCTCTAATTAATAGAGAGCATAGTACATACCAGCACAGACAATGTGGTCAAATACATTTTCATTTAAATTATTGGAGCAAAATACATGCGATTACAGACAGCCCAAACACTTTTTCGTCTGCTGCGGTACATTAATATGACATCGATTGATCTGAGCATGAATTCATGCGACTCTTTCACTCCTCTGTGAATTCGGTTTTGTGAAACTACATGGGGTCGCCTCGCTCCGATCCGCTTCCGGGTACATAAAGTTGTGACCTAACACAACCTATCTATAGTATAAGCACAGAAAGTGACTTAAAGCAACCAATTTGGTTTTATGGAACTACAAGAGGTCGCCTCGCTCCGCTCCGCTTCGCTCGGCTCGGGGTGGTTCATAAAGTTGTGACCTAACACAACCTATCTATAGTATAAGCACAGAAAGTGACTTAAAGCAACCAATTCGGTTTTATGGAACTAAAGAGGTCGCCTCGCTCCGCTCCGCTTCGCTCGGCTCGGGGTGGTTCATAAAGTTGTGACCTAACACAACCTTTCTATAGTATAAGCCCAGAAATTGACCTAAAGCAACCAATTTCCTAAAAACTCGTATGTAAATAAAAAAACATTAGCCTCAAATAGAATATCAGTAATCAATAATTCCCCTTTCAATTAGTAAACAATTACTTCCTTACGTATTATTTTCTCACTAAACTAAATGATAAATAGTATTAGCCAAAAACATAATATGCCAAACATCTACAGGGTGTAACAGAAAGGGGTGTACAAGCCGAAAGGGGTGATCAAGTCGGTCCCATAGTGAAAGTTGTTCAGAATGATGTCCCTAACAACCCTCTTTCGGCTTGTACACCCCTTTCTGTTAATGCGAAACAAAAATAGCCTAACTGGAAATATACCAAAAGCATGTTATGCCAACCAAAACAGTACCTATGCCAAAGTATTGTTATGGGAAAGAACTATTATGCCACTAAAGTTATGAAAAATTCATTATGCGAATAAAATATACGACAAAAAAAGTCATGTCTTCGCATAACATTATTTATACCTTAATTTTTTTATTAATTTAGAAACTTACCAGCGAAAACGAGTTAAGTTGTATCTTTCATGTCCTTACGGTTGGCTTCATGTAAATGTAGAATAAATCAGTCTTCAGAAACAGCCAACATGATAATCTGTGAACAAATCAAATAAAAGTTTAGCTTTTTGGAAAGGAGGAAGCAAACTCTATGTTTTTGGTATTTGGTCAAATCAGAATTTGTAGTCTATGTGTCACAGGATTTTTTGCACATCAGTGAATCCTGACACTGGCAGAATTTGTTGATAGGCAACAAAGTGCCATTAACTAAAATAGAATAGAATAGAGAACGAAAACAAGACGTAGATGACAGGAGATTTTTGAAATCTATGTTCTATTTTGTAGCGACAACAAACTCAACAGAAAATTGAAATAAAAAATAAATTAAAAATAATTAATAATTTGAATGTGTTGTGTAACTTCATAAGCCTTAGATAAGACTAAGAAAAGAGAGTAGAAGATAAGTCCGACAGTTTTGTTATCAATTTAGATGAATCAGACGAAAATTCATCTGATGGATAATTGATTTACTTTTTAGGCACGGTGGTGCGGAACCCTCCGTTTGAGAGTCCGTGCTCGCACTTGGCCGATTATTCTTATTGTTTAGGCTGAATTTTTTAACTTTGGGAAAAAATATTTTAATGGCGTCCTAAATTTTTGACTTTAGTTGATGTAAGGATGACTGAACTGTAAAGATTCTACTATGGATGTGTGCGGCCAGAAGCAATGTATGTACCTGTATGAAAATGTTGATGTTTGTTTATAATAATAATAATAAAAGTATTTATTCATAGAAAAAATGGTACATTAAGCTTAAAAATGGTGGTGTCTGCTGCCATAGCTTATGTTTATGGATATTACATTACTTTAATGATTGCGTGTCCTTTGCTGGTATCTATTTTAATTCATTAGTTCATCAATCAACTTTATTGCATTTGCGAAATCATTCACATCAACATATTTTGCGACACCAATACCTATGAGGGCGCATAAGAGCCCCTTCAAGTCGGTCAAGTTACTAAGCAAATGTATGATTCAAAATAGATTGTGGGAAATCCTCATTCATACAAACTTCATATTAGGTTTTCCTGTTATTATGTATAGGTACCTACGTTATTATCTTAAATTTAATCTCAACAAACTCTAGTTTCGCGTAAACCAATTGGTGGCTCACAAAAAATCCGTTTACTAGATGAATTGACGCAACACTCCGTAATTTAAAAATAATGATACCGAGAATGAAAAAAAAAACAACCAAAAAGTATCACGCATCGATCAAAAATGAAATTAATTATACAGTACTTATTAGGTCTATTTTTGTATAAAAAAACGAGATCGCTAAGAGAACGGGCTCTAGTAAAAAACTCCGTATTCTCGGACATGTCGAAATTGTTAGCTTTGGTGTTCTGTTACATATTAAAATTAACACAAAGATTGGGCCTTGAAATTGTTCTTGGTTCACCTTAATTTTAATGTAGTAATAATAGTTTGGACACCGTCACCGTCACCGACACGACAATTTCCGAAAAAGTTTAAGAATATACTCTAAGAGCGAGTTTTACCAACGAAGAGTAACTTTTTACTCGAGAGTGTCTCCTACTTTTTCATAGAATGGCCTAATTTTGAACTGACATTGTCATACAAATTATCCCCGAGATAGTTATTTTCGCATAACTTTTTGTTGGTAAAATACACCCCAAAATAGATAAAAAAAGACTGGCTTACTTAGTCTAAATAATGCAAATTTATACAATAAAATAAAGTCACGGAATAAACTTTTCCCGAAGAATATTTGTTGCATGCATGAAATGTGTTATAGATGGTACCTTAAAATACCAAAGGCTTATAAAAAAACTGTAAAATGGGTTTCATATGTAGTTAGAGCAATTTTCTAGAAATGAATATTCAGCCTTTGGTATTTTAAGGTACCATCTATACCTTAAAATACCAAAGGATGAATATTCATTTCTAGAAAATTGCTCTAACTACATATAAAACACATTTCAAAGTTTTGTTATAAGGTCTCAAAGCATAGCGTACATTATTATTATCATACGAAATTCCGAATCAACTAAAGAAAGATACAATACGTAATTATTTTTTATGTTCCTATCATACATGCCCGAATGGTGACTCGGTACATCAAGTTTGATTGTCGTCATGCTGGTACATAGCCAACTTATTTCCGAAGACTGGCCGCACACATGTCTTGCGGCGATAATGTTGATGATCGTATCAATTTCAACTCGTTGCTGCCTCATATGCTACTGGGTGAAAAAGTCACATAGAAGTGGACAAATGTAGTATCACCAGTATCACGCACGACGTTTCCCATATAGTTGGTACAGGCACTGTTGTACAATTTTGATCCGCGACGGATTGGTTTTTGAATACACAATTTTCTGTGACAACGACAAGCCCATCGCCATCATAGATATGAAGGGGCAAGTTTTCCTCACGTTTTCCATCACCGCTAGATATACAAGGTGTAAATGAATTAACGCAAAATGAGAAACTACTTTGTTAGGGACATCATTCTGAGCAACTTTCATTATTAGAGCAACATTATTTTTCACTTCTCCATACAAATCATCTGACCCACTCAGGCCAAAATGTACTGGGAAGTGAAAAATAAAGTTGCTCTGATCAAATCGGTTTCATTATGAAAGTTGCCCAGAATGATGTCCCTAACAAAGTGGTCTCTCATTTTGCGTTTATTCATTTACACCTTGTATATTTTTTATTGTAGATACTCATATGGCATTAATACAGGTAACATATAATAGAAAAGACTTGTACAAAGGCGAGCTTATCCCTAATAGGATAATCATATCTACAGAGTTAAGCTCGCCTTTGTACACCATCACTATGTATTTTTGTCCTGTGTAATTTTTCTGTGTTCAATAAAGAAATTATGAAATTATCAATCATACAGGTCGGTACCGCCAGCGGGCGCCACGGTCGGTGGCAGAAACCGGAACTCGCTAATTATCACCTTTAAAGTACACACGTCACAATTACCGAATTATTTAATTAACCCTACGTTGACGGAATGAGGCAAGTGGGTCCAAGTATGGGCGGCTAGCCCTGCAGACGC
Organism: Argyresthia albistria; assembly: GCA_963457715.1. Classification (NCBI taxonomy): domain Eukaryota; kingdom Metazoa; phylum Arthropoda; class Insecta; order Lepidoptera; family Argyresthiidae; genus Argyresthia; species Argyresthia albistria. The sequence continues at coordinate 5,984,563 of OY735275.1, read as the reverse complement.
GTGGTGCGATTGTTTTTCTTACTTACCGATAACTTGATCGCGGATGTATAACATCTGGTCTCGTTACGTCATCCGATCAAAAAAACCGGTAGCCGACAAGTAGGTACTGTACTGCAATAAGTACGGAAAATATCGTGGGGAAACCGTCAATCTCCATATTCTCCGTATCTGCTTTGCATGCAAAATGGAGTCTTGAATATCTAAACGTGGGCACAATTGTGCCTCTGCCACCCGGTATGAGAAAAGGCGTGACGCTACGTTGTTATGATATTTTACGGAAATCTTAATAAAACTTTTTTTTTTACGTAGCCTATAATGTGTCCCACTGCTGGGCAAAGGCCTCCCCATTTCGAGCCCACTCATCTCTGGTCAGAGCTAGATTGACCCACTCTGGTTCGAACGTGTCCAGGTCGTCCCGCCATCTCCTGGGCCTTTCTCAACTTTCTTTAATTTACAAATATTTGCAAGCTAAAAGCTCATCTCTATCGATTATTAGCTACGTTAAGTAAAGTGTTTCTAACAAGACCTGCGGAGATCATGTCCATGGTTGAAATATCGATGTTGAGATACCGAAATCTCTATCAAAAACAAGAAAAAGGTATTCTTACGACTAGCCTTTCGATCAACCAAGATATCTCGACCCGTTTTCGATCGAATGAAATATAAATCGAGATCGTTCTCGACGGATTTAGGCGGTATTTAAACCGATATCTCGACTGGGGAGATAATCTCGACAGCGCGAGAATCGGGGTCCAGGCTGACTAAGTCAATGTAAAGTCAAACCACTAACAAACCATTAGATTTAAATTTCAGATACGATCAAAGTTTAGCACGAAACGTTCATGTACCTTCAATTAAATATATATACGCGAAATTGTATTTCAAATTATATACAGGTTGTTACACAAAAAGTAAGGAACTACAAAGTGGTATTTCCGGCATTCCGGTACCGCTAGCGATAGCGGACAAAAATGGTTTTGGCGGGGGCCAAGAATAACGTGACCATTTATTTTTTGACGTGACAACGTCTTATAAATTGGTTTGCCGGGTGACACTTCAAGAAACTGCGTTACGCTCCGCTCACGTTATGCGCTCACAATGAGAGCGAGTGAGAGGCACGCGTCCCTTCCACTCGGGCATGGTTAGCCCGCCTAAGAGCGAGAGAGACAGACATAAAAAGTGAAAGGCACGCGTCCCTTCCACTCGAGCACAGTTAGCCCGCCTAAGAGCGAGAGAGACAGAGCGATTAAAATTATTTTACCACTCAAAGTCGTTGTCACGTAAAACTTTCGCCCGTATACCGACTTTACAGGAACCAATTTTTTCATCAAAGCGGGACGTTTTCGAAATTCCCCAAAAAAAGGTCACTTGCGAGTTGGGTTCCCACAACGCACACGGATCGCGAACATATCGAGACTCAGCTTAGAGAGGCAAGGAGTCGCCCGCGTGATTTTAAAATGAGCATTACATGGTATTTACATACAAACATAAAACTGTTTGCCAAAGCGGGACATTTTTGCTCCTAAGGGGGACAGCAGGACACACAGTCTGAAAGCGGGACAGTTCCGCCCAAAGCGGGATGTATGGTCACGTTAGCCAAGAAGTATGTTTCGTTCCTGTTTCGTGGGTCTTTCTTCCATAATAGTTCACCCAATTTCCTTTTAAATAGTTTGTTAGGGACATTGTACTACTATTACTAGTATTACCTTGTTACTCAAAGGTTAGGGACATCATTTTGTACAATTTCACTATGACATACGATCAGCACGACTGAAATTATCACTTCGTTATTTTCTTTAGTACTAATCGATTTACCGCTTGGCCGAATCACATGAAGAAATGTTGAATTTGATGCGACTTTCATACCTATTTATAGCACAATTGAAAGTGTCTTGTAACAGAATGACAACTGTCTTGTACAACATGGACTTATTTTAGGTCTTCACTGCATCAATTTACATGTGTACAGTACACCCTGTACATGAGACCTTGAGGGAATTTTGTAAGAATTCCACTCAATGCGAGCAGCCATTGTGTATTGACACAATTAAAATAGTTGTTATTTAGTTATTGTGGTTTTCGATACTTGTGTTACATTGTTTAGTGATTAGACAGCTAATTACTTGTAGAGTTTTGAAAACATTGCTGTTAAGGTCAAATATGCAGCTTAGAGTTATAGCTCTTTTGTAGCATAGTTATTTTTGGCAAGGTTGCTGTTAGATCACATTTTAATTGGAAATGTACTCATATAGTAATTTTATAAAAGACAGTCATGTGTAGGTACACATAAAAAACTTATCATTCCTCTAAAAGTAAGCTAGGCCTATGACCTTGTCAGATATTAGATGTCGTCAGGGTTCCGATCTAAAGGAAATAAGCTGCCAAGTGCGAGTTGGACTCGCGTTGAGAGGGTTTCGTACAACAATAATAGGACTAACACCAACAAAATATCCTAAAAGCACCCTAAAATTCAGTTTTTCATACAAACTTTGCACGCCAGATTTAGGGAGTTAGGGGGTTAAAGTTGTAGATTTCGGAGTTTTTATGAGATATGGGTGCAAACATGTGCTTGCATACCAAATTTCAGATTTTTAGGACTTCGGGAAGTACCCTAGAGGTTTTGATGACATGCGAATCGGTCATATTATAGAGCACATTTTTTTCAAAATTAGTCTTAAAAATTATAAAAATACATATAACATCCTCGCACCATGCGCTTTCATTTGATATGTCACACGGCATATTTTGATTTTATTTTATTTTATTTGGCCCCTCAAAAGTGGCCCCCATATTCCATATTTAAATATTTACATTGCACCTCTGTCTTTGGGTCACAGATATTGATATGTGTACCAACTTTCAACTTCATCGGTCCAATTTATTCTGAGTAAATTGCCTGTGACGGACGGATGGACGGACAGACGACGCACGGGGTTTCTTCTTCTGAGATACGAAACCCTAAAAAGGAACCCTTATAGAATCACTTTGTTGTCTGTCTGTCTGTCTGTCTGTCTGTTCGCCCGTGTGTCAAGACCTTTATATAGAGGAAGCTACGTCCAAATCGTCAAGCAGAAATTTGTATCAATTGCTCAGGTCGTGGTCGCATAGCACTGTAAAAAAAAAATACTTCTAGGTCAATGTCAACCAACCATGTAACTTATAATAGTGTTCTGTTTTACCTGTGTAACGGTTTTAATAAACTTTTTAATTTTTTAATTTTCATTCAACGTAATCGCAATGGACCCAAAACCTATAGGGTAGGTACTTCCCGTTGTCCTACAATAATTAAGTTCACAAAGCAAGGTCTTTTAGCACAATTGTTATTATTATTATGAGCCTATTATGTCCAATGCTGGGCAAGGGCAGCATTATAGTACAAGTAAAGGAAAAATAAAAAAAATGCAAATTTCTGTCTTTCTGCAAAAATATGTGATTTGGTTTACATGGATGACATCATACTTTAGTTTTTTTATGTGGTTAACCTAATTACACCAGTTACGCTCTTCAAGTGTGATCGGAACCCTTGGTCCGCGAGTCTTACTCGCACTTGATCGTTTATTTTAAACCAAGCAGACTCATTATAGTCTTATATCTTATTTTTGGTTAGGTAATTTTTGTTTGATGAAGCTCTTATAATCGTCCGTCATCGAAGGTAATCGGACTTATTTTTGAGGAATACTGTAGGTCCCTGATTACTCGTGTATTCCTCTACAACGTCCTTACCGCATACTTCTAACATACTTACACACGTAGAAACTGAGTAAATCAATGGTAATGTGAACCTAAAACAGCCTTCGAGCCTTTTACGTCATCACCTTGACAGGAACAATATTCAATAATAATAATAGGATAATTTAATAAGCAGTACTGATGCGCGCGCGCAGGACCAATATTGATCGAATCCAAAATGGCGATTCAATATGGCGGATGTGCACAGAATAATTAAATACTAAATACCAGTTATATGTTAATATTTTAAAATGGAAATATGGATTGGAACAGTAATAACAAATGTCTTGAACATATTGAACAAAATTTGAGACAGTCTCTTTTCAAGTTCACAGGAAATCGCTGCGGTATTTTCAGACTAAGATTTTAAACCAACGATGACTAAAATCAAAATTTCGCGTCATACGAACACTGAATCATCATCATACTCATACTCAGCCCACATCAATCCCTGCTGGGCAAATTTATCAAAGGCCTCATTTCTATAGCGCTACCCCACGAGCCTGCGCCAACCGTATCAATTGAGATATTGTCGGCTTGATGATATCGTCGGACCATCGGGCAGGTGGTGATGCAACTGGCCTTGTCGCTCCCCTTGGCCTTCCCGTAACTGCTTTGGTCCACCTTCAGTCATCCCGCCTAGCCAGTGCCTCTCTTCCCCTCAGTCTTGCTTTCCGCCTATAACTATACACTAGAACACAAAACATACTCGTATATCTTTACATACAAATATTCCTCGTTTTAGGTATTGCCTACCACTCGGCTCGGGCTGGTCCTCGCCTCGCGGACACCAATTGGAGGATACTTTCCAACGATCTTTTGGCGTGCGGTGAAAGGGTCGAGGAACTGACGATTTTTGACAGGTTCATTGCATTAGGTTGCGTAGAAGTGACGGCCCCCTGTAAACGTCACTCACACGCTGTTGATCGTTGGACTACTGTACGTCTTCGACCTTCGTCTTCCGTCAAATTTTGACGCCAAACACTGTATCACATTCCACTAATTATTTAAGTAGGTCCACCTCGTCACGGACACAAAATATGTTATTAAATTAATAGACTGGCCCACCAGTTTCTCAGTTTAACAAATACTTACAAACAAGTAACAAAAACCCTTTGGGCGATACTAAATTATTACAATATAAAATTCTAAGTCGCCGAAATTGAGCTTTACGTTATAATAGGAATGGAAAATGGACAAAGTGTGTGTTAGTTACTCCTACGCGAAAATAACTCGATCTAATTTAATTATGACTCGATTCTAAATCGATGGAGTCGATTGTGACATCGAGTTGACACAATTGTTCATTGAATATTCAAACACCGAGAAAGTATTTAAAATAGGTTCACTATGTTTTCGTGGATAATAATACTTTTGATAAAGCATCATAGTCAAGATAATCGAGAACAACAAAATTTCAAACTCATAAGCCTGAGCATGAGGATCCAAACAAAAAAAACAAATAAAATAACAACAGCGTCTCCACAAATATCTGTTTCCACGGAACGTACAGAGAAATAAGTCAAATGCTGAGCACAACAAGTGGTCACTAAAGCTCGTAAAGCTACCAATAAAAGCGATTAGCGCGAGATTTGAATATTCAAATATCGAACGTTTGATTCCAAATGTGGGTAAATTCTAGCGGCCGTCCGTAGAGGAAGGTTTGGATAGAAGTGAAGTTTTACAGATTACTAATTTTTTATCTGACATTCACTAAAGATATTGCTTTTTTAAATCGCAGTTGCGTTGTTGACAGTTTCCGTAATGGTCCAATGAATAAATAATCTTTCATTTAACGACAATGATGGTCAATCGTGATAATTGCTCGAATATCAATAATGATCCATTTCCATGATATTAGAAGTAAATAAAAATTGTTATGCATTTATTATCTTGTCTTTTTTTTATTCAAAGTTTTTTTTGGAAGAGCATTTACTGTCAGATTATAATCAGATGATAAGATCAGACTTGTCTATCAAACGTTTTAAAAAATAACTGAAGCAATGCTAGTTCTACGAGAATCGTAGCTCTGCAGCTACAGCGTGGTAGCGCAGAAGCGCCCGCGCAACTTGATCGCTAACCGCGAGCTAAGCTCAGTTGAGCTTTTCTTGGAAAAGTTGCAGCTTTCGAGCAGTTCTGTTCTGCAACTGTTGGATTGATTGCCGATCTTAAAGTACTTAAGTATCATTTAATAATGTAGCGAAAACATTAACGCGTTAATATAATTACTGTAAATACAAAAATGTTGGATGTTGTTGTTTTACAAGAGTTTACAATTAAAAATATATTATGTAAAGTGGGAAACAATTTTGTGGGCTACATAATCATACAAATAACAACATCAATCACAAACTTGTTCGACTATCTATAATTAACTAACTGTACGAACGAATTAATAGCTCCGGACCTGTCAACTTTAAGGCGAATGAAATTTTTAAGCTATAGTTAAGTTACTTATCTATCACTATTTGTTAACCTCATAGTAATGGCAGCGAAGAAAAAACCTAACGTTCTCTGACAAACAAAGTTTAAAAAGTCAACGTTCCAAATTCAAAACGGCGGCGTTCGAATTATGATTTAAAACGTGTTCCGGAGAAACTTGATGTTTCTAAAAATGTATATCTAGCAGTCATTATACGTACGCGTAATGAGGCGAGACTTAGGAGTAATTCGGACATACACTTACCGGCGATTGTAAATTATACTGTAAGTAAACAATGAACTTGTTATTATTGTTGGCACAATAATATAAGATGTTATTAATAATCAGCCAAGTGCGAGTCGGACTCTCACACGGAGAGTTCCGCACCATCGTTGTACCAAAAGTATATTAAAAAGAGAAAAGAAAAATGTTTGTTGTATGGGAGCCCCCCTTAAATATTAATTTTATTTTAATTTCATTTTTTTAAAATGAATAATATACAATAGGTAGGTACTCAATATTTTGTGTATATTTCAAGCGTCTACTTGTTACCATTATAAATAGGTAATTATAATCTAAGTATAAATGTAATCGATGGAACCCTATAATTGGCTTTATCTCTTAAGTTTTTGTAGACATTTTTGTAATGATAAATGCTGTTGGCTTCCTGAATAAATAAATAAATAAATAAATAAATAATCAATATATAGAGCAAAAACGAGCAATTATACATAGACAGTAAGTCAATCTTTTTAAAAAGGGCCCGATGCAGTTTTGAGTCGCTAGACCCTGATGATAAAGCCACGGAAACAACTTCTTAAATGACCGCAACACTCATGTGTGAGCGAAGATAGTGTACTTTATAATAATATAATGTTTCAAATATTTCAAGGCTGACCGTTCTCAGCTGTCAATCATAATAAGCTATCCATCTCAGTCGCATTTACCATCAGCTCCATACATCTATCTCGCTTCATCTTCCGAGCTCAATCGAGCGTCCCGCGTTCTTTATTTGAAAATTTGATTTTAAAATGTGGAATGAATAAGCATTATCTTATGGAATCCGTTCTTTTATTTGAATTTTTAATTCTTTTCTTTACAATGCGCCACTGGCTTTTGTGATTCTGTTCGTTTTAATCATCTCGTTTCGTGGATTTTTGTTTTGGTCCAGAGATTTTATTAACAGATGTAAAATGTGCGGGTAAGCGGGTGCTTTATTTCGATCTCTGGTGTCAACCTTTGTTTTGTTGCAGTATTTTCAATTTTTACTTTACCTGTTATATTAGGGGTTGTATCGGGTCATAGAATCAGTAGATTGACCCTTTTATTGACAGGCCTAGCCACAGGGTCTAACCTAGGTATTGAAGCGAAGGAGGCTACAGGCCTAGCCACAGGGTCTAACCTAGGTATTGATTCATGGCATACAATGAAAATAAGGGCTTGCATGGATTTTTTGATGTCCCTCGAACGTGTTAAACTGTGTATTACTGTAACTTCAGTGCTTGGTTTTGAGGTTTATTATTTATTAGTTTTACCATGTTATAAACAGTATATTTCCATAGCGGCGATGGGCTAGCCTCCAAAGGGCCAAGCCTAGCCAAAAGGGATATTGAATAAGTGACTAAACGTTACAAAGGTGCGTTTATCACTTCGTATGGGTAAAGGCGTGACGCAATGTTACGTCATTGTTTACTATAAAAGCTAAAAGTATCCTTCCACATAGTTTCGCGTTTGTACCTGTAAGTAGGAATATTTGATTAAATTAATGTTTACGAAACCCAACACCGATTCCTGGGAGTTTTCTGTCGGAATTTGTCGATGCGCATTTGTAAGACAAGACGCGCACGCGCACGGTAGACGTTTCGCGCGCTCAGCGTCTGCGACGCGCCCACATGTTCGCGAAATGCGCGCTGTAGGGTCATAAATGACTCATGGTTCCTGGGTTCACTACGTCGATGGTATGTTTTATAGGAAATCTTATAAACTTATTCCAGTTATCTATGACCTCAAAAAGTGTCGATAAGCTTTTATGATTTCTCTGGTTCAATAGGACTTATGGGAAACTTTTTGTACCCAAAACACATTTATCACAGCTTCTGTTGCAAAAAGAAGAAGACTTAATAACCTACCAAAATGAAATCTCTCTCAATATCTAGAAGTAAATTGTTCCTATAGATAGTGCAAAGTATTAAGACACTCGGGGCAGACATTCTTGAGGTTTGAGGTGTCAAAACCACTAAACTAGATGAACTAAAGGCACTAAACTGACAACCTTCAAATCCGACAGCTCTTGCATTGCCTGCGATTTGGGAGGAACACACACACGAACTATACTAACTTAACTAAAATTAAAATGGTTTGTTTGAAAACATTGGAATCTGTGGCCACCGCGCAAGAGCTGTCGGATTTAGTGTTGTCAGTCTATAGTGCCTTTAGTTCCTTTAGTTTAGTGGTTTTGACACCTCCCAAATTGCCCTCATTATAAATCTAATTCATAGTACTACCTACCTAAAGATGGTAATTCTTTTTCAAATGTTAGTGATTCAATTAATTATACTTTCAATTATACTTTATTGCACAGAAAACATAATACAGACACTTAATATTAGAAAAAACATGTACAAAGGCGAGCTTATCTCTAATAAGAGATATCTTCCAGCAAACCTGTGATTCTTCTTTTAACACTAACAATAAGATACTAAAGGGAATAAAATGTCATTTTCACTGGATGTCTGTGTCTGTTTGGTATTCCACGCTGCAAAATTGAGGCAATCGTGCAGTTTTACGACTATGTGATTCGTTAATGGTAGAATAATACAATAGATTTTGTAATCTATCCACAAACGGCGAACACCATGGATGGTCATGCATATGGTATTGTCCATTATTGCTTCTTTATGTGTAGTATTGTGCAGCCCTACTGAGTCAAGTTTGCTTGTAATGACGAACTTATTACCAGATAGGAATGGGCTATAATCTCATATTACCGTACAGTATGCCCCAACAAATGAGTTCTATGACCTAGGAAGTAATTTTATGGTTTTGATACAACCTAGGAACATTATCAAAGGTACGCAAGACGGTTAATTGACCGAGCGAGCGAAGCGAGCGAAGCGTCTCCGTTTCAGGTTTGGGCAAAAATGCTTTCGTATGTCCGGTTGTTCTCCTCTACAGGTCGCATTTATGAACCGATTCTCGTGAAATTTTGTGAGCAGGTTGGAAAAATAAATAGATTTTTTTACTCGAGCCAGTTTTTTGATTTTTTTCAAAATGGCGGAGATAAAATCGCTACAACCCAAACGGCTCGATGGATATTAACAAATGAGGTGTCGTTGGATTCGTAAAGACCATGAGAGTGAAACAGATGAGCGAGCGAAGCGAGCGAAGCGTCTCCGTTTCAGGTTTGGGCAAAAATGCTTTTGTATGTCCGGTTGTTCTCCTCTACAGGTCGCATTTATGAACCGATTCTCGTGAAATTTTGTGAGCAGGTTGAAAAAATAAATAGAATTTTTTACTCGAGCCAGTTTTTTGATTTTTTTCAAAATGGCGGAGATATGGGGTTTTAAAATGTAAAAAAATCGCTACAACCCAAACGGCTCGATGGATATTAACAAATGAGGTGTCGTTGGATTTGTAAAGACTATGAGAGTGAAACAGATTATATAATTTTAGTAAAAAGTCAATAGGTTGTATAAAAGATCGCGAAATGTAGTTTACAAAGTTATTGGTGCGGCTACTTTCATACTGCATGTACGTAACCAGGTACATTCATAAGTTTGTATGTGTTATTGAAAGAAAATTATTTGGGTTATTTTTTTTATGTGTTTTAGCAGTTCAGCTTTCCCACCGACATACTCGCGAGGTCTACAGCTCACAGAGCCACTAGTAAAAGTATATAATTGAAACAAAAAGTAAACTTTAGAAAAAACCGACTTCCACAAACCCTATTTGATTAGATTGAGTTTAATACAGACTGTAACCCCTTATCCCCCCCCCCTTGGGGAATTAATTTTGTCAAATCCCATATCAGTGCTACCTCACGCTACTAAGGAACCCCTGTACAAAGTTTCATGGCTCTAGGTCCACCGGTTTAGGCTATGCGTTGCCTGCCCGTCAGCCACGCATTGTATTTGTACCTAGTATTGAGCAGATCTGGTGGCCATATGTGGTCTTCATCAGCAGTTCCGCATCACAATATTATGCTTACCATGTGCATTTGCACGAGTTATTATGAAAAACACAAAAATCACTATAGGTCTGCCTATAATATTTGAAGAGTTCCCTCGATTTCTCCAGGATCCCATCATCAGATCCTGACCTGGTGTCAATGGGACCAATGGGAAGGTAAACCCTTTCAAACAAAAAAATAATTTTCCAATTCCGTCCATCCGTTTAGGCGCTACCGGGGTGCGGACATAAAAAAAAAAAAAACAAATATACAGACGAATTGAACCTCCTCCTTTGGGAAGTCGGTTAAAAAGGGCTTAATTATATCTTAAATTTTGGTTCATTTTCGTTTGATTAAGCTCATTAGTTTTATCAAAATCGTCTAATATTTTGCAATGCCATCGGGCCAATTTGTGGGGGGATACTGGATGACTAATGGTTTAACGACTATGTTTTAAAGCAGCAGCAAAAGCTGAATAGCCTATATAAACATAATTTTAATGAAGTCAACAATTCAAAACATAGCTAAAAGTTTTCTATAGTAGCTAAAGGCATTCTAGAATCTAGGACCACCATGAAAAAAAAACATTAGACCCGCCGCGCAATTCTCAAAACAAGATAAACCTCGGTCTGTCTGCAAAGGTGTTATCACCGGAACCCAACACCGAGACATAAACAAAACATGAACAGGCAAAAATGTTTATTACAATAATTAAGAAAGGAAGCCTGCAGTTGTGCGTTACACCTTAAACTTCTTGGAAGCTTTCGTGCTGATACTGGTACATGAGATTTACAATTGAAGAAATCATTTGAAATTGGAACGCGGTCTTATTGTTTCTGCAAAACTTGATGGTAGTCGACTTCTCTGCGGTGGGTGGTTCTTAAATATTTTTTATTAAAATCGGTTCAGTGTTTACAATAACGTATCGTTTGTTTTTTTTATTGGTAATTAATATCAATGATATTTGCTTTTTTTTAATTCACTAATGTTTATTTTTAATAAACAAGATGGCAGTTCGTCAATAACATTCTCAGGAAACTCTTGAGTCGTTTGGTGTATAAATATTTATGTGAAGTTTGGCGTGTTTAGTTTCATTTTTAATTCCAAATTGTATTTTATGACGACAAATGAATGGATTCATGGAATACTTGACATCGAATGATAATGGAAAAATTCGAATACTCCAAGGCTAAGTTACCTAGAATTCATAATACTTGGAGATCCTATTTCACAAAGGCCAGATAAGCCATATGTGTGGTGGTGGGTTTACGTTCAAAATGAATGATTACGCTGAAACTTTGGCACTGGTTGTCTAATATTAGGTACCCACGTTCATCGAGATATTCATTTTTTTAAATTGTTTTCACAACGAAGGGCTAGCTCATCACCGCAGTTGATACATAAAAGTTTTCTCATGATTCTGCTAAACTACAAAAATGTAAACAATCAACTACAAAATTGAGTCACTACTCCACTTGCCATCACAACCATACCAAATTAGGGCAACGCATGATAGTTACAAGGCGTGCCATAGGTAGGTACAAATCTACACATACCATACAAAATATACACTATAAGTAATAATATAACAGCAGCGTGACATACCTACAGGACGCTCAAGCAATTCCCCTTTGTATGCTAATAGGAAATTATCTAGCAAGTCTAAATTGTTATCTCGGGCGAGGGACGGAATTTCTTCATCTTTTGTATGCGCTTGCGCTGGTTTTTGGATCATGAATATTTTGTATAACATTGCTCGGTTCAGGGTTAAGACAAGTCTGGTGGTTGATGTGACGCCATCTTGATGGTATATGGGTCTAAGTAAGAATTTGAGATTTTATTGATATATTTCGGGGTCGGATAGATAGATAGATAGATAAATTCATTAATTCATTGAATGGTATACACACACAGACACATAATCAAAAAAATAGAATAAAACCTGACTTATAATAGGAAAAAAACTCATTTAAATAAAACATACATAATCGTAACAGACTTCCGCATGCTTCTTAAAGTCAAACTGAAATTTTCAGTAAGTCAGAAAAGACACATTTAAAGCGAAAATTATGTAAAAACCAAACGAACCCATTCTCATTTTATTAACAAAAATAAATACAACTTAGATCGTCACGATATTTTTTCATACAAAGTTGCCGTGCCGCCTATAATATTAGGCACTTATTTCAGTAGGTACTCCAATTTGCGTGACAGGGGACTAGACCATCGCCGCAGCTATGGAGTAATGTAGTTTCCTCACGGTGTTTTCCATCGTTAGAACGTCCCCGTCTCATTTCAACAATTCCATATCATTTGTATATTTGTATTTTGTATATATTTATATTGCACATATCAGAAAAAACACAAACAATACAGAAAAGGCATGAACAAAGGCAAGCTTATCTCTAAAAAGAGATTTCTTCCATCAAGCCCAACCCTAGTTATTTAACCAGGAAGAAAATACTGCATTTCACCTACAAATTTAATCATTAAACTTCTCACACTTTCCCATTCAAATTCTTATATTTCCGGTGTCAGGATCACATTGGATCACTCGTCACGTGCAAACGATTGCGCACTCATACATACATACAATACGCATACGGTCACAATTACAATTACATTACTTCACGTATTGTCAGTGTCACAGGCCATAGACTATAGTCAAGTCAAGAGACAATGATTTGCAGTTTGTATGGCATCATAAGATTTTGTTACCTGTCACAATTTTAAGCAAAATTATCTTTATGAAATTGAACTAACTATAGCTTTAGTTCAGAAATCAATCTAATGAGCCTAGTTTATTGTTTTTGTCAAATCTTATATAATTTATTAAATAAATAAACTCAGAACATGTTAGCTATAGACGGAAACCATCGGAAACGCTACCTTCGATGAAGGTCATACAAAAGCGGTTGTATTTTTAAAAACACGCTTCAATCTAAATGCAACCTTTCTACAATACTCCAATATTCAATATACGTACAATACTCAAATAATTGCCATTGCGATTTGCCATACAATGGAACACACAATTCCAAATTTAAATTTTATGCTTGAAAAAAGAATAGAGCGTAGGCACGCGACTGCGCTAATTTCAAATAAGGAATGTATTATATTCTGATTACGTATGTATTCTAATTCGAATTCAATTAAGATTTTCAATTGTCGTGGGTTTTTTACAAGGCCTCTATTTGTTAGCTATCTTTGACTTGTTCCATATTTCTAACTAAATTAGATGTCTCCATAGTCCGTGTAGGTAGAGCTGTGTAGAGTTAAACATAATTATAACTTATTATAATACAATAAGTATTTGTTTTTGTTATCTTCGACATCATAGATACATAGACGATAATTAGTATTTCCGCTTTTCCAACTATCCTTCATTTGTAAACATGTTTACCAATAGCTAAACTGTGGATACTCACTCTATTTTAAGCAACCACAAAAACATTTTTCATGCAAACAGACAGTTTCAAATCAGGCTCAGATAAATGGCCTAATGTGCCAGAGTCAAGTTTTGTAATTACTGCGCTAAATTGCCTGTTGAAACACCCACACGTAAACCTCTTTCTTTGTAGTAACATGGAAAGGAGTTTGCATTGCGTCTGATTTTCCAATTTTGATGTTCTGCAATTATAAGCTTTATGAGTGGGTCTCACGCAGCAGGTGGTGGAGGTTTGAATCCCGGTGTTGACCGCACCAATGATATAAGTAATTTAAGTAAATTTTTGGATGTTCTGACGGTGATGGAAAATATAGTGAGGAAACCTTCATTACTCCGTAGCTGCGGGGATGGGCTAGCCCCATGTCACGCAAAATGTTGTACCTAACAAAAATATGGCTAAAAGTGGGCATGATTTAGACTCTGCCACCCCGTATGGGAAAAGACGTGACGGTATGTTATGTTGTTTATAAACCTTAGCTAATTTAATGCAATCTGCATGTTTAAATCACTTAAAATAAAAAAAAAAACGATAACAGACGATTTTAAGTACTGAACAGAGATGTTATTATTATAACTCAAGGGAAAAAACGTTTGGAGCCAGGTCAACGAACTAAGAGTGTTCCCAACCACTCGACAGTTTTATAGAGAAAACACTTCAAAACGAATATTACTATTTCCATACTTTAATTACGTACTTACACACCCACACACGGAAAATACACGCACACGAGCGCAGTGCAGTAATTATAAGATAAACATATGGCTTTTTAAGCCAACACAGAACAGTTAGTTAAGTTGTTCAGAATAATGTACTTGTGAGAATATTGAGTTACTTTTCTGTACTCTTGATATTTTAATTCTCAGTATTTCAGTTGACTGAGTGATCTTAAAATTTATATTGATTGCACTTGAATTAATGACCAAAAACAATCAAATGATAGAGCAGTTGTCAAAATAATAGAGCATTGTACTTATTTACAATCGATGGAAAACTAACTGGCAGCAACCATGGCGCAACAGGAAAAATAACTTGTTCCAAATTCAAATTGCTATAAGAATTTGAATACACGATTGTCATTGGTTGACAATCAATCATTATAGTTTTTGAAATACGAATTCTTTAACGTACGTGAGTGATTCGATCAGTAACGAGACCGGAGCAGGTTTTTGTATTGAATATTTTATAGGTAAGTTGTTTTGTTTTAACAATAAATATTTTTAACATCGCGTACCGGCAAGTATTTTTCTACGAAAAACAATTTGAATATTATTTTAACAATGATTGATGGTGAATTGTTAAACTAAGATAAGCAACACATCTATCTCTGAGGTTGAGTCTGTTGTTAGATTAGTTATAACTAAGTTAAGTACTGAATACAAAGCCTGCGTGGGTATGATAAAATAAAATGTGTTCACGTTTTTAGACCCGGAAGTGCGGTCACAAAGAGAATATACAGGGTGGTCCGAGAAGTGACGTCCAAACATTTTTTTAGACTCCTCATGCCTGGGTGTATCCGAAAATACCCCATATATAAATCCGCGATTTTTAGCGGTTTAGAAGTTATGATTTAATAAATTGTGAATTTTGTACCGCAACAACATAAAATGATTATACTTTTTTAATAGTGAGATATTTTGTATTAATTTTTCTCTAAAATATTTCATGCGTTATAATCAATTACACAACATTCTTCATTACAAGTTAACGAAAAAAGGGTCAAAAGTGAAAACTTTAGGTTTGAGTTGGACGGAGTTACATTTCCAAAATTCTCTTAGGTATCATAGGTTCAAACTACTTTTAAAAACTTCAACAATCCATAGGTAAGCTTACCAAATAGTAAAAATAAAGTTGTTCCTAACAGGCAATTTTTCGACGTAACCGGCTTCCAAACTTATTTAGGTGAAAATGAGCATATGAACAAAATGTTGTCCGACAACATTGTTTTAGCTTTTTCATGGCCACCATCATCATAAAGCATCATCAAAAGCATTAAAATCATCTGAAATTAAACACTCAGTTGACACATTAAAATAGTAGTTCATGAAACTGTTTCATAATGAAGGATAACACAAGCCAATTTACATAAATACAAGAAAACATACAGTATATTACACAACAAAACGTCAAAGTGGCCAAATCGCCAAAATCAAACATACCACAGCGCATGCACGGCGCAATGGGCCACATTCATGAACTGTATCAAACCTCAGATCAATGAAGCTCTTTGTTTAACTCTTCCTATGAAGCACTGGTTTCTTTCCTTTGTATCCATTCAAAGGTCCGTCCAAAGTCCACGCCCGCGATTTTCAACCTATCCACATCAAGATAAAGTTAAAAACCTATGAAAAAATAGAACCATAGATTTGGGTCTTTTGGGGTCGCTGGACGGTTGAGTGGCATGAGGCATGAGAAATAAAAAAAAACCCATTTTTTTTCCAAATCCCATACAATTTTGTTTTTAAACCAGGCGTTGAACGGAAGTTTTCTTTTTAATAACACCCATAGAGTTTCTTATGTAAGTACACAACCTTATCTAAACATTTTCTACGGAAAGTGACTTTTATTCATATTTCTAAAATTAACAGATAGATAGGTACTTCGGTATGTACAGAAAAACTTTTATTCCTGTTTGAGAGTCTCTTAGAAGTGACACTCTGGGTAATGGTTCTTCAAAGAATTTACATTTCTTCTGTTGGTTGAGTGTGTGTTTTTGGATTTAAGGCGGAAAGTGCTTCTGGCATTAGTGACAAGTTGGTTTGTTTTCTTTATGCTAAACCAAATTTCAGTGAAAAAAAAACATTCCAGCTAATCAAATAAAAAAATAATAATGTAAGCATTTTCTTTGCCAAGCAACATGACATCAAACTAAACCGGAACCCACCGAAATAAGCGCACCTAGATTCCAACACAAAAAACAAAAAGACACAAAGCTAGCAAATAGTAGAAAAAAAAACGGGTATTCTAAATTCAAACTGCTATAGTTCAATCAACTCATAATAAGTGGTGTAGCGATAACTACTTTCCGTCGATACGAAGTTTCGTATGTGAGCTGACGTGTGGAGCAAGTACCGTAGATCGCCGCAGGCGCAGGTCTAGAGGGCGACCAAAGAGGTTAGACGAAAGAGGACTTGTAGTGAGCCGAGTGAGTTTATCTCGTATTATTTATTGTATGAACAAAAAACAAACCATATAGAGAAGATATGTAAAAGGCAAGCTTATCTCTAAAAAAATAGTTTTCTTCTAGGAAAATCCAGGATGGATATGATTTTAAAACGCAGTCGTTAATCGTCATCTTTTTACAATTAATTTCATATCCACCCTACGGCGGTGATGTAGGTACGTAATTTGATTTTAAAGATTGTTTTCTTTTTTCAGAACACATTATTTTAATATAGATAGATACATATTATTAAGTAAGAATAAAATAAAAAAAAAATCATATCTTCTGACAGACTGGTTGATCCATTTGGATAAGAAATATATAGAAAACCCAAATATTCTTAAAAAATATGTCTCATAGTCAAATACCTCGAGCGCCCAAAATCGTCGTATCACAGAATCGGTCGGTACACTGAGGGTCAAATTAAATGGCACACGGAAAGCTTGCGAATAACTCTGGTATTTCCTATGTAAATTAAATGCAATTGCCCTCTAGATATTCTGTAGAGCTCATTATCTAATTCTTGATAGCAACAGGTATCGCAGTTGACAAAAATCTTTATTATTATATTCATAGTGGCGATGGCGTTTGGAATTGGACGGTGGGAAGTTGGCAACACGTGGAACCTTGTATGGAGAGCAAAAAAAATTGAGCTTTTTTTATCTTAAAACATATCTGTAGGTGTTTTTTTGAAAAATAAGAAGTTAGTAGTCGGAAAGCTGATTCAGAAGCACTAATAGGGCAGCTTGATAACGTCTGACAGTCGGGTTGGTCACTGGCCTGATACCCCTCCATCAATCCGCACTCAGCTAGCGTTGAGGAGTACCTATGGCTCAGTTTGACTTGTATCCGAGTTAAGGCCCGTGCCGCTAGGTACGGAAATTAATGGGCTATATTTATTATTAGGTACACTATGAGATTTAAATTAACATTGACGAGTGACAGCATGACGGCGTCATCAGACACAACTTTCTTCTTCTTGACAGAGTAGAATTGATTTTGTAATCAATGTAAAAATATTTGTACACCCGATCAATATCGTTAATTCTAAGATCACGCACGACTGACAGTCGTAGCTTAACAAAAACAAATGTTACGTCACACATGAGTACAGATGTCACGTCAACAAAAAACCCGAGAGATCTCATTTGATCGGTAGCCGCCAAGTCCAAATCTCGTATGGATGTGATCGATCCTGACAAACCATGAAATTAATTATTGAAGAATGTTGCAAGCGTTTACGCAATTGTTTCCAGTCCGAGTGGTTTTGCTGACGGTCCGCGCTATCACAGTCGTGCATCGAAGTAAGCATTATTTTGAGCAGTAATTATTAATCTACAGTCGGTTACCGAATTTCAGGTCGCCGCAGTACGGTCGGCAGCGGCTTCACGCAACAATGAGCTAATGAATAATAGAAAACTGGACTGTCTAACTCCAAGTAGCTGATATCAGTCGCTGATAAATGATGAATGCGTTTTCGGTAGAGATTTTTTCTCAAGTAATTATCCAACAGAATAATACTTTCTTTTGAACGGACTTGTACGTTTAGGTTGTTTTTAAGACACTAATCAGATTTACGATATAATTTTACAGCCGAACTCCAAATAGGCGGTGGTTTTATGTCCCCAAAAACGATAATTTGTAAAAAATTCCGCCCGACATAATAACTGTCCGAAAAAGACCAGTAGACAATGAATTCGTCGAGGAATCAGAAGTTACCGAAATCGGCCTGTTTCTTCGGAATCCCGACGTAAATTTGACAGAAGTATTTTATGAACGTATAAATTCGGAATGGCGGTCCCGTCGACCGATCGGAACACTTTAATACTTCCTCCAAATTTGGAGAAACGTCGTTTTTTTGTCGGACAAGATGGCAACTCTTACAATTACAGAAATTAATGATTGAACACACACATACGAGCACAAGTGTACAAAACGTGTACCTATAATATAGGCAGCCCTAGTACAATAGGATTACATTGCCATAAATGGATCGGAATAACCAGTTATGACCACTTATGATTCGCTTATAGTTACCGATTTACATTTTTAGCTTTTGTTTCGAAAACGACTTCGTACGTGTGCATTTTAATTCGAGCTTAGAGACGTTTTGCTTCTAAGAAACACTCATTCCGGATCGAAATGTTTTTATACAATATCTTTGAAAAATCGCCTAATGATGTCTTATTTCCATTTTATTATATTTTATGGTACGTCCTATTAAACGGAAGCTCGATAACGAGTTATGTCGATAAAAAACAAGTATCGGCAATTGAAAAAGAACATAATGGGTGTCAAATCTAAAAACTATATAATTGAAACAAAAAGTAAACTTTAGAAAAAACCGACTTCCACAAACCCTATTTGATTAGATTGAGTTTAATACTAACTGTAACCCCTTATCCCCCCCTCCCTTGGGGAATTAATTTTGTCAAATGCTATATCAGTGCTACCCCACGCTACTAAGGAACCCCTGTACAAAGTTTCATGGCTCTAGGTCCATCGGTTTAGGCTATGCGTTGCCTGCCCGTCAGCCACGCATTGTATTTGTACCTAGTATTGAGCAGATCTGGTGGCCATATGTGGTCTTCATCAGCAGTTCCGCATCACAATATTATGCTTACCATGTGCATTTGCACGAGTTATTATGAAAAACACAAAAATCACTATAGGTCTGCCTATAATATTTGAAGAGTTCTCTCGATTTCTCCAGGATCCCATCATCAGATCCTGACCTGGTGTCAATGGGACCACCCTTGAGGTATTACCTATACGCCGAAAAAAGATTTGTTCAAATCGGTTCATAATTGGCGGAGCAATCGCGTAACAAACATAGAAAAAAAAAAAAAAAAAAACATACGGGTCGAATTGAGAACCTCCTCCTTTTTTTGAAGTCGGTTGAAAAGGCGGTTAAAACGCATTCGATGATTCAAATTAAGAACAATTCGAATCAAATCCGAATTCTCGTTAGAACAGGACGCGTGTAGGGTTGATGACCCGTTGAGATGTCAGATTTTTTCGTCCCTCTCATTCTTCATGATTCTTCTATATGTTCGTCTTTTTCGAGCAACGAAATGTTGATCTTGATACGTCACATTTTTAATAAACGAAGTTCGTATGACAAGGCGCACGGAAATTTGTTTCAATGATTAATATATTGTAATGGCCGCCGCTGTGTCCGTATACGAAACTAATTATGCTTTGTTTTTTGAACGTTATTAAAAATATTGATAGTTTCTTGTCATTGCTCGTGTACCATCTGACGATAAACGATTTGGAGATAGAAAGTTTTGAATGTTAACAATAATAGACATGACATGATAGTGAAACTATACATACGAAAATGTAACTGTACCTGCACAGCCCCTATTCAACAAATTCACGAATTCACGAGCCATTATTAGCTGGTAATTAGTACACTTTAAGCATCCGAAGCACTAACAGATGGAAGTGGGCCATCCACGATCAGTTAATCGACTCTAATAACTTAATAAACGTGTCGCCTTAGGCACTTTCATCCATTAGGTGTTAGGAATAAGTCTGGACTTTTAGTTCTCATATTATTGTTTAAATCACTGCGGGGATAGTTGAAAAAAAAAACAAAAAAAACGGACGACATGATAAAAAACACATGAGTATTAGACTTCATACTGAGCAGCTAGTCAACTATAACTAAAATAAAACTTCATTATTTGACGTTTAACAAATCGTTCCTTTTTCAAATTGACCAATGATACCATTGTGTTCAAATCCTAATGGCGTGTTCTATTTTCAAATCTCATTCTCTTTTCAAATCTCGGCAGGCTTTCAGAATCATTCGGATTTGGAATGCGTTGGCTGGAAGTGTACATTTTCCCACACATCTTCTTTTAAAAAGATGTTTGTCTTTTCTAAAAGAGTTGATTAATAGGATGTTTAGTAGAGCGCTGATTGTTCTGTGCAGTTTAAAAAATTACACTAGTTTACGGATGAAGCGTCTATTCAGACGATACTTTTTGAGATGTGTTTCATTTGATCAAATATGACACGCAGGCGTAGGTACCCACAATAAGTTAAAGTCATCAAATAAACTAGCGTTACCAATGTTACCATGACATTATTGTATGGGTGATGGGCAGAATTCAGTTTTTAATCTAAAATATGCATCAGTAAAATCTCCGGAATGGCCAAATGTCGCGTATCTATGCGACTGCGCGATATTGCTAAAACGCATAAACATCAAAGGGTTTTTTTGTTAAAAAAAGATTAAAATTTTTGAAGGGCGCGTCCCCAATAGTGGATGTTGAGTCGAATAGGGAAAATGGCGTCCGAGATTATAATAACGATTTTTAAAGTCCCCTTCGGTCTCTTTTTTATTTTTAGTTTTTTTGGAAGGGTTGTGAGAGTGGACGCGGGGAAAATTGACACTAACGCAGTTTTGGATTTGAATTGGGGTGAAATTTTGCATGTAGTTGTATGGTCCGAAATTGTAAAGGGAGAGATGCTGTGTTGTTTGAAACTTGTTTTATTGAATATTTTACTTTGGTATGAGAGGAGCGCGTTGACCTATTATTTGAAATATTACACTTTCTGAGAAAATTAACGTCAAGTGCGAGTAAGACGCGTGGACCAAGGGTCCCAATCACATTTGGAGAGCGTAACATAAGGTTTTCACATAAAAAAGTAAAGTGTGATATCATCCATGTAAACCAAATTAAATATTTTTGTAGAAAGACAGAAATTTGCAGTTTTCAGATTTTTCTCTTTATTTGTGGTCTTAAGTTAACGGAAAAATCTGAAAGACACCCATGGAAGGTTACCCAAACCCCTTTGCAGTTTTCAGATTTTTCCTTTTACTTGTGTTATAAGACCTTGCTTTGTCCAAATTTCATGATTGTAGGCTTGCGGGAACTACGGACAGACGGACAGACGGACAGACGGACAGACGGACAGACGGACAGACGGACAGACGGACAGACGGACAGACGGACAGACGGACAGACGGACAGACGGACAGACGGACAGACGGACAGACGGACAGACGGACAGACGGACAGACGGACAGACGGACAGACGGACAGACGGACAGACGGACAGACGGACAGACGGACAGACGGACAGACGGACAGACGGACAGACGGACAGACGGACAGACGGACAGACGGACAGACGGACAGACGGACAGACGGACAGACGGACAGACGGACAGACGGACAGACGGACAGACGGACAGACGGACAGACGGACAGACGGACAGACGGACAGACGGACAGACGGACAGACGGACAGACGGACAGACGGACCGACGGACAGACGGACCGACGGACAGACGGACCGACGGACAGACGGACAGACGGACAGACGGACAGACGGACAGACGGACAGACGGACAGAGGGACAGCGGAGGCTTAGTAATAGGGTCCCGTATAGCACCCTTCCGGTACGGAACCCTAGAAAACGAATCATCGATTTCAATAGGAAATCTGATTAAATTAAACAAATTTTCCAACAAAATGTTACAACTGAGTCAGAATCGTGATTCGTCCAATTCAAGAGTAAATTCATTCCAATTGTTACCTCGTTACGGTTTTGTCAATAAAAAAAATCTTCCAAGGAAGTCATCAATTGATTCTCGGCTGGAGCAAACGATATTGTAGAGATATTCGAAACGAAAATGGCGGCGTACCACTTTGCCGCTTTTATTGAAGACATTATTATTATTATTTTAAGAGACTGTTATATCCCACTGCTGGGCAAAGACATTATTACAAAAAAAAAACGCAAAATGAGAAACCGCTTTGTTAGGGACACTCTGAGCAACTTTCATTATAAAACCGATTTGATCAGAGCAACTTTTTTTTTCACTTCTCCATACAAATCAGTTGATCCACTCAGGCCAAAATGTACTGGGAAGTAAAAAATAAAGTTGCTCTGATATTTGATCAGAGTAACTTTATTTTTTACTTGAACGGTCTCATAATGTAAGTTGTGGTAAGTAAATATTACCTACTAAGCGAAAGCAAAAAACTTTTCATAAAAGTATGGGCGGACTTTTAGTAATGGTAAAAAATATATATATTGAAGACCTAAGTATCTCCGGCCCTCCGCATTGTTAAATCATCAGAGCTAATCTAGAATAATTAACTGTAAATATTCACGTCCTATTCCTACGTTTAAATCGATAATGCATAAACCGAAATCGGTGTAGAAAGTGGTAATAATATATTATTTGTCGTTGCACGAATATTTTCACTGGAACGTGAGCGGGCACCGAATCCCGGACTGCATACTGATGGCCGTTTGACTTTTCCGATGAAGTGTGTGCGTTTCCTACGCCTTTTCTATAGAATTATGCGCTTTTGCGCAACTTGGGGGACGTGCTAACGGTGCGCACGCATTGACCGAAGATGTGTTGATTGGTGGTCAATGGGCATGCTATTGTTTGCGGGCACCTTTTTTATTCAGGGTACACTACGCGTTGATGTCTGGTCTCGTTTTGGTTTTTGTTTTAGTTGAGTTTGTTTTTTTTTATTATTTTATTCCTATAATTTATATATAGGTACTGCGTTATCCTTCAAAACTAACAGATTTACTTTGGGGTAGGTACTTTCAAAGCAAGAAACTTTTTGTTACTGCAATAGCAGACAGGTCTTCCTTTCTTTGCTGCATCTAATACGAAGAAAATGCATTTTCATCCATCCTGATGCCAGTCCATATAAATCGATATAGCCACTCGTCGACCTACGCCATATTGACACTTGTTGGTAGGTACCTACCCACTCTATGTGAAGCGCATCGCAGCGTGCATATTAAAAACTTAGCTAACTACCAACTACCAGCGAAAACGGGAAACAATCGAAGGTTCCATATTCGAAATCACAATTCAAATATGGAACTATTTAAAATTTCGAATCCGTTGCGTTATCGCCGAGACGTGCTGACCGGTGCCGATTGTTCGATTTTTAAATAAAAGAATTAGAACGCGCGACAAATATCCGTTTATTAGTTTTGATGTTCACCGGTTTTTCGTAACGGTTGCTTGTACTTTTATGAAAGAATACACCTATTGTTTCCTATTTACAGAAATCGTTTGCATCAAAAGCATTAGCAAATAGGGAGACCTGGGCAATTTGAGAATCGAATCTGTGTATATTTATTTACTTGAAACAAAAGTAGACTTTTATCAAGGTGATTATTTCATATCACTAAAAAGTAAAGCAAAAATCAAAAACTCATAAATATTTTTGGATTGCAATCACAGCCTCATAAAGCTTATGAGGTTTCGACTTCCACAAGCAATGTGATTCACAAGATTTATTCCTTAACTTATCCTTTTTGGTGCGTATTCATAAAACTCGTTAGGCATTTTCTCAACATATGCCCAAATATGGTGGTGCAGTAATCTTCCAGCTTCTTGTGTGGAAACGATATTTACTTAGTTACAAACACAATTGTAATGCAAAAAGAGTCAATCTCTTAGCTTAAATTGCAAAAGACTTTCCAAAACTTCACACTTTCTGTCCCCAAATTCGATAAGAGAATACGACACTAAATAATTTAATGCGGTTTATAATGGAGTTTTTCGATGTATTCATCCGCAAAAATGTCCGCTTTTGTCGCGAAATCCGGCATGGGAAGTATAAAGTTGTACATGCATAATTCATGCCACCGCACACTTTTCGACTTTAGTCACCTTTTACAGTGTAATGTGATTCCGATAAATTCTACTTATAAACGCGCAAAAACCGCTGAGAATCGCGAAGGTACTTTTTTTTGTTTCGGAGCTGACCGTAGATTATTATAAGGGCGGGCTAATGCCAAACGCCTCATGCCATGGTATATTAGTGTCCCCATCGACGGTCAAAGGCCTTTACTCAAAGAGTAAAAGTGTGGAAACCTTCATTATCCCATAGCTGTGGCGATGGGCTAGCCCCCTCTCATGCAAAATAGGATTGAATATGCGGCTAAAATGGGAAAAGGCGTGACGCTATGTAATGTTGTCATGACTGATGCCATATTCCAAAACGCTGGCTCAGTGGTGGGGGGTTGTGAGTGCCCATAGAATTCAGTCTATCCCTAGTATACTCTCTATACTCTAATTTTACTATCAATACTTAGGAAATGTTATAGTAGACAATACATGAAGACATACGTGATGTAGGGTAAGTTTTTTTAAAACCCAATCCTACATTTAAAAAGTTAAACTTAGTATTGAACCGAGATGTGTATAATACAAAGTCGGAATCACTGTTTGGGCAATCAAAGTTATTATTTAAATATTAAAAGTTACTAAACACTGTAGTACAATGTACAATCAACGTTTGATCTTGGCGAACGCAATTATTAACGAAAATGAACTTACTTGATCTAAACATTATAAGCCGCCTAAAGTTTCGGACAATGAGTAACAAATGGTTCCGTAGTCATTATTTAATTTCATTAAAATTTAGGTTATTCTTATTACAAACTAGATAAAATTTAAGCAGATAGACGTTGAGGGTTAGGTTTGGGTTTTATATAAGTACGCACGAAGTTTGAAGTTTAGAGTATCGACGTGGCTAGGGGGATCCTTAGCTATCCTCTAATACCGATTTCTGGTCTAGGAAACCATTTTAAATACTATAATAATGTCAATTATTTTCGAATTCGTAAAATATATTTAGCGCCATTTATTTGCAAAATTAGTAATTTCACCAAAAGCGACAACTGGGCAGTCCTTCCTTGGGCAGTCTTGTGGATACTCCCTAGAATGTTTTTTATGAGCCGGAGCAGAAGCAATAGTCATAAATATCCAAATCCTAGGAGAGAAGGCGATTTTGAACATAAATCCTATAGAAAAAACTAACCTCAAAATAAGGTTTTCAAAAAATCATAACAAAAAAACCCGCCTAGCCTTTCCGCACCTCCACCCCCCTAAATTCGTGCGTACTTATTCAAAATATTAACCGCGTTCTGTTCCTCTGTTCCCTCCCAGAAAGCTGTTTCATGGAAATATTCGTCTCATAATAATTGTTTTTTGTAATAGGTTTGGTTAACAAAAATTTATGTTTTATAATTTTACCATGTGATTAATATTCGGAATATGAGAAAGTTTCTCTTACATGTAAAATAAAAAGGTAGTATACACTTTTATATTTTGTATGATAAAAATATTACCAACAGGGGTTTCCCCACCCACTGAGGAACCATGAACGATACTACAAAGAGGCCGCGGTTCATACTAAAAGCAAGTCACTTCACACGAATTACCGAAAGCTTTGTTTCAAAGTCTGAAACACAAAAACATCGGTATTATACCATACGATCGGAATCGATACTCGATTGTTATAAAAATAATAGTTAATATCGAGTACTCGATTGTAATTATGTGCGCGTAGTATCGCTTTCTAATTAAGGTGTCGACGATTCCACTTTAGAGGTTTGCCTTAAAAAAATATCCATTTACAAAGTTAGCCGTGAGGCGAATACGAAATTGTCAACCACATTATTGAAATACTTAGCGGCCAGTGTGTGCTACTTAGGTGTTTGAAATTCGAACAATCAATCATTGGTTGTCGACACAAGGATGTAAAAAAAATATTCAAGACTTTTAATTATCAATTTTATGATTTTGTAATAACATTACGTATTCTTATTCAAGTTTAGTTTGCGTTTGTTGCCTATGTATGTGTGTTTGTCCTCGTGTGTGCATGTTTCCCTCCAGACGCAATAGGATTATGAAGGGGTGAGTCCAGTTCTATCATCAATTATTTTTGTGAGCGCTCAGCTTTCCATTTTTAAAATAAACTCTTTAAGGGAAGGGGAATGTAATAAAATTACTTTAGCTGGGGGCGCTTTGAATAAATCTAACTTTATGTATTGGAGGATAAGGCCGGCGATTTATGCACAAGATTCATCTTACAAAATCCGAGTAACTTCTGAGATTCGAATTCACTCACTCATTCCGAGAACTGATCGTGACAAACTTCCGATTTCCGACGAGTCCGCTCTCGTACGTATTTCTAAACATGGCGAACCCGTGTCGTACCTGGAGTTAAAAGAAAAACACGATTAGAATAAAATAAATACAACAAGAAGGAGTTCCAGATTCAAATTTTTGGACCAATAAATCCATCAATCGATAGTTTCGAAATTCAAAATCAGATAGCTGTCGAACTGCCGCCGGTGTTGCTAGAATAAACCGAACAAAGGAATAGAACGAGCATGACGGTTCAAATATTTCTGAAAATGGAATATTAAGTGAAGCCATTATACGGACCAGTGATTATTGTCGGAGAGGACCCGATGCCGGTAACATGTAAGTAACAATTCAAAGAGGCGTGGCCGCTCTATTGTTGAAATGTGTCTAACGATCTTTTATTCACGCATAATTAGAATTATTTCTTCTCTTTTCTGTATCATATATTAAAATACTAATATCACAAGTTATGAAGTATAGAGCCCATTTGTGTATTGAGGTCAACGACTTGCGTATGCCTACAGCGTGTGACGCTATGCGACGAGTGACCTCTTAATGCGACTTATTGGGTACTCATTGAAAGTGCATGAACCACAGCGCAATGACAACACATCATACATTTAGGAATCACATATGCCACATCGATATACGGTTGAAAGATGTCATCGTAGTCTGCATTGATATAGTCTTATTGGTATAAGGGCCCATTGTTACTGGAATGTGGCAAGCCGAATACGAACAGTTCATATTGGTCGAGATTATATGTCTTGATAGAATAATGAAGGTTTCTATTAAGGTTTTTGATGTTTGTGATCAGAATCCAATGGTTTGCGTATCGACCAAACTTTGTAAAGATATCTGTCAGCACGCAATAAAGTATGCGATCGCGGAGAGTTCCACAAAACATCATTAAATTCAATATTTCGTTTAAAAAAGCACTCCACATATCTTGGCCATTAATCACTAAAACTACCGACCTTCAAGAAGAACATTGGAATAAAATCGGCAATCGAAATAAAGCACTTAAAACGAAACGTCATTATCGCGCAACATAAATAAAAAACGCCTGAAATCGAGCGCAAAAATTGAATATCGAACTCGATTTAAAACAGAATACGAATTTTAAAAATACGAGCACGGTCCAACTGCATTAATTAAAAATTCTCGGTAGAATATTCAAAAATAGAATTCGCATCCAATCGCTCCTTGTACGGATTGAAAGTTTGAATTTGGAAGGAACAAAAGGAGGAAAGAACGCGGGAGCAACCCTTTTAGCGCTGATAATCTGTTCTTTGGCCGCGTTGTTGTTGTTTTGTTTGTTGTCACTTTTTTGTTCAGGCTCGAAGAGATTGTACGCAACATTTTTACTTCGAAACGAAACTTTTAAAACTCGATCCTCAGATTTATTACTTTTTGTTCTCTTTAGTGCCTGTCCCCGCCAGTCGAGTTAATTGATAAATGGCTACAAAGGAAATATGTGTCAATTTTTGGGGCCTGATTCGGAACCGGTTATCAAGATTTTGTTATTTA
Organism: Argyresthia albistria; assembly: GCA_963457715.1. Taxonomy (NCBI): domain Eukaryota; kingdom Metazoa; phylum Arthropoda; class Insecta; order Lepidoptera; family Argyresthiidae; genus Argyresthia; species Argyresthia albistria. The sequence goes on along the minus strand of OY735275.1, from coordinate 5,956,168 downwards.
AATGAATCATCAACATCATCCTCAGTTTTTACTTTGTTTCCTACTCCCCCAAAAAAGTTTACTTTAAATGGAAACACAAAAACCTATACAAAGGAACTGGTTGTTCAAAGTTGAAATTGGTTCGAAATATAAAATTTTAAAAATAGAACTCAATCCTTCCGCCCTCGGTCGTTCGGTTAGTGCTATACATGAAATATTATTTTATGGAATCAACATCTGCGGCTGTAAGTACGTGTGTGTGCGTGGGCATTATCCCAGAGAGAGGGGTTTGTGTACAGATGTGAAAATAACTTAAATGTAAAACGCTTCAAGTTTTCAAGTGGTTTACATATTTAGACTAAAGAATGCGTTAGATTAGGTTCATTATGAACGTTCTTTAAACAGGTTTCTATTTTTATTTTATTTAAAATTAGATCAATAACTTGGTAAGGTTGAAAACTTCTGTATATTCTCCTTGCTTTTCTAGTAAAGTAAAGTAAAGTAGCGTTTATTTGCTTGAATATAGGTGTACATCAGGTTTTATAACAATGTCACTTAAATATTTTACGCTATATTCTGCCATGTAGACGTGCAAATGTTATTATAATACAATAATCATAAAATTAAATTAGATGCCTATCCAAAAATGTTTTATTAAAGTTCATCATGTGCTTTAGTCATATCGATATGATTGATATGAGACACATAATAATAATACTAAAAGCTAGTTCGCTTTCGCATCATAAATTCTGTTTTACAATTCCTCTGAATCGTCAAATATCAGCGCGCGGGATCGTTTTTAGGGTACCGTACCCGAAGGGTGCCAAACGGGACCCTATTACTGAGACTTCGCTGTCCGTCTGTCCGTCCGTCCGTCCGTCCGTCCGTCCTGTCTGTCACCGGGTCCGCCTGCACGAACCGTAATAGCTAGAAAGCTGAAATTTTCACAGAATGTGTATATCTGTTGCCGCACCAACCACAAATACTGAAATACGAGAGATATTGCAAATTAAAGGGGGCCCCGATACAAGAGACGTGTTTAGATACACTTACGCATTTCAAAATGGAGATCTTGACTGAAACTGTTTATTTATTGTCATAGCAACCATGTCATAGACACAAATACTACACATTTAAATATGATAGCATATTTCGCGTCAACCCACATGGTTGTGGTAGCTGTAGATGTAGATGATGTAGACTCTCAATCCGGAGGTCGTCGGTTCAAATCTCGTGAAGGCGTAAACTTTTTAAATTTTCTTTTTGTTTATTTTTTATTGTTTTGAGTGCTTTTGATTTGTTGTACGATGGTACGGTACCCTTCGTGTGCGAAACCGACCCGCACTTAACCGATTTTTATTAAAAATTGGAACGAAAAGCGAAACCCTTTCATTTATAAATTGCTTTCGACATGGCTCTCCCTTTTTTACCGATGTTTTATTCAATACAATAAAGCAAAAATTCCACATTTAAAAAGATAATTTCATATTTCAAATATTCATAAATCAAGCCCCTTCCAGAATGCTTAGTGAATACTCGCAAATATTCCAAGGATTTTTGGAATATCCTTTGACATTTCTGTCAAAAAAAAACATTGCGCTTAAAAATTCAAACAAGACCTATTGTGAGAACGCTCAGCTGTGTTAGTTTTTGGGGATTACATTTTTTGTGTGTTCCCTCCCTTCCTTTTTAAATTTAACTCTTTCGGTCGATTTTAATATTTCGGGAACATTTTTAGCTTGGGGCGAGGGGATTCTGAACCTATGTGGGTGTTTTTTCGTGACATGCGTATGAACAAGTTTAACACAATGGCTCGAGATTCTTTACGGGCGTATGTACGTACTTATTTTATGCGGGCGGCACAATTTTGAATTAAATTTCTGAGTTGATTGAATGTTGTGTATCGGCATAGTGGATTATTACAAAAAGGGCTGGCTGTCTGTCAATTTATGTTTAATCAACGTAGATCTTGTATGGCACGGGATAGGAGAAAAAAAATTGCTTTTATTGGAAGAGCAATTATTAAGGAATCAAACCAAAACCACGCCAAGAAAAAAGACATGAAACTATCTCTCTACCTGTAGTAGGTACCTATAATTTCTAAAAGAATGAAAGTAAATCGAACTCGAATAGTAGAAAAAAGTTTAACTTACGTATAGGTAAATAACGAGTCGAGCAACAATGACCAAAAGTAAAGTCAACAATGTCCAGACGTCAAAAATCAACAAACAAGGAACCCACAGGAACCAACCATTCAAGCCGAATAAAAACAATTAAACATAATGACTTGTCAACATTACGTAAAAAACAACCCGTCACAATTATACTGGGATAAAATATACCGAGAAAAAAAAGTAGGAAGCTATCCCTTTTACTGATGAAAAAAGTAGGGTGAATGTCCTTCGAAGGGCTAAAGAGAGAGAGAGACCATGCTTTTTTACCTTGACGTCTGCGAGAGAAGAGACAAAATCGAACTACCACATCCTACACTGCTTGTTGTAAGTGGTGTGAGATATCACATTAGATGGCAAAAGCAGCAATGTAAATGACGTTGAGAGATACAACAGTTTAGACTGCAGGAAATGGTATTTTACACAATCATCATACAGAATTATTGCGCGAAGACGCATTTTTTCTTAGAATAATGTACCCAGCTGGTTTTATATTTAATATTGCCATTAGTTTCGGTGACTTTGATCAAACAACGTCGTTATAGTTAGGTTTATACCATATAGTAAATTATTGGTTTATCAGTTGTTTTTGATAAAAAAAAACTTGGTTAATATTTTACTCAAACAAAACAAAAATATTTTAAGTTATGACTATGGTACTGAGAATGTCAGAAAAGTAGATTAGATGAATTAACACAAAATGAGAAACTGCTTTGTTAGGGACATCGTTCTGAGAAACTTTCATTTGGAAACCGATTTGATCAGAGCAACTTAATTTTTCACTTCTCAGTACATTTTGGCCTGAGTGGGTCAGCTGATCTGTATGGTGAAGTGAAAAATAAAGTTGCTTTGATCAAATCCGTTTCATAATGAAAGTTGCTTAGAATGATGTCCCTAATAAAGAAGTTTCTCATTTTGCGTTAATTAATTTAGACCTTGTATAGAAACTAATAAATACTAGATTGAAAAGGTAATGAAATAATACACAGAATTTGTAAATACTATTCCATGAGTAAAATATTCCAAGAAACATTTGACCCTTTGAAGAGCCGTTGAGTTGACAAGCCGAATATTTACGATAACGGCGTCTTAGATATTCATAAAATCAACGTAACTGCCACTTTATTACGCTGCCGTCATAAACACTAGTCCGACAGATTATGATATTAATTAAGTAGGTCTTGAACGCCCGTTCTGTGCAATTTCTCGGTTAGATATTTTATGTGATACCTATACCTAAGTAGATAAAATATAATTAATCGGTCAAGTGCAAGTCGGAATCGCACAAGAAGGGTACCTACCTACCGTACCATCGTACAACACAATTTAAGCACTCAAAACAATAAAACAAAAAGAAAATTAAAAACACGTCTCTTGTATGGGGACCCCCTTCAATTTGTAATATCTCTCGTAATTATTTGTTGTTGTTGTGGCAACAGACACATTCTGTGAAAATTTCAACTTTCAAGCTATTACGGTTCGTGCTCTAGGACCCGCTGACGGACGGACGGATGGACGGATGGACAGACGGTGGAGCCTTAGTTATAGGGTCCCGTTTGGCACCTTTCGGGTACGGCTTGCTAATGACGATAACTCAACATTACGATTTGTGCTATGTTTTTTTTTTGTTATGGTTTGTATAATCATAAAGCCTTTGGATGATAAAGCCTGTCCAACCATGGAACTCCAGATGTATAAGCGAATACATCAATAGAAATACCAGAAAACAACACACATTACCGCTCACAACAATATTGCAGAAGCGCGCAATTTACAAGCAATAAGCTTCGGCCGTAAATGTCAAATGATGTTACCAAACGTGAATGTTTATTATGAAAAGTAGACGCGTAACATTACAGTTTCAGTGCTACGCGTAACGAAACGTGGAAAAACAAAACGCATCGGTCACAAATAGCCAGACTGTCTGCTCGGCAGCGTACAATACTCAACGGTATCGGGTGGCGGTTTTGGTTTGGAACAAGAGATTCGAATTTTGAATTTAAACCGAGATTCGAAATATTCGAATGCAGTTGGACAAACGGTCCTGCGGGTCGATTCTTGCGCCTTCGATATATGGATATCGAGACCAATATTGACAGATTCCCATACGAAATCACTCGATATAGGTAGATATAGATATCGTAAATCGAATGCGCGAGAATCATGCTCCTGGTTATGAAAATGACGAAATGAATATAACTTTGGAAGAAAATTACACATGACACTTCCTATTTCTTTATTGTTGTAATATCCTCCAAATATCTTTATTAGGAAAACAACTTTAAATTCTCCACATGCTGCACACAAAGGCGTTTCCCACTATAAATTACTCCAATATTTCTCCAACTGAAATAGAATAAAATTAATTAACCTGCTGAGCGTATTTCATTTTAATCGGCGTTTCTAGTTTTCGCACAACGCGCAAGAATGCGCGCGCGCACCTGTCGCGCACTTTGTTATGCGCGTGCGCGCTCCTGTGCGCTCCTGGCGCGCTGTTGTTTAGTACTTTTATGTGACATTTGAAGTGGGCGAAAAAGATAAGAGGGGAGACAGTCGTCATTAGGGCTTTCGCGCTATGATGAGAGGGGATGTTTTGGAACAAACTTATGATTAATTACTAATTAAATTAGCCATTTAGTTTTTTTATTAGTTTAATGACTTCTATTTTTACTTCGTATTACAGTTTAACTAAAGTATCTGACACCCCTCTAACATTCCCCACTGAGTTACGCCACGCATGGTAAACTATACATAAACTTAGATCGATCTTACTCGAATTGTTCTAATATTTTACTTACATATTACTAACATCGAATCACGCTTTTTCCCAAACGGGGAGGCAGAGTACAGTTTTATCAATTCTTTAGTTGCTGTTACCGTTTCTAGAAGATAAAAAGTATATAAAAGGAGTCTAATATAAATCAGGCAACAGCCTATAAAATATATACATATTTTTAATCAACACACCTTACATAAAATGCAAATTTATTCAGTTTTTGCAGAGAACTAAAATATCATCGACATAAACCACTGCCCACCCGTACACCAATTCGCATAAAATAACCCACTTCGTATCAATCGCAATAAGAATCGATCGAAATTCGCTTCCACGCGCATCCTGTAATAGACTACGCGGAAAGAGGCTCAATAAATCTACGCATTTTTCGCAAACGCATAAAACCAAATCGGGAACGCACATTATTGACTCCGACAGAAATCACAGAAATATATCCGTTCTATTCGAATCGGATAGTTGCGTCTCTTTTCCACGTCGGCGCATGAGGCTATTGTGTCTCGCGGCGAGGACTTCGCAAGCTCTGTCCGTCCTTGTCTCGCGCGCTACGTGCGTCCCTCCCGCACGCATGTCAATGCAGTTTATTGTAGACACTAATGGTTCTGATTACAAATGTAAATTTTCAGCGCCCAACGGGCGTCGGTCTGGTTTTTCTGTTCGATTTCTCTCTATGGTATTAAATTGTAGTTATAATAATAGTTATGGTTTATAGATATGGCCAGTTTTAGTTCTCTGTTTTTAGTTTAATGCAGTAGAGTAGGTAGAGTCCATTGTTTTAGATGACTTCATGATAATCGCAATTATTACTTTAATTCATGTAACTTTTTTGTACGTCTCTTACATTGATTTTTATTTTTTACTACAATCGTACACTAAGGGCCTGATTCAAGAAGTCCCGTTAAGTAATAGATAGATATTGTCTTTAACAGATCAACCATTGAATATAAAATTATAGATGAATCTGTACGTAGGGTATACAGCTTATAAGTTCCTTGATGGGGTGGCTAAGAATGAAGATCTCGAAAATGTTGTGTTACTCAAAATGGTAATTATTTATCTACAGTGGGTAAACATAAAACACAAAAAACCCGCAATAAAAACGCACCGAAATAACCACCAAACCCTTGAAAAACAAAACGCCAGGGCCTGCCAAAACGACACCATCAAAAATACTGAACAAAACAATAATATCTTCATACGCCAATAATCTCGGATACCGATCGATTGAGATGAGCCAATTCGAAGTTCGACAAAAATAAAATATCCGCTGCAACACTTGACGCACTGCACTGATAGACGGACTTACCTATTATTCGTTTTATTTATAAAACCGACCATTTTATACTGACCAGCGACGCAGCAGTTGCGATCAGAATGCGTTTGGGCTACATGGGAAATACTGAGCACTCTGTTGTGATAGTCTTAGCTCCGTAGTAAAAAAACTCACTCAACTTTCAGAGTTCGGCATATCAATTCTGTCATTTTTACGCGCTTGAGATTCAGCAGATTTCAGCTTTCAGAGCTCAGAGCTGTTCATTATCACGGGTCTTAGATAAACCGTCACAAGAGGCTGTTGATCTCAGCTGCTGCATCTGGTGTAAACCATGTTTGGCAAAATTGTCAGATTTATAAGAGTTTTTACGTACCCTGTGAAATTTGAAATTCTTCATAAATAGTCAGATAAACTTTATTTATCAGAGTATTATAGAGTTGGCCGTAAGCTGTTATGCCATAGTTAAATTGTTGTCATGTTGAAGTGGGACATCCGCTGAACACAGGCGGGTGATCGGTTCTCTATTGTGACAATTTCATCCAAATCCCAGTGTTTGAACGCTAGGTAGGTAGGATAGGTTAGGGTAGGTATATACCTATTGTTTTTCAGGTCGATCTCCCAAATCTCCTTCTTCCTTAAAATAATTGTAGTAATGACTACATTTTTAATTGCAGTATGTCAGCTACAACATGGTGAGAGACGTTCGATCTCCACCTATTGTTCCTTCGTCGTTGTAAGTAATTACATAAACTTATGGATTGGAGTTTGATGCTTCAAAAATTCAAAAGAGAGTTTAACCAAACTTTGATAACCAAAGGAGCTTTGTATCTTTCAATATCCACTAGAAAACTATCTACTTAATCTAACTCAAATGCTCTAGGTACCTAAAATCTCTTACACAAACGCGTAATTTTTACCGGTCTCGATACTACACATATAGGTTTTGCATAATTAGCATGAATAAAGCGCAGGTCAAGCGACACTGGGCGAGGAGCACAACGGTTTCCCAACTGAATACCGCTAGCAAAAGATCTCAAACGGCTGCCAATTTTCAGAAAGACAGTGCTAAAATAATTGCAAACGTGCCCTATTTTGAGCCCGCACACTACTGTTTAGATAGCTTTAATTCTAGAACATTATTACTCCTGTCGGTGGCTGAATATAGGGATGTATTTGAATTTGGAATTGGAAGTGTCTAACTTACTTTTGTACACTTCGAAATTCGTAGAATATACTTATTTTGTAGTGCTCTCAAAAGGCTATTATTATTATTTCTAGAACAATTTTTGTTCCGATTTTAGCCATGTACTTATCTAACGTGAGTAGCTATTTAAGTATTTTATTGATTTATATCTCAGCACTAGATCTTGTTAGTTAACTTACTATCAGAGGCCTTTCAAATTTGATATTTTAACCAAATCTCGAAATGAAACATCCAATTTGTGATAAGTACAATGAAAGGGCCATTAAACTACAGTAAACAAATGAAATATCGTTTGAAGTTACATTAAAACGCGAATACGAGCCATAAATCAGTATGACTGAAAGGAAATTTGGCAGCCACTTGCACACGAAATTATTTTGACATTATCCGCCTCTTCACTCAGCGAGCTCTCCATTTAATATTTTGTATGACTTTAAATTTAAAACCACAAAAGCAAAAGAAAATCTTGAAAAATCGCCGATTGATGAGATAAACTTCGCGAGATAAAAGCTCGTAAAATCAACATAAAAATGCGACATCGTTGTCGTAAACGTGAAAAATGCCAACTACAAATCCTTTAATAACCCGATACAAGCGCCATACGTCATCGCGGTCGCTCATTCAACATCGCCAGCCTTCAGCCTTGCCGTAGAGAACACGATCTCGGCAAGGCGAGGCGAAACTACCCGCACTCTCATATTTACAGCAATAACCAGTCACAGAGAACAATTACATTTGCACACAATAACGCGCAACGGCCGGAAAGAAAGCAAAATGATCATTTTCTAAATTCGAATACAAAGCGACGACGTTCGAAATACGAAAAGGTACAGCCAATCGCACTAGAGCGCACGCCAAAATGCCAACGGGCGACACTAACAATTAAGAATGCGTTCTATTCCAAATTCAAATTCAAGTAGGTATCACAATTCTGAATAAATTATTATTGTATCGCGATATGTAAGTGCCTCCCTACTTTTACAATTTTAAAATTGAATAAACTGGTTGGAATTATGCATGAGTGGATGTTAAATTCGATTTATAAATATCTGTGGCGGATTATTTATAAAATCTTCTAAATGTCATAGGAACAATGCGCGGTGTCTATTGAAGATTGATGAGCATTAAATAATCTCAGTCACTTCAATACAAGCTGAAAGTCGCTTTGCGCAAGCGCTGAATTCTCGTATATGAGTACCTACCTACGTCAGATTAGACTGGTATTTATTTTCTGTAAATGATACCATCTCATGTCCGTTTGGAGTCGACGTTGCGTTTAAATAGTTTAAGCATACCTCTAAGTATTCGGCTGTATTATTTACTGTCACTTATCTTGACTGGCAACGCTACCTAGACACTTCGGATCTCCGAAATAAGTACTATTTCATAATACAGCTAGTAACTCTCCGAGAGTTGTGACGTGACGTGTAACAGTTTTGTTTCACTTATCTTCATCGAAAATCCATATTCCCAGGTACACGGGGCATTCATCAGAAAATAAGCAAACAATTAATACTCGAAAAGCGAATGTAACACAGAGAACCGACATAACAATAAAACAATAAGAGTTCGCTAACCGAAACAAAACACAGAAAAATATGAATTCCAATCGGAACCGGCCGGGGAAACAAAAGATGGCGGATTTAATGAAATGAAATAAAATATAAATTCCTTTTGCGAGCGAGAATTCTTACATTTTTAATTTGAGAGAATGGAATGGGTCTAAAAACAAATTTCCGATTCATAAGCGGGGTCGGCTGATTGGAGACTATTTCGAATGTCTTTACCGAAAAACGAATATTCATTTTTATCGAAAATTAATTCCGATATTCTCTTTGTTGTTGGATTTTTGCTGCAACGCGTCTTGAGGCTGCCAAGCTGCAATTTGAGCTGCATTTATAGTTTTTCCCTCGCCTTTGTTTATGGATATAATTTTCTTCGCTAAATCAGTTTCGTAATTCTTTGTTTTGAGTATTCGCGAAATGTTCCTCTCCTTCGAGGGTGTCAACTTCGTGAATTGTGTTTTAATTGGGTATCATAACTTATTATTATGGTTGTCCTTTAAGTTTGAAGGACGTATGACGTTATGAGTTTTGCTGTTTCTTTTATCTCGTCTGAGAATTTAAATTCGTCTTGTCTGGAGAAATATTATACATTCGTATGAGTAAAAAAACGTCCCTGTTGTTTCTCATCTCATATTATTTGTAATCTTCCATGAAGACAATAAAGCTTATTTCACTCAATGCACTATTTGTACGTTCATACAGGATGTTCTTACTTTGAAATGTAATATTGAGCTCTAAATCCCAATAATGAAGAAGAACAGACGTACTCGCGTTTGTCGATAAACAAACCATTGAGATGAGTAAGTAGGTACTCATTACTAAGTGCAACATAATTACTCACACGAGAACGATGTTTACTAACATTAGTTTTAAGGAATTTGGATTCGGTGAGGAAATTAATAAGAATTTATAAAACCGATATTCATAAAAGAAAAGAAGGTACATAAATGCAAGTGTACCTAACGTAGATGTATGCCAGGGAGTGGAGAACCTTACTATCTACCCACCCCTGTTCGGGGAGAAAAGGAGCTTAAGTATGTATGAACCTATACAATTGAAAAATTTTGATGGGTAGATGACTAGACGTATCTCTTTACCATAAAGGCAACTTTCCACGTAAAAAGACGCGCTTTTTAGAATGTAATGTACCTATTCAGTAATAAATCGGAGCTGTAAATAAAAGCAGCATTGAAATAAAGGAAATCTGTTTCAAATCAAGAGAACCAATAAGATGTCTTGATCGACATTCCGAAATAACTCAAACCGAAACATTTGAACGACCTCATAAAATCAATCATTTTCTTCTGAACAGATATGATTTTTTTACATTAACTCGCCGGAATCGCCTGCATTTAGGATTTCACTCAAAAATAGACCTTTGAGTGCTCGAAGTAGATAAAGTAAGATTGATGCTCTGGTTTTGACGTGATTTTAAGTCAGACAGATGTACTCGTTCCAACATCTTTTACAACCAGCAACAAAAATATTGCCATGTCTACTAGCGGTATAGTAGTAGGTATTTTGATTACGCTACGCATCTCTTATTTCAAAATCCGAACAAAATGTCATTTCAAAATATATTTCAAGAATTTCTCCGCGCATTCTAAATTCAAATCTCCGGGCCCATCGTAGTTATCAACGATATTCCACCTCTTTAGAGCTGCTAAAGCCAATATTTTAGTAACAATGGAAGGCGTGGTTTTCAAGCTAGCGACGAATAATTATCTCCTCCCCCCCTTGTCTCTGAGTCCCCCCCCCCTCACTCTGACGAGCTTTCATTGAGCATTGTCTGTAAGAGATGTGACCCATGATATGTGTGTTGAAATGCCAAATAAGTTTAAGGCAAGCTTTGAGTTATGGGTTGAAATGTGTTTGTCTCTTACGTGGAATCGATATTGCATCAAATATGAAAAGAACATACACAACGACAAAAAGTTTTACATTTTTGCATTTTGGCGCAATTGTATCGTTGCATCAATTGTTTTAATGGAATTAATTTTAAGTTTCTTAAGTGTCATTTCATTGGCTTCCTATTCTATTAATTTTAGAAACTCTATTTTCCAAACCATTAAACAAAACTTTAAGTATGAATAATTTTATTCGCTAAGAACTTCGGTTTACGCGAAAGAATGCTGCGGCCACCCTACCAACACATTGGCGTATTGGCGCGTGCCGGCCTCAACCCAACATACAATGCCCCTTCGTTACGTAACCAACACGTACGCACACTGAATTTCTAAATACTGATTTCTCTATCAAACCTCCTTTCATACTACCTACAATGGCAGACAACAATTTATTTGATACTAAAACGTAGACACCGAAAAAACTAACGCAGAATCTAAATTCAAAAACAGAATTCTTTCAACTCGTTACTCATATTACTAACGTAAAAAAACAAAACCGATTTCTTATCTCAAACCCGTCGTTCTAAATTCAAAATATAATATAAGTGAAGCAATTGAAAAACGAAACGAACTAAGTTCATATTTCGAGCGTGTTCCAAATTCGAGTGTATTCAAATATCGAACGCCTCGAGATGGATTATGACGAGTGTGGGGAAGGGTACAATCTTGATTTTACTCTTTTTAGCTCTTTCTTTTAATTCTTTACACTCGACTTGTGTATATTTATGAAAGCTCGTAGGTGGTATCAGATATAGAGCTACAAGTTCTCTTTGATTAACAGTTTCTTATTCAACCGAAACATTCAATCAAGGTATGATTTGAATAAAATATTACTGGAACTTATAAAATCATAATCTCGGCCATAGGCAGCTTCGTTTCGGCGCTGCGATATGATCCCATTGATTGATGGGTGACCACGCCGCTTGGGGAATTAAATCGACATTTTAACATGAGCTCTGGCTAACTACACCAGCGGTATTATCCAGAGGTCTTCTAAACTGGTCTTGTAACAGTTCTCTAGAGTGTTGACCTCGGCGCGGCGTAGACTGTATTCCTTATTTGACTTAATTAAAAAAAGTGGAAGAATGTTATCCGTCAACAACGCCTCTGCAATTATGATACAGATTGTTTCTATAAGAAAATAATGGTCTAGCTTTAATAAACGTCGTTCGTTGTTCTAAAAGTTGAACTCTTCACGTTCGAGAGAGTCGTTGAGTTGAATCAGCTCGTGTCATCTGACCTCCGCTTCGTCATTTCCAACTGTAATTCCATTTTTGACAGCTCAGAATTCTATTTTCAAAACAGAAATTTGAATAAGAACCGAACACAACATTTCCAGATGGAATGCCCCCGTTGTAATTCGTCCGTTTGAAAATGGAACGTCTTGTTCTTATTATGAATGCGTTAAGGATGCGCAAGAGCATGCGTCTGACGGTTTAGTAACTGATGCATTAATGCCTCGAATGATCTTTCTTTTTTTTTTGTTTGACGCCCCGGAGATTGGTCATTACACATCTGAATATGTGCTCTGTACAAAAAGTTCGATCACGACCGGGTAAAAACTCGATGTAAATACGGTTACTTGTGTAAGTGGAAAGCAAACGTGCTCTTTATATGTTAGAATTCGAAGTTTCCGGATTGATTTAGAAACTTTTTGATGCAAGTAGATCAGATAACCACAGAAAATTAACGACTTGCGTGCAAGTAGATAATAACGGAATAACTGGCCAGGCCACATATGCTGCAGATCTCCTATACAGATAAGTAATACAGACCTCACTCCAGTCGAAGGAATGTAGAAAGATAACCGGTGTTAGAGGTAGGACCTGACGAAGATGGCTGAAACAGACTAAACAAGAAAGCCTATGAAAATAAGGCTGAAATGCAAGACAGTGTATAAGATCCTTTACCAAATTCAGATCGCATCAAGACTTCTAAAGCAGTCCTCATGAACTTCCTCACTGATGAAGCATAGTCACGAACAGTTGCGTCAGTCCTTCTACTAATTAAAGTCCACAATATTCCTTAAACACGAGAATTAACCCCAATTGAAGGATCGCTCTATTTAAATTACTTGGAACTATTCAACTTTCTGGAACCTCGCGGAGACGAACAGTCATTATTATTCTATTTGCTACTGGCCGTTAAGTGGCGATCGTCTATTGTTTATTTTTTCGACGCATTCCAAATTCGAATTTTTAAGAAGTGGCGAATTTATGTGAGGTTCCATTTTGGAATATTATTGCATTTTGGTATTGTACTTACCGTCAATTATTATTTACAATTTCGCAGAAGTAATTTAACGAGGTACTAAATTGCTATACCTAAGCTTCCATATGCTTTATCAGTAGACTTACTTTTGTGACTAGATTTTGTCATAAAATCATCATATGTTTGGTTTCCGTCCATATTCATATTAATATATGTTTTTATTTGTAAATGTTAACACATACGTGTATAGTACATGGGGGTTACAGGTGGAGGTGTAAATACAAGTAGCGTACATGCACCCTGAAAGGGTATAACGAAGTTTGCTTATGTCTAAATAAAACATTTAAAAATTAACAATAAACTTAAATTAAAAAAAAACTACTTATGTTCTTAGGACTGAGTGAGTGAGTGAGTGAGTTATATTTATCTATATTTCTTAAAATCAGTCATAAATTCGCTTAAAGTATAGTAGCTTTTGCTTATTAACAGCTCTTTTAGTCGAAGGCTGAATGAATTAATAGTAGTAAATAGTCCACCCCAACGAAAGGGAATAAATGAAAAGATCAACTTATTTGCATCACAATCTACATTAACAATGTTGTTCTCCTTCATACAAAGGTAGAGTTAAATAAATATTTGTGCAAGATTCTGTACAGTTCCCTGCAAGATTTATAATAACCGCATATTTGCGGCCCGCCATCTTTAAAACAATGAACGTTATTGTCTCCTCTTAATTCCATTTTTGAAAAAATAATTCATTTAACATTTCATCGCGAAAGCCTCATTGATGCAACCCTCATGGTGATTAATCAACACTACTAACAACGAAATAGAGTCCAAATCTCTTTGTGGAATCCCCACTTGTATAACCCTTTCAGAGATTTTCTCATTAGAATTGTAGTCTTATATCTCGTTTATATAAGATTCAGAGTTCATTGGTAATTGGTTGAATACAAGTCTTATTTAAAAATCGTGTAAGAACATTCAAAGAGGGAGATGGAAGAATATGTCCGCATATTACAATGTCCAATGATAAATTGTAAAAAGTGTATTCTAAAAACTTAAGCAAGTACTTTTTTATGGTTTTTCTACCAGTATTGAATATTTTATATAGGTAACTTTTATAAGCAGACGTGTTTTGGGAGTCGTTATTTTGAGTTCTTGGTAAATTACGTTTTTTATTTTGGACTGGATATAAAACCACAAAAGTTGGTAGCGCCCGTTGTGTTCTGTTAAACTGGAAATAATATTTTTATTTAGAAAAGATAAAACTAGGTACATATCTAACAAATATTTCTTTCATTCAATCACCACAAATCTACCCATATCGAATAGAAACATTTTAATATCAGCTTCTCGTTCGGTAACGTTTTATTTATCAATAAAACAAACTGCCTGTTTGAAATTGCAAATAACGATTAATATAGCCCTTGTAAGGCTTTAGCTATGGATGTGACAGGACAGACAGACAGACAGACAGCTGATGTATAGACCCCCATATGGTTAGAATTGTGGATGGAACGACGTTAATTAAACTTAACATTAGCAAAAATGATTTTAATTATATTGACATTTCGACCATAACTTGGCGTCACACTTTTTTCCATACCCGGTGGCTGAGGCACAGTTGTAACGCTAGCCAGTTATTGAATACTTCATTTCGCGTCGCGGGGATTGCCCATCGCCACAGCTATCAACATTAAACAAACATAAACATTTACATACAGGCAAATACATTGCTTCTGGCCCCACACTGGGATACCCTGTGTCGTGGGAACCAGAAACAGCGACATCACAAACATGTAGGTAAACATCCAAGACCTGGGGTTTTTTTTGTCCCCAGCCGGGATTCGAACCCGGGACCTCTCGCATGGTAGGCAGACGTGCAACCGCTGCGCCACGGAGGCCGTCAAAATTAAAATATGAAGGTTCCCTCACAATGTTTTCCATATTTCTAATATAACATGGTAATATTATTAATTTCGTTCCCATTGGTTCATATCTTCATTTAAATCTTCGTAACAAATTGTATGTTATCAGGTGATATCGTTTGCCATTAAACTAAATTAAGAAAACAGAGTAATAAAACCGAAGGCAATTCATTTGTGATTGCGGAAATTCAATTTGAAAATTATCGCGGCCATTTTTGAAAATTACTTGATTTTACTGCAACGGCCAATTTGAGTTTGATTCGATATTTGAATGAATCATACCATGTGAGTCAAGTCATTGTTCTGGCACAATACCACACTTACGTTGAGTAAATTAGGAAATGCATCTTTTATTGAAAATACATATTGAATGTCAATTGGTATACAAATTGTGACACACGTTCTCGTTTCCAGGAACACGTGGTATGTTAATGGTTTAAATTACGCTTTTATTACCGTAACCGGGAAATTTCCGTCCACTTCCTTTTACTTTGAATTTTAATTGTTTTATTATTGCTTTTGTTAAATTGATACTTTTTCCGGGTAACGTGTTATGGAAAATGGGGCTCCTTATTTATAAAATCGTCACGTTCCGAACCTTGATTGTGTTGGGTTCCAAGTTGTGTGACGTCATCTCCTGCCGCCTGATAAGGCGACTTCCGGTCAAAATCCCGCCACATTGAGTTAAATGAACCACTGACCGAATGGGGATTTGTTTCCTCTTTTGTTCATTCACTCTATAAATAATTTTATGCATGCTTTTCAACACCCCCTAAGTAACATTAGTAAAAACGTTAGTGTTATATACATATTATAATATAACACAAAGTGATTCTAATAGGGTATGCAAACAATTATAGAACGAGAAAATAAAGCTACATGTTTCAAATATGTGAAAGGACTTATGAACTATGGCTCCATGCGGAGCTATCAAGCTTACTCTTTGATTTAACTAACACAACACTATAACTGCAATCTATGCCTTTTGTCTCAATGCTTCTGCGAAGAATAGACACAGATAACTATCAGTTGATTAAAAATGACATTGACATTTAAGTTATACTTTAAACTTTTAATTGGTTTCGCACGGGCTTCCGAACTGGGATGACCACAAAAACTAGCGTATTCAGTGCGAATCGAGAAAAAACTATTTAATGTGCCAATAATAGTCGCAGTGTAAAACTAATTAAGTAAGGTAAATTCATTAGTAATACTTACACGTATGTGG
Organism: Argyresthia albistria; assembly: GCA_963457715.1. NCBI lineage: Eukaryota > Metazoa > Arthropoda > Insecta > Lepidoptera > Argyresthiidae > Argyresthia > Argyresthia albistria. The sequence goes on along the minus strand of OY735275.1, from coordinate 5,939,905 downwards.
TGGTGGAATTTCGCGACAGACGTGAATTCCTTATTTCTTTTATGACGAGACGAATTAACGGTAACAACAAGGATATCAGGTTCTGAAAAGACGACATATGAACTAGATATTTATGTCTGTAAGCCAATAAAAACTGAACTAACTGTTAACGCACTGAACTAATATTTCTTCATCATCATCCTAAAGTGATGTGTTGCTGTCACTCCTTAGTACAGTTTATTATACTCTATCCATGCTTAGAAGCAACTTGACAGCCAACCTAAAACTTCATATAATCCACTTTTTAAACACTAGGGATGTTACCAAATCGGAAAGAATCGAAATTGTTTATTCAGTTGAACTAACAGAAGAGTTGTCATCGCCATCACTGCTATTAGCACTTAAAGATATTAAATTATTTAATTTTCAACCATTATTCAATTCTACAATTCTACATTTTGCGTTACAGGAGAATACAGCCTTATTACCGAATAATTATCTACTTTATTACACTAGGTAGATACTAAATTTTAATTGTGCCGGTACTAAAATGCTTATAATTGATAACGGAATGCTAACGAAACAAACATTATTTTTAAATGATAACTTTTATTTTGAAATCAAGTTTATCCTAAATTCCTTGTCACCCTACTAATCTGTATCTGTGAGCTTACAACTTCTTTCTTAATTACTGAGTTAGCAAAATTTTTTGGTACCTGATCAGTGATACTGATCAGTGATACTGACCACCGATTTAAAGTCATCGTAAGCAAAAGCCTGGCGGTTGTATCATGCTCTGGGTGGCGAGTCGCGTACGGGTATGGCTTGGCAGTGTCTATAGCGAGAGCGCGGAATTGTTTTGTTTGTAGCGCGCGCGGGCTACACTCAGCACCGTCGACAAGCCAAAACAAGTTTTTTTGCGCCCTCGCTATTAGCCACTGGCATGCAATTCCGTACGCGACTCCAGGGCCTGATATAGTGTAAGTTCGTAGTCGAACACAACTGCAGACGATGTGTCGCCGACGAGATTGAACGAGGCAGCTAGTGTAACAACCTCCTGTTTTCTCGCTCACTTGCTAGGTAACTACACTGGGGGCTATTTGGGAGGTGTCAAAACTACTTAACTAGAGCAACTAAAGGCACTAAACTGACAACTTTCAAATCCGACAGCTCTTGCGCGGTGGCCACAGATTCCATTTTCAAATACTCCATTTTAATTAGTTTAGTAAGTATAGTTCGTGTCGCCTCCAAAATCGCAGGCAATTGTCTCGCTGTTCACCAAATCAAATATTGCTTTACAAATTCAAGTCAATAGTTTTCGTAGCACAAATACACCGCTATGAGATTACAGTAGCATTTTAGTTCCGGCACAATTAAAATTTAGTATCTTCCTAGTGTAATAAAGTAGATAATTATTCGGTAATAAGGCTATTCCCCTGTCACGCAAAATGGAGAATTGAATAACTGGCTAAAATAATAGAATAGAATAGAATAGTTATTTATTTGTAAAACAGGTACAAAGGTCTTAGGAATACATTTATAGTGGTTGGTATCTCTATGTTTCGCGCAATGGCATACCAATATTGATATTTATTGACGTAATACTTGTGCTAATACTATACATGCAGATAGGTAATTATTCAGTCAAAGAGGGCTCACAGTTGTGTCTCTGCCACCCCATATGTACAACTATATGGACAATTAATAATTTTATTTATACAATTCTATTTTTTTACAATTAAGATTATTTAAAAATGGTTTTTGATATAATTAGAAACCTATTTACCTATCTCATGCACTTGCCACCTAAGTAAAACTATAGTAATGTTGCAATGCCCTAGCAGGGCGCATGTTCTGGAACTTATCCTACATTATAATATCTTTGTACATACCACATGCAAGCAAATAATAAATGAATAAATGAATGAATATGGAGTCCAACGTAAGATATTAAGGGCGGCTTGCTCCAAAATTTAAGTAGCTGATTAGCGGAGAATAATTGTAGTTTAATTGGAATTAGAGAAAAAAATGACTTCGTCGATCGATCGATCGATCGTATTGCTCCACGCAGATTTCACTGCTAATTACGATTAACCTCCGTTTAAGCTAATTCTAGTATAATCGGCCAAGTTTGGGCGATTAAACTCCATTTAGTGGCTGTCAAAATTCCATATACATAATAGTTGCCATGGTTACCAACTGACTTGACGTTTGCTGACAACTCATGACAAGGACAAACAAACAACTGCAATGAAAGAAAAACAACAAACATGCTTTTCGCTCTGTTTTGTATCTTTTATCTCTGTCTCACTCACTCAAATCACAGAGTAAACCGGAAGTTACTCGAATAATTTATTCTTCTGAATTAAAAGTAGTGGTGCGAAGAGAAAGGCTTATCACGATAATTAATTGTGATGAATTCAAAGTAGCTATACGATTTAATCAGAATTAAGCGGATTTTCTAGCAAGCCCTAAATATCCCAGTCGTCAGAGATTTCAGTCGGTTTAGTAGAATTAGTCTTAGGTAGAACCATTTCACGAACCTCAAGAGAAAATTCCGAATTCAACGAAACCTCTCGCTCCTACATCTATTGTTCTCCATTGTAAGTTTGTACAGCCTATGTCCTTATGAGAGTATACCTATATGAGTGTTACTCATGTTGTTTGTGGCTATTCAATAGTGCTACACCCAATTTTCCGGACAAATAAAGCTTGTGCAAACTTGAGGGGGGGTGGGGGGAGCGAAAAACCGCGACATTTTGTTATCTTTGATTTACTTATACATTATTTCTTACAATTATTGTCTGTTTTCGAATTAAACGTGAAAAACTGGAAAAAGTCCCAAAATAATTCGGGTTTTCGCCCTTCCTTAAGTTTGCACAAGCTTTACTTGTTCGGAAAATTTTGTTGAATTCGGAATTTTCCCGAGGTAAAAGACCCTGACGACTGGAGTATCAGGAGTGACAGCAACACATCACTTTAGGATATTTAATATGATGAAGAAATATTCGTTCAGTGCATTTACTGTTAGTTCCGTTCTTACAGCAGACTTGGATTATTGAAGGAAATTGTCTTCACCTCATTGCATTACATTTATTTTTCTGATTGTTGAAATGGATTTCCAAGCCTTCATTTTTAAGGGGTAATTTTCGGATCCTTTTAAACTGTCAAATATCTTTATGCTGTGCTTGTTTAATTTCAAAGTACGTCAGCCTTCCAACGATCTTTTGGCGTGTTAGTGACGTTTTCATGGGGTGCCAGTTCTACGCAACCTAATGCAATGAAACTGTCAAAAAGCGTTAGTTTCTTTTCTACCCTGTCACCGCACGCCAAAAAATCGTTAGACACAGTTGTAATTTAACTATTTTAGCGGCTGTTAGAATTCTGTTGGATGTTGCTCAGTTTTTCGTAGGCAACTTCTTCGAACTTACTTACTTTTACTTAATCATTAATTAACAATCAATTAATTACTGATAAATAGATATTTTATAACATAACCAGTGACTTGATGACTAGTATCTAGATACCGGATGTAAAAAATATAAACCTTTTTGCAGCGTCGCTGTACTTTTAAAAATTACCAATAAAAAAGTTTACATCGCGGTCTCATTCATTATTTATGATTTATCTTGTTATTACAAAGTTAAGTAATAAATTATTATCAATCAAACTTTAACATTTGATGAATTCCCATCGTTTTTTCGAACATACTTTTTGCTCGCGGTTACTTTTGAAAATGATGTGATTGAGGTTTTTCTGTAACGTAGTGACGTATAGGTAGATCATTAAATTTTTAGGAATCAAATAAATCTGTGTTTGTTTAGATATATTCCTCAAAGCATTAAAAACTGGTTTTTGTTACTATAGTTTTTAAATTCGCAGAAACACTTTTAATTTGTAATTTGGGAGATATTTAGAATGTAAATGTGTCTAAACGGAACTAAAATAAGCAAGAATTCAGCTGACCCACTCAGGCCAAAATGTACTGGGAAGTGAAAAATAAAGTTGCTCTGATCAAATCCGTTTCATAATAAAAGTTGCTCAGAATGATGTCCCCAACAAAGCAGTTTCTCATTTTGCGTTAATTCATTTACACCTTGTATATTCATTCGTTAGAATTGTAGAGTTATCAAAGTTTATCCGAGTTTAGCGTTAACTAACGTTCTAACACAACATGTTTTATTTAACCAATTGAAATAAATTCTAATTGAAAGCTCACAATAAAGTCGTTTTGTACAAATCCGAGATTAGAACCCGTATCCGGTACCCGGCCGCTTTAACACTTGACCTCTGACCACAAGGTACACTCCAATACAGGTAAAGGTATACCAATGCTGTGCGACCGTAGTCCCTATGACGGAAGTTTTAAGGCGCAAATATAGAAAGTGTAACCGGCTGGGATGGTGCTGGTACATCGATGGCACTCTAAGATGAGGTTATCAGCTGATCAGTATCGGAATACGTGGTATTTACAAAATTTACCGACTTTCAATGGCAAGAACTGGCGAATATGTGGGAAAATACCAACTTGGGCTTCTTTGTATGAGTTTCGGTGTACAACTTTGTATAGTAAGGACAGAAATGAGGTGGACCAGGCTGCATGTAGTGGACGAGCTACCATAAAAAAGGCGCAAATCGATGTACAGGATAGCCATTTGGCACACGGGTACTGTAGGTTAAAACAATCATTCATCAGTCGATTTTAAAAATATACTACACCATTACCTTTCGGCCACCAGTTTTCTAAAAAGCAAAGCAATATTTTCAAAACATACCAAGTTTGGACTCTTTCAGGTACGAGACGGCTTGGTAAATTTTCGCAAAACCTACGCCAAACGTCTTAGCACTATTACAGGAGATCGTGCTATGTAGGTGATGATTAGTCTCTATCCAAACATGCGTGTTGCGTACGACTTCTATGATCTTTTATTGTTGTGTTGAATAAGTGTTTTCTTCCATAATGTAATGTCGCTTTCCTTCGATTGAAAGTATGCTGGTTGATGCACCTAACTTTCAATGTCCAAGTCATATCTACAGACCAAGCAGGCGTCAATAAAACATAATTGCGGTAAAAAGTAAACTGTATTTTACCCGTTTTAAGCCCCTGCGGCTTAAAAATGCAGAAACTATTTGCCATTATGACACTTTTATAGACGTCCAGTATTACTCGTTTATCAGGTGAAAAACTACAAAACATCCTACTAGCAGTATTTATAGTTATCGTAAACCAAAACAAAAACAAGGAATACCTAGTTTATTTTTGCGGCAAATCAAAACTACACTGAATGTTAAAAGAAAGTACCTATATGTTTTGGTAATATTTCCTATTTAGATGGTTTGAAAGGGCGGCGTCAATGGAAAAACGGGCGGGCGGATTTTATGAAGATAGATATCATAGAGATGCCGGATTATCCCCACGGTATGCTTATTTGACTGTTTCTTTAGACCAACTATCACATTATTGGAAGATCATATAATTATTTTAAATTACACATACAAGCCAGCTTATTTAAATATTTTTCGAGTGGTGAATTCTAATAATCATAGTAAAATCTATTAAGCACCAAACATGGTATGATGTGTGATGTAATTAAAACTAAAGAAATAATGATTATGATAATAACTAACCTAATTATATAATTTAGGTGGGTACCTACAAATAAAAATAAAGGGATTTTAACTTAAGTATTTAGTGCCTTATTATAAATAAAGAATGAAACTGACAAAAGCTCGTTTAAAATGACGCAAATGATAAGGATCTCGTGTTTGCATTTATTTTGCTGAAATATTTTTTTAACAAATTATAATGTGCATGATTAATTATTTACCTTTGTCAAAATGTTTAACTTCAGCATCTAAGTATATAAGTAGTAAACTTTGTAAGTTCTTGTTTTAAGTTATAGAGTAAAGCTTAAAGTAATACCTTAGACGTACAAAAAATACTCACCTTATTCTATGTAATCCAAGCAATTAGATGAACAGCCAACATAGTCACTGCACACGCTGTCACTCAAAAGTTTTCACCAAAAATCCAAGTGTCACAATCACAAAACTAAATAAAATCCAAAGTAATCACCAACTTTCAAATTCAAAGACACAGCTGCACAGTCCAAGTCTTTGTACTGTAAAATCTAAACTAAACTTTTCAGTCAAAACTCCGAAAAAGGTGGGAGTTTCATCGGAAAACTTGGGACGGTCAAAAGTTGGGAGAAACGGAACGCAGCCGCGCGCGGTACCCACGCGACTGAAAAAACCCCACAACCGCGTAAGAGTTGAAAACTAAATCAAAATACTCTAGCGGGAGGGACGAGCCAAGCCCCACCCTCCCCCCACCATCGGCGATCTACGCAAAAACATTCATAAAAACCTCGCGCGATCACAACGCGAAATTAACAATTGTTTATACCACGACGGAAAACTTTTGAACGTCTCGCACCGCTCGACGCTCTCGGCGGGGCTAGATTAAAATTTTAAAGCCAAACATTAAACAATTAACGAATCACACAATAGAATTCCGACAATGTCGAAATATTTAAAACAATACGCGGTTTAATTTGTACGAATCATAATAATAAACACGTTACATTGTTATCGTGTTCGGAGAATTCGCGGAGTTTTCGAGCGGTTCCCGCCTACTTTTTGGGCCGAGTCAAGTTTTCCCGCGCTCGGGGAAAATTTTATTTTTAAAGTTGGGTGCTGACGTGAGTTAGCGACCGCGCGTCGAGGCCGCCCGGCCACGAATACGGCCAAGAGAGCCCCCCTAGTCCCCTAGTATGGAGCGCCCGTTTTTTCTGCCAAAAAACGGAGCAAGAAAGGGTCCTTTTGAAGTTTTTATTGTAAACTCGGTATAGGGTTAAGATCTGGAGTCGTGAAGGTCCTGGAAGGGACTTCGTGTTCGTTCGAGATGCTCTCGCATGGACTGACCTTTCGATCTCGTTTTGTCAGTCGCCTTCATTGTTTTCGGATTGCGGTTAATTGATTGCAGCTGACGGGATTTTTTTTACGGTTTACGATATTTTGTTGTCTGATGGATTCATGGTATATACAGGGTGACTGCGTGGTCGTGTAGCAACAAAGTAAACTAAGATTTGCCTATTGGTTAGGATTATTATGCAGCAGATGAGAGCTCGCTAAGTCATAATTTTTTTTTGTACATAAAAATAATTAAAATGTATGGTCCTATTTTGGTTCAGGGTCCGTTGGTCACCCTACACACTTTACAAACGCAACTGTATTTTGACTTTGTCATAAAAAATGTTTATGGCCTTTGATTTTAACACTTCTTACTTCTCTGGTTAGTTTATTTGAAAAAGGTTTTAACATGAATTGTAAAGTGACCAAACATTCAGAATTAATAAGGATAATTAATCTATTAAATTACTAACGCATCGTTGTGATTATTTAAATACTAGCTCTATAGCTGAAACCGCAATCATTTACCGAGTTAGAAATAATATTATGTTAGAGTCACGACCCAAAAGTCATCCTGTATTATCTTCACATTTGATATGTACCTACTAGGATGTGTTGGATATTGCCTGCGATTTGGGAGGCGTCACGAACTATACTAACTAAACTAATTAAAATAGTGTGATTGAAAATGGAATCTGTGTCCACCGCGCAAGAGCTGTCAGATTTGAGGTTGTCAGTTTAGTTCCTTTAGTTTAGCGGTTTGACACCTCCCGAATAGCCCTCATTCTCACACTTTGGGAGCTAATTTTACGGTACACCGTAATTTTACGGTTTCAGTTTTTTTTTTTTTTATGAGCCTGTAATATCCCACTGCTGGGCAAAGGCCTCTCTCCCCCTCTTCCTTGTTTCAGTTCTTATCAGATATTTTCGTTAGATAGTTTACCAAACTCCATAAAACATAAACAATCTAATATAATAATTTAAGCAAGAACGATGTTCAGGCAATTGTATATAATTTTTTGTATTGTATCGTAAACTGTGAAAGAATGTTCAATAGGTAATAAATAAGGCGAGACCTGAGAATTGCGATAGTGTGCGTGCTCAGGGCTGGCCAATGTGCTTCTTGATAAGAAAGTTCACTGGCGACACTAATTACAAGGCCGCTCAACTGTGTGTATGTAGTTGAAAAAAAAGCTCTTGATTTTCTAGCTTATAACTTGGTAATAAAAATCAAAACCTGTAAAATGGAAATATATTGGTTAATATGGAGTTGTATTGTACGCGCGGGACTTCCCCCGCTCAATTATCTGCCTTTTCCGTTCCCGATGGTTTGCTGGAAGAAATCTTTTGTTAGAGATAAGCTCGCCTTTGTACATTGTCTATCTATTATAAGTATTTTATGTGCCATTCTTGTGTAGTACAATAAAGAAATTACTTTTATTTATTTTGATTTGTTTATTTTGATTACGAATTACGAAATCATTTTGATAGCACGTCTCACACTTCGTTGAAGTTATTATACGTATGGAAGCACTAACACAAACGCATTTCTCATGTCTTGCCTTCTGGACTGTAGTTGAGCTACGAATTTTACCGTAAAGGTCTGTTCGGTCCAATTCCACAAGTTACATAACCGATACCTCTCAACATCCAATCAAAATATCGATAAGTATCGCTGCATAGGTAAGCAGGTATGAGTAGGGTATTACAAAATCGAAAGCATTGACATTTGATTTTTTTACTACCTTATTGATTCTCCAATAGTTGGACACCGGACAAGTTATTTTTCTGTTTAAATAACACTTGATTGTGTGGGTGTCTGCTACTGCACCTACACTTTGATCGATGTTATGCTGATACGATGAAAAATACATTTTTGTTTATAGAAATTAATTGTACAGACATCATTGCAAATGGTAACGGTTTCTTGGTATGTTTAGAAAAATTGATGATATGAGTTCCTGATTACTGAGAAGCTTTTGAATGGTGGACCACCATACGTAGATAATGTCAACGACTTAAACAAAGAGGAACGAACCTACACAGGGTGTAACAAAAAGATGTAGTCACTTAAAATATGACTAAGTAAGTAGATACAACTTTGTATTCCACCATGTACGTACATAGCAAAGTAAACATGAAAAAGTTAATTTTTAAATGTTTTATTTCGATATAAGCAAACTTTGTTATACCCTTTCAGGGTGCATGTACGCTACGTGTATTTACACCTCCACCTGTAACCCTCATGTACGTGTTTACAAATAAATATATGAATATGAATATCAACATTTGTATAGGCACATACAGTATGATGTAGAGTACATTTACATACAGGCACATACATTGCTTCTGGCCACACACTAGGATACCCTGTGTCGTGGGAACCACAAATAGGACATCACAAACATGTAAACATCCAAGACCGGAGACTTTTTTTTCTTTTTTTTTGTCCCCAGCCGGGATTCGAAATCGGGACCTCTCGCATGGTAGGCAGATGCACAACCGCTACTCTACAGAGGTCGTCAATTCAAGACGGAAAGATAAACATACAATGGCCTTACATTAGGATATTACCCTGAGTCGTGGTTACCAGAAACAGTAACAACACACAATCCACCTGGAGCCTGGAGCCTGGGTTTTTTATTCCTTCCCAGCCGGGATTCGACCCTGGGACTGGGACCTCTCGCTTGCTTAGAAGTCAGAGCCTCGAACCGACACGCTCTCATCAGAAGTTGCGCAGCCGAAAGCGGGAATAAAGTAGTCTATGAATCACGGATATATTCGATGGTAACGGGTCACAATATCGCGTGAGCGTCTAACCACTAGACCACGGACTTTCTTCGATGATCATCAAAAAATAACATTCTTCAATTTTTTTCAAATTCATTATTTCATAGATACCAGTATTATACAGGGTGACATTTAATTAGCTTGGGGAATGATAGTACCCATCATTATGAAGAAATTTCCCCAAGGAACACTTTTTTGGGTCTGCCATAGTAACTTGAAATCAGCTGATCGGGGCAATGTACTGGGGGAAGAAAAATTGTTTTCATTTGCGACCATATATATGTTTCTTGGGGAAAGTCGTTCATAATTATAGGTACTATCATTCACAAATATCACTCTGTATTAATATATTCAATTAAACTTAAAACACGTTTTTTTTACTCTTCTCTACATTGGACCAATGTTGGACCAAATCTACTCACTGCTGTGTTTATACTCAGCCACTTGCCTCTTCTCTATACCGGCAACTTTCCTCGATGTTTTTTTTTCAAAGTTTACACAATACGTATTCTGAAGATCTGCAAAATCTTACAAACGGGACACCGCAGTACAGTTGCAATGTAAGACAAGAGTCGCCTCTACATAATGCTCGACCAGAAATAACGTTGACATTTGGTGTGCGCGGGCGGCGCAGAATCGATCTTTTTTGTCTCGATTCGAGCCCGATCGCCGCGTGTTTAGTGAAACTAATTAAAGACGAGCTTCGATGTTCTACTTACACTGTTAGCGTAGTTAATCATAGTTATAGTAACTTATTCGAAGTATAGTTTTATTGTCTGAGCAATGCAGGTCTTCCACCGATCAACCATCACGGTTTGTTGGAAGAAATCTTTTGTTAGAGATAAACTAGCTGATGTACATGTTATTTATTTTATTTGTTTGTATGTATGTCTCTCTTGTGGAATACATTAAAGAAAATAAAAGCATATTCCCAAAATTTAGAAGAAGTCTTCAGATAAGTAGATGTATACGCTTGAGGGGTAGAGTAGAGGCTGGGGGATGGATCACTCACACATGTCCAGGGAAAAAGTAGAGTCAGGAGTAAATGAAACCGAGCAACACGTTGCTTGTACAAACACAAACCTTTTCCGGATACGAGTAAGATGGAGCCCAGAGTGGAGGGTTCTTTATGACAAGCTGCTTACAACAGAAATATAATTAATTAGGCTTCTAATTCCCTTTGTCGGCAGTAACCCGTTATACGCCAATTTGCAAAATAATAAATTATAGGTTTTTAGGCAGGGTGAGGTCACCGATGACCTACATATATAGGGTTTAAATGAAATAAAACGGAGCAGAAACAGCAATTGTGTTTAGAGATTTACATTTAGAGAAATTGACTTCAAATCTATCTCATACAAACACAAGTAAGTGTAGTTGGTAGTAGGTATGTGATGAGCTCTAGCTCTCCTACCCCATTCAACAGTGCCAAATAGATGATATATGATAAGATTCCTCAACCGTCGTCTAAAGTGACATGACATAACAGTTACGCGTAACATAAATTGTCTCTGGATTTTCAGTATAACACCTCGGGACGTAACGTTGTACTATATTGTTGATATTCAGACAAATAGTGCGTATGCGTATACAGTGTGCAAAATATAGGAGTCGTATTTTAGGGACTTTAGGGATGCTATTCATCCTAGGGATGTTTATATGGATATTCGTATGGATGGTCATCATTCGGTGAATGTTGGTGATGATGATAAATATAATGCCCCCCCCCCCACACACAGCGCGCGTGTAAAATATAAAGGAGCTATTTAAGGGTTTGTTAGGTTAGGGACGTCATGAATGTCAAATTAATGATGTCAGGAGAGTTGTGGTGATGATGATGTCTCACATATACCACAGATTAATAAAGAGTCATATACACGACGCACACACTCATAAAGTACCTAATGATGACGTGTGCATTTTTACAAAGTAAATATTTAAACTTGAACGTTGGAGTTAAAGCGTCAGGCGGTCAGGCCATTTCCCGTAAGAGGTGACGGAGGCACATCCCAGAGGTCCCGGGTTTGAATCACGGCTGGGAAGAAAAATAAACGCCAGGTCTGAAAAATGAACCTCATCCTCCCTTAGAGTTTTCTGCGAATTCGACAATATCAATATCTCAACAATTTAAAATAAAATAGGTAGGTAAAACAATTGACGACCAAACCCTTTGTGTCGAAAACAATTGATAAATAAAAACCTTTAATCTTGTTTTATAATAAGGTCTATAGCTCTGACTTTAAAGTTGAAAATGGGTCGTTGAAATTATGTGTAAGTATTTTGAAATGAACAGTTTCCAATCTATATAGTTTGAAAAGACATGTGCAACTTATATTTACGTAGAGGGTCAATTTTAATTTTATTTTATTCTGCATTGACTTTGCTTTTAATTAGTAATTCCTAACTTGCATTTTGCAAATACCCCCAAAAAACCAACCGACAAATTTTAATAACAATAAAATAAAATAGTTTTGTTATTCTTTTCTAACTTTTTTTCTTCCATCCAGCCAGTGCGAAGATGAACAAAAATTAAAGCAAGCCTCACATGTTCTGTCTTTTTCAATTTGCGCGCTCCGCACAGCCAAAGGACGCGTGTCCGTGTGCGAGTCGGAATGATACTTTACTCCGGTGTGAGTTGTTGTGCTCGTTCATGATAAATCATACAAATGTATTTGTGATCGAGACTTCTTAGTGCTTTTATTGTCGGCGGAAAGTTCATCGATATCGATGAAATGAATATCTCGTGAGTAAAAGATGTTTTGTTGATTCAGATCTTCAGTTCAGTTCAGTTCAAAATTTTTATTGACCATAAAATCATATATATTACTTAGTCAACGTCAATATAATATTAATATTTTTGTATACTACCGCCCGTTCGGAAGTTCTGGGCTTAGGGATGGAGCAAAGAAGGGCAAGAAATTCCCCCGTACCTCTTAAAATATCAGAGCCTTAAAAATACAATGTTATGTATTTCTACATACACCGAGAAGAGATGTACTGACTCAGTCCATCACCCCTCTTTGGATTTCTGTGCGCTGAGATGGTAAAGACCATGCAGTTTTGTCATCTAAATATTCTTTTACACTGTAATAAGACTTCTTCAATAGGCCGTTTTTGGCATAGTTTTTGAACCTCCTTTCTGGTAGGTCCGTTGCTTCATTAGGTATTTTCTCAGCATGTAGTTTAGATTTTGGCAATAAGTTGAGCATTTGTCACTGAATGAATATTCCTTTTATATTCAACATTTTCTATTTTGCTCGTTCTTCCAATACCAACTTGTTGGCTCATCGTCCGAATTAAAAGCCCCTTAGGTACCTTTCTCGACTTTCGCTACTTGCTCAAGAATAGAATCGAAAGTCGTAGTTGCAGCTTAATTTTCAAATTAATATTATAGTTAACTCTATTTCACTGAAAATTGTTGACTGGACAGTTACCCATGGGTCAACGTTCAAGTGACAATTAATTTCATTCGTGTGAAATAAAAATTCATGAAATTGACCCTCGTAGAAGATTCGTAACGCTTGCAACTCTATTTGCAGCGTGCGTAACAACGTTCGTAGCAGATTCGAAACTCTTGCAACGCTATTTGCAGCGTGCGTCACCGTTCGTGGGTCGATGTCACGTCTCATTTGTGTGAAACGAATCTCATTCTTGTGACACAAAAATCTTGAAATCGGCCCCCATACACTTTAAATAAATTTAATGTCAATTTAAAACTAACTTATCTGTGGTTTGGGATAAGAGACTGGTGACTGGAATTGACTGGCTAGACTCTGGCTAGACAAAATAAAGTAACAGACTGAAAAATAAATCATTTTCATTTCACTTCTCTTGCTCGTAAAGTCTTTATGTTTGGTATAGGCTGCATAATATCACTTTTTGAACACGTAATTGAAGTAAAAAGTCTTCGTCTAAATCGCAGACTCTAAGACAAAGGTCATCAGGTAAACAGCCACACACACCTATGCTAAGTGCCAATGCCACGTAAAAAAAGAATTAAAAAAATGTTTATTGGCGGGAAGTCCTTATTTTTTCTTTGTATTGCAATTTGAAATTATTTTTTGCAATATTACTGTTTAATTTCCCTACAATCGAAGTGAAAAGCAGAGTATATAACTCGTACATAAATCCCATTTTACCCTCGACTTTACTATCCATTACGTGTCGGGTATAATAGTGCACTTTATGGACTTGTTATTCTTCGATAGAGTACCTACATCACTAAACTCTACACGTATGTGTGCTGTCCGTGCATCCGTGCACTTGTGTGCGTATCGAGTTGCATTTCTCCATTTTTATATTGTAATTTATTGGTCTGTAACGAAGTTAATTATTGCGATTTTTGTATTAAACGCTGGAAATTATTTATTTGTATCGTCTCCCCAAGATGGCGACCGCGTGCGTTTACCGCGAAACTACTTTGCGCGAAATCTCGTTTTTGCGGTCGTTTAAATGTTTTTCGTTTACCAATCGATCGGTGCCGATGTAATTACACTCTGTGGAATGATTGGAATGTTTCAGTTTATATTTCGGGGAAAAAATATTTTATCGCTTTGTGAGCCAATTTTTGGTAATGTCTTAGCGAGGTAACACGCGCGAGACAATATTCGATATCAGTAAGTATATTTCACGTATATCTTTATTGTCAAAGAACAAAAGACATGGAGATTGGAGATCATACTTACTGGAGATATGAAATGTGTAAAAGCGAGCTTTTCTGTTATATTATACAAGACATTTCTTCGGAAAACCACGGAGGAGGTAAATTTGTGAACAAGTTACTTTAAAAAAAAAGTTTAAATCTCTTCCAGCAAACCAAGTCTAGTTTCTTTAGGACTACAAACAACGACGATGCCAAAAAAAAACTTTTTTTCCAACGTAACTCAATAACTCACAAGAAAATTCTCTCAAACTATTCACCCGGAATCTATCAATAACCCAAACAATAAAGTAAAAGATAGAAAAATCGCAACCAGATCGAATTTCAAAAATACACAGGGTTAAACTTAGTTCACAATGTCGAGACCTCATCACCGAAATAGGGTCAGATTTTTGTAAAAAAAAAATTTTACGAATAAAAAATGTTAAAAGATACCACTTCTAAATGATCTACTTTTTGGTGTTCGCCTGGCGTAAGAGAAGATAACCCTATAAAATAGGGTGAATCGTGGGAATTGCACTGGTTATGAGACTGGGGTTTGGAGGTCGCGAATTTCAATGGAGCACGCAGAAATTAAAAATTTATAATAGTCGTAATAATTATTTATTAAGTTATCTGGTTTTAGCATCTCCCTTTTACTAAGTTATAATTTAAAAATTAATGAACGTTCATAGAGTTTTGTGGGGAGCTTATTAAAAAACAATTTCAGGCCACATTACAGTTTTGGTCCTTAGTGTTAGTAAATATCTGGGTGTGTATCTTAGGAAAATATGTATGCCGAATCCATCTGCCGGATATTTATAGAGAAAATAACCATACGGCCTACTCGTAAGTCTCGTGCGTGACTCGACAATTTCTGACACGTAAACGACGTACTTATTAATTTCTTAATAATAATACAAATGTAAATGACATCGATACTGATATAGAATTTCTCAAGATTTAAACCCTTTCCAGCACATTGCCACCACAATTGACAATCGATTGGTATCAAATTGACCCGAGGTCACACACGTATCGAATTACGCGCCCAATGAAACGTAAATTTCTTGAATAACCTCAAAATTTGCTACCGTATAAAATCGGACAAAAGTTGACCTCTTTTTGATAAAATAAAAAAAAAACTGTGAGAAGGTCACAAGGACTCAAAGGAATCAAAGAATGATTCCTTAATGTTGTTAATACGAAATGACCCTATTGACTTTTTGTCGATTTTTTTGGGGCAACTTGGTCAAAAAGGGGCACCTCTAGCCATGTTTAAGTCAGCAGTGGACAATGGCTCCTGATTGAATGTGGCGCAAAAAGTTTGGCAAATAGACTGCCCGTGTGCCGAGATATCTATTGTGTTTAAAAACTTTGCAAGAAAAAAGTAGATTCCTGGCACTTAGTCGAGTTACATTTTATGTTTCAATTTATTTAGCTATTAACGCTGATTTCTGAAATAATATAAAAATGATCCACGAGAACTATTTAAAAAGTATAAAATACTAAATCCTCAAAAAACCGTTATACCCATTCAGCACCCACAATACCAGAGGAAATATCCAAAAAGTTGTCTATAAAATTCTCAAATTACTGCAAACAGTTATAAATCAAATGGCGAAAAGTTCAAGAAAAAAAATATCTCACGCGTACAGCATCATCTGTTGCTTCCTAAAAGGGGTGAATTTGGCGATTTTCAAAGGAGCACAATAGTTACGGGACCTTTGCTAAACAGTTAACCCAAAAAAACACGGAAGATATCCTATAACGCGAAAAGGGTGTCCTTTAAAAAGCGTATCTAACTCTTTCCCATGGGTCTTAACCTTGGCGATGGTTTTTTTGTAAAAAATTGAGACACCTTTGCCATCTTTCCGTTTTTTTGAATTGTCAGTTCGGGATTTTTAGTACAGTCGATGAGCAAAGGGCGAGGGTCGAGCCCTTTTCAATGCTGCGTGCCCTTTGTGTTAATGTTAAGATATAGCAGGTGGGTCAGATGGGACCAAGATCGCATTTTTGGGTTAAATAATAAGATTTAATTCTTTATGTTGTTTCTAACGCAAATTAACTTGGTTTTTTCTTCAGAGAACTAGTTTATAAACAGACATTCATTCACATAGTGTAGAATTTGGAATACATACATTATTTAAATTAGCATTAACTTAAGCATCAGTTCAAATACAAATCTCAAGAAACGAAAAGTAGAGATAGTATACCATTCCATGCGCGAACGTAAAATGTATAAATTTGATTAAATTCTATGCTCTATAGAAAAATATCTCGAAAACACAGAATCTGTTCATCACAATGACGATAAAAAATACCGCATTGGAATTTATGTACTTTTATTACTTTTTTTTTCAATATTCAAAGCATGTTAGTCCTGTAAACGACGGCAATAGGAACCTGAAGTTCTAAGTTGAGCTGTCGGGACAGCCCAGCCTTAATTTCTTTGATAAGGGATCTGGGCTCATCTGGAGTATGTGTGAGGATGTCTTGATCAGAGCGCCGCGCAAAGTGATAATTAGACTTCTTGAGGGGCAAAACGACGAAGTTCATTTGTTTAATTAAGAATGAAACTTTAGTAATAGCCCCTTTCTTTCATTAGAATTTATCCGCAATTAGATATATCCAGTATCAACGATATTTAACAAACAAAAAGCCTAATTACAACCGACAATCGAACTTTTATCATCAAAATTGCGTTAATTTCGCTAAACATTTGCGAACATACTTTGGAGAAATTCGGGAGTCAGAAGAAAAGTATAATTGTCGCCAAATTGCCATCAAACACAATGTCTCCCACGTAATATTTCGTATGGGACCCTATTCTCGTTTGTTGGGTGAGGAAACTGCGGACGTTCACAAACCCAAACATCGAAAAGTACCTGAGTTGAATTGAGAATGTTCAAGCCAAAGTAGATAGTAGGTAGTCATGTTTTACTTTTTAATGTTTTTTAACTAATAGGAGTCAACAGCTAAACCATTACTTTTCCTACCTCTATGGCTTGTTGGAAGAAAATTCTTGTTAGAGATAAGGTCGCCTTTGTATATTGCAAGGTGTTTCCATAAATTATCTGTATGTCTGTTTTGTGTATTAATAAATTACAAAACTTCGAAGTCAGCAAGTTCACTTTTTCCGTCAAAAAGTTGGGTGTAGTGTGCAGTAGAGAAGTAACTACCATCAGTCGGATGGAGACAGAAAATAAGGGTTCCTTTGACACTCTCAGATCAATAAGTATTGTGCTTAACACAATTTTCCCTATGAGTCCTTTAGCTTCAATTTAATGAGTTGGTTTCTTTGTAAGTAGTCGCCAGAACAATTTCATACGTCAGTTGAATGAAAATGAAACCGGGAGAGTAGGGGCCCTCGACAGGAAATGTGTGCAAAAAGTGGTCGATCGAAATAGGCATAATTACTGATATCCAGACTTAGTGGCCGCGCCGGAGGATTTCCCGAAAATTGCGAGAGAACAAAAAGCGGGAATTGTGAGAAATACGCGGCGGGCTCTCGAGCGAATCGGTGTAACTCGGGAAATTTCACTATTGGAAGTTAGTTACTTATTTAAGTTTTTTTTATATTCAATGTTTGTATTTTGATTTTTTCTTTGTCACTTCAAAATAAACATTCCAAGCAATCACACCAATATTTTCATTCCCATATTAGACCATTATTTTCCAAATTACAACAGGTTTAACATTATTGTGTTCCTTTGTTTTGATGACAACCTTTTGAGTTTGTTATAAGAGACCGGATTATATGCATTTGCATATTTAGCTCCTTTTCAACAGAAGTTGCATATTTCAGCATTTTTTTTCGAAATTATTCATATTTCACTCGATTTTTATCTCGTACTGGACGTAAACCAGTAATTTTCCGCTTATAAAATGTAAAAACCGATCGTAGACTCAATTTGTCTGCTAAACATTGAAAAAACTTAATAAGTTGTACATTTTTAAAGGTAAATTCGAAATTTCATCGTTAAATAAATTTTTACTTGATATTTTCACAAATACGATTTTTGTCGTTGAGAAATAATAGCTTTTCAAAATGAAAAACATTTGAAATACGGCTTGTTTATTATTTTATGTTGCATATATGGGCACTTTTTACGGATTTTCGTGCATATTTTAGCTGGTTGCATATTTGCATGCATATTTTGGACTTATTATGTTGCATATATTCCGGTCCGGTAAAGTTTTCCGGTAAATTGGTTTCTGAAGTAGGCTGCTTTTGTAACAACAAATGATGCTGGTAAATATGATATGAAAGTAAATAAAAGGATTATAATGCACAAAAGGACATTTCACCAGCAGTTTGCTGTAGCAAACGCAGACTTATCTAGATTTTGGTTTACTTTTACACATTTGCCAGTTTCCAAATTACACCTTTTTCAACCAAGCCCACCTACACCCGTCTCTGTCCAATGAAAGAAACCACCCCACCCCTCTCTCTCGCACACAGAATCGCGTCGTCGTCGTTTGGCGCGTTCCAAAATCGGAACACACAAAAATGTCCGCCGCGCAAAATTACTCGCATAGTTGTCGAACAGTTCGCTATATTTTTGTTTAAATTTTGAAAATTAATAACGAGCCGGCCGCATATCTCGACGTCCTCCACTCCCCTTAATTAGATTTTTTATGATAAATTCAGCGTTTTAGTCTTTGACAATGATAGAAGGAATGCTGCGTTATTTTTGTTTCAACAAATTCCGCGCCTGTTTTGTTTGATATCTCAAAATGTGCATTCATACTTATTCGTTGTGTCTCGCAGTTTTCTTGTTTACTAATAAATTCATAAAGTGTTCATCTATCGATTGTTGTGTCTATCTGTCAATTGTTTTGAACTTTAGCAGAATTTGTTGCCAATCGGACACATTATAGTCAAAAGGTCAAATCAGTTAAATAAACTGTATAGAGAACGTTTAGACATCTTACTAATCCCTAACACATAATTACTAATCTAACCATTCTGTCATCACAGAGTCAAAACACCCCTGGGAGATACATTTCCCCAGAGAGTGAAGAAAATCTTTTGTTTTCGCCTAAAAGTAAGTAGCAATTCAGGCTAAAGAGGGATTAGAATTTGACAAGTAATTGTATATAGTAATAATAAGTAGTAAGTATCTGCAGCCAAACAAAATCCATGTTGACCTGGTCCCGCTAAAAACAGGAACTGACGAAGTAAGCAGCAACAGTCGCTATACGGGTGCGCGAGCGCACAACTTCCGTGATCTAGCACAGAGGAAGGAATGGAATCGATAGTTCACCTAATAGCTTCCGATATTGAATTTAGTTCGGGGAAGTTGTTGCTCACGTACTTAGATTAGGTCGTACACTAACATTGAAAACACTTAGGCTGAGATTCAGTCAAAAAAAAAAGATACGCGTGTAGCACCGTACACGTGTTAGAAGTAAAACTTCTGTAGCTAGATCATTAAGTGGTACCTATACTATACACCTATACTAAAAGAGATTTAAATTTCCAATTTTGAGATCCAAACTCTGCTTCAAGTTACTTTTAAGTTTCAGACGTCCGATTATTTGAAATTATTTAAACTTGTACTTACTTTTAATACGTCATGTCATTTATTTCCCACCATTCCTTATCTACAATTTGTCGCGCTCGTGGTGATATACTTAACTCATTCAATAGTGTCACTACTATTGTTCTGAGGTCACTACCTATTTGCATCTCGCTCAGATTATATACCATCTGACGTCACGTCTTTTAGCCGTCTCGCTCAAATGTATGCATTGCTTTGCTTGTTTTAGAAATCCATATCGACCCGTGTGACATTGATGAAACTCTTTTCTTACAAACTGTATGGATCGCATCGCACAGCTGTCAAACATAAGTTCCGGTTCCAACAAAGAGGTTGAACGAAGTAGTTTTTGGTCACGTAACTGGTTTTGTTTATCCCAGCCAGCGGCGGCGGCGGCGGCGCCATCTTGGCCATACCGGAAATCAAGAACTCGTGGAAGAATGCTTAAAATAATTTTTATTTCTTAACGTTTCATCAGGTTTTTCTCTCACTAATTAACATTCTTTATTGTACGAATGTATTATTATCTTATCTGATTAGTTAAAAACCGTATTGAAAATAGTTGCGGTTTTAAAAGTCTTCAGCCGACCCTGACGTCACCGATTCCAATTTCCGTTACATTTCTTAGCCACTCGTGATAGCACCCGGCTAGCAGCAATTGAAAAGCAAATATATGAATAACCCACAGTTGAGAGGTTAAATAAATTTTACCCCCGTGCCCCAAGAAGTTTTACTTCAAAAATAGTGGTAGTGTCATGTTCGTTTCAAGTTGGTATTAAGTTGTGTTCGTTATATTCGTTATATTTCATATTTTTTTATAGTTATTCGACTGCCCATCCAGTTTCGGGTGGTATGAAAACTCGGCTGTGCCTCCTTGCTAGCGTGAACCGTTGGAGCGCCCTCTGCAAAGGACTCACACCAACACAATCGTCATCGCGCGCGCGTCCTAAGGTTTGATCACTTTTCGATCCCTATCATCTCTTTCGGTACGCTGTGGTGTGTGGTATGGAGTGGAGTAGAGCCAGGATATTGTTATCAGGTGAGCACAGCTTTTCCACTATATTAACCAGAAATCTGTGTTGAGTCCAGGCAGGCGGTATCTATTTCGTATCCTTCTAGAATCAGCCCCTTTTACTTTACTTTGCTTTACTTTATACTTTATTGCACAGAAAACATAATACAGACACTCAATATTAGAAAAAAAAGCACAAAGGTGAGCTTATCTCTAATAAGAGATCTCTTCCAGCTAACCTAGGATGGAGAGGATAATTTAATAAAAGGTAGACCTACATTACACCTTTTCTCATTCTTCAGGACGATTCGCGTCCAAGACGCAGGTAGCCGCCATAATATTAATCATTAGTTTATTGATTACATGAAGTCATTTTGATACTTCAAGCAAATAGCCAGGAAATACAGCTTGATGAGTAAAACTGATACGTCTCTACATCTAGCATCAGTCAGCTAACTCGCTTTTGTATACTGCTGTAAACATACGGAACAACAAAATTTTAGAACTCATAACGGCATCTCCATGATTCCTGTTCCAATTACAACTCCCGCAACCCTTCCTAAAATCTGTCTTTTTTAAACCCAATCCTTCCCTGTTTTAATCCTTTCAGCTGGCTGTAACATGACGCGGCGGATTTTGTCAAAATATTACACTGTCATACAACTCATACAGTTTTTTTCTTAAAAATTACCCCTTTTCGTAAGATTACGGTAACAAAGGGTTGGTTTGCGACACGACCGACATCTGATATATTTTTTCCTTTGATGCCAGATAACAGAGTAATGACAAGTTTCATTCAAGTTTTGTAGAAAAAATGTGTATTTTTTGTGTCTGCGTCAGCGTTCGAAGCATAAGTTTTTCAAAACACAAAATATCTACATTGTTTTATTCATTTCCAACGGACCGTTTGGAAAGAAAAATGTAAAAGGAAGCGAAAGCCCGTTATTCCAATCCATAATTTCAAACGCCGGTATTCCTTATTCGAACAGTTTCTAAATTCAAAAGAACTAAATTCTCATGCCGGCCACGTCGCGTTCTAAATATAAAAACTCTTTTTTGACAAATATGGAAGGGTTAAGTTAAAAACATTCTATTTTCGAAATGTTAAAAAGTTCACATTGTATGGAATACGTCATTCAAAACATCATAGGTAGGCTTGGCATAGTAAACGCATACTTTTATCATAATTAAGATATCAAAACGATTCATCTTCAGGTATAGTTAACACTGTAAAAATATAACACTGTTGCATTAAAATAACACGTTTGTTATTTTTATGTATTTATATAAAAATAACAAACGTTTTATTCTGTGTACTATGTAGTTATTCTGTGTACATTGTACATAAATCGTGCGTGGCTGACATAGTTTTGTAATTCATATTTTCTCTTAGTTAAGTTATGGGTTAAAGCTTTTTTTACTGAACTGCTCTAATTGAGTGCAAAGTGTCGCAAGTAAGATAGGTCTTTGTGCTTGCATACAAAGTTCAATATTGAATTAATCAAAGATCGGCTTAATATTGATAATTGGGTTTGCTTTTCTGCGCAGCCGAATAACTCCGACAAGTCAATTGTGTACTACGTACAAATTACGATTTATCCACATAAATAAAACATTTATCTCCAAATCACACATATACTGTATCCGCATTATTCCTTTTTCAAATGATATGAAACATACAGGAAACGTGAGTTTTTTGTCACTTCCATATGCGGTGTACTCACTCTTATATAGCCGTCCCGCTCTATCATCCCACAAATCCATAGAAAGACAGAGTGAGGTATATTTTCATCTTGAAACTCAGGTGTGTTGACAAAAACAGATGTGTAGAGAAGGCAGCGTGAGCGCATATTACACAATTACAATTCTATTTAATTATTTTTTCTCGCGTGGTTTGTTATTTAGGATCTTTTGACGTGGGCGTTTTTGGGTTTAGTCACTTGGTACTGGAAGACAATTGAAGTGTTTCTACATGTCATGCCGCGTGTAGAATAGGTTCCGTTAGTTTACGAATTTCGTAATTAGTTTTGACTTTTAGATGGAGGCGTGGGGAAATGCTAATCCGGTTACGAATGTCATTTTTGTCGGATGTTAAAACGTTTCACCCACCCGCGCGTTTTAGACACAGTTTAAACTTTAAATGAAAGATGAAAAAAGAAAGAAAAAGCATTTATTTGACAAACGTTAGAGAACTCTATACATGCTGAAAGTAGGAATTAGGTGATGTTTGAAATGTTGTCATAAATCTACCAATAGTTTATAATTATAAATCTTTCATGATTATAATTAGTTAGATAATTTTAGTTGTTCTTATCATTACCTATCTTAAGTGTTACAAAAATATACAATAATAACTGCAGCCCATTAATATCACCGAAGGGCTCAGGCCATTAACCCGATACAAATAAGCTTACCTACCATACTTACTCTATTACGCTGGCTTTTAATTCACGAGTTGTGGTATTATAAACCATATTAATATTTTTATCCAAGGCAAAGATATCGAAACAACTTTGTCCCAACGTGGGCTCCTAAACTGCTCATTCAACGCAACATCATTAATCACTCACGTACATGTCACATACACGCACACAACAACAACCATTTAAACTAGACCAAAGCTGAACTTTAAAACCTTTAACAAAAGCGAGAAACACAATATCTCATTATATTCGAAAAAATCAATGAGAAATCACGAGATTTGACCCAAAAAAATCAACCCTCTGTCAAAGGGTTGAGACAGAGAAAGGAAATATTCGTTTGAAGTTAAAAAGTGACGGCAATATTTTTTAACCCTTTCGTTGCACCTGGACCGGTTCTATCCCGCAGTTTTTGTGTTGAAATTTAAAAAAGTGCAGAATATTTTTTTCGAGGTCAATATTGATTTTTTGGCGGCACATTAACGGGGCTGCACAATACAAGTTCGTTAACTAATGTGGCTTAAACGTACCGTTTTGCGGCAATAACTTTTCGCTTTTACAATAGGTTGTCTGATCGATATTTTATAACTCTACAAACCTGAATAAAAAAGACAACTCTAGTTCTAAGTATAATCCTCACGAAATAACAAAAGATACATTACATTACAAGTGAATAGAACAAAAAATAACAAGAGCTTTCCTTTCTTCTAAAGGCTAAAAGCAATTATGCTACGAAAAATATACAACCTGCTTAATGATACCAGTACCATAGTCTAACATGTAATTATAATGAGAGACGGATTCTCATTATAGATTCAAAAACTTTGATGGAACTTCAAATCCCATAGAATTATCAGGCGTAAGTAAAGAGATACTTTTTCTTCTAGAATTCATTCCCCGCTGTGGCCTGAAAGCCGAGAATCTGAGGGGGGGAGGGAAGATCTCATTTGAACAATAGTTACTCGGAATAAAAAAATAAAAACACATACACATTCCCTATACAAAACATGACTTAGCACAATCGTGGATTCCTTATTCAAAACAGATTCTTATTTTAAAATATGAAATCTCGGAGATGCGTTCCGAGGTTATAAAAGATTTATTTTTATTTTTTCACATTTCGATTCGGATTGTCGATGCGCTGAGTGACGCGGCGTGTTGAGATGGGTTTTTATTTATTATGCGCACTGTAATGTTTTTTAAGTATTTTACCCGTTCACGACTACACTATGAATATTAACATGTTATTGGATCGCGCTTTTCACCAACAACAAATCAAACTGATGGTTGAGAGTGGCTCAACTTTTTGCTCTACATTTAGTAGGTGTGGTTCGTATGTAAAATTTCTTAGGTTAGGTTATGAAGGTATACATAATGTAAAATCAACACAATTGTCTTGTCATACAATGATTTATAATGTTTTGTAATTATAACTGAACTTATTATATCATACTACTGTCTACTGTCACACTAATCATAATCTAACAAAATCCATATAACATAACATCCCAATTATCCATTCGTTACGACCGTGTTAGAAAACAAGCCATTGAATACCGGAATCTTGTTAATAAAAACCATAAAATTTCGAGATTACTGCCTTTTTACCTTTCCGACTCAAACTATTCATGTTTGGGAGCCCCAAAATTAATAGTCAATAAAACGGTAGCCCACATCTCCAATATCTGACCGTTTAAGTCGTGTTCTCGCCATCAAATGCCATTAACAGAATTTTAAAATAAAACAAATGAGGCCAGCATCCGAGAAACAATTAAAAAAGGAACAGAAAAAAGGTTGGCAATGAGAACAAAAAGTATCGTATCTCCATTCCATATTTCAATATTTATCAAAAGATCGTTCGTTTTCGAACAAAATTCGAAAAGGGTATGCTTGGCGCTCTTTTTATTCTTTTGTTCGGTTCGTTTCTCTTATTTATAAATGAGCGCGGCTGGCTGAAATATAAAAAAAAAACTTACTATCTACTGACGATTTGAAGGCAAAGTATGATGCCTATTGGGTTTTGTGTCAGTCCGGAGGAGGTTTAGGCAAAAAGAAAATAAGAAAAAACGTACAGAGAAAAAGCCAAAAAAAAAATTATGAATTTTAATTTCTGACATTATTTAACTATGCATTCGTACTATGTACAAATGACATGTTAGTTTCTGTTGTGGACATATATTATTGATCCCTGTCATAACTGTTTATGATTTTATTCAATATGATTGATACAATAGTTAACTCATTATGTGAGCTGAATTTCAATTATTTTCTTGACATGTAATGACAATTACGAATATTTAATTAACTTTTGTATGGGACTCTTTCGCTAGATGGCGTTGGTAGCTATATATCTAGCATCACTCAAACTAATTTGTTCAACCTCTTTATTGGAAGCGGAACTCGCGGAACCGGAACTTAGGTTTGACAGCTGTGCGTTGCGACCCATACGGTTTGTTAGCAAAGAGTTTCGTAAATCTGAGCACAATTGATGCCTATTATGCACAACACGGGTCGATATGGATTTTTAAAATGATGAACGAATCGTTTTGTGGCCGGGAACTAACTATGAGAATACCTAAAACGCGCTGCGATCGCGCAACGGGCAGCTATTCAGAAATACGGGACATCTTATGCTTGAGACAATTTATTTACTTACCGTAATTTTGTACTTTTCAGTGGTTTTCACCTATGTCCTTGATAATTTCATTAAATACGCTGTACGAGTACTCGTAATTTCTCAGTTGTGCCCACGTTAACCCAATCCCAACCAACAAGAGTTTTTATTTGCATATCCCAGCCTTTTTCACCAACAATGTATCATTGTTCTCTTCCAGCATTACTACAAACATCACGTCCTGTTAATGCAATCATTAATTCATTAATGATCTACACAGATGCAGACATAATATGCGTTCGTTTTGAATCTGGGAATGATCACGATTAATCAGTCCTTTTCTAACGCATTAAAATGTAAGCTGTCCTGTTGTCAGTCCAAATAAGTGGAATAATTTTACCTGCCTGCCTATTACTCCAACCTTTTAGCGAATCGAACGAATACTCCATAGTGAGCTTTATTTTACCTACTATATCAAAAGTTGCTTCATGACGGTCATGATATTTTTTCGCATCAGATTAGGTACCTAATCAGCAATAATTACCTAGGTTCCTTATGAGCATTGGTCGGTGGTTAGAGTGCAGCCCCCCTGGAATATTTTAGCTCGAAACCTACTAAAAGCTGCCTCTCTTTAACCTACCAGGCCATATAAGTAGATCATCTTATCCTATACACCTACTTGTCCCTCTTTTTCTTATAAGAATCTAGTAGCATTTTCTATCTGGGGGCACGGCAGTGCCCCCGCCAAGAAGAGCGCGAAGCACTGGGGCACTACCCACCTTTTCTCGTAACGCTTCGTCGTTATTTTGAACTCTCAGAACTTGGGTTTGGATTATACCAGATCGACAAAATTCTTGGGATATGATTTCAATAGTAGACACATTAAACCCAAAAAGTTTCAGGTGCATAGCTCTTATACTTTAGATTTTATTGCTATCTAAAAAACCCCGATTTCATCACTGACTTACTCACTCACTGTTGATCAACAAAACTTTTAGGGCTCTTCCTGAAGTCCTAGAAAGCTGACATTTGGTATGCAGGCTAGGATTAGCACACAAACAACCGCAAAATCTTAAAACTTGGAATTTTCACCCCTCAATCCCCTAAACTAGGGGATGAATGTTAGTATGAGACTTCCGCAAGCTATAGGTCTGAAAATTTATACAGTGACTGCTTTTTATAAATACTAACTTTACATAACCTTCAATACTCCATAACTGCAGCGATGGGCTAGTCCCCTGTTACGCAAAATGGTCACCCAACTTACAAAAAGAAATGAAATCCCACCAAAACATTTTCATGTAAAAAATGTAGCCAAGAAGAGGGAAACAAAAAGTTATCAGATCTCAAGTAGAGCCAAGCTTCTAACTCTACACACCCTAACTGTACAGCCCTAACTTCACAAACTCTAACACCTTACTCAATATATATATGGCTTGGCCGTTTCGTTGCTTTCATTTTCCAATTTAAGCTCATGTGACGGTAGTGAAACGGCCAAGCCACATATTTTGAGTAAGGTGTTATAGTTTGTGAAGTTAGAGCTGTACAGTTAGGGCGTGTAGAGTTAGAAGCTTGGCTCTACTTGAGATCTGATAACTTTTTGTTTCCCTCTTCTTGGCAATTTTTTTTACATGAAAATGTTTTGGTGGGATTGTATTTACTGTACTGCATGTACAAGCCCCGCAGTGTTTTTTGTTATTTGTTTTTTCCTGACAGGGATCTCATCTCTCTCTTTCTCTCCCATGTATCTTGCTCTGCCCTCCAGACTCTCAGGTGCCAAGAGTCTTGGCGTGACCTAATAAGAGTAGTTATGACAAATATCGTAAGGAAATCTTCTTAAATTTCTAACGCAAAAAGGGGTATTCAATGACTGACTAAACGATGCCACCACTGTGCCTCTGCCACCCCGTATGGGATAAGGCGTATATAGCGGGGGTTACCAAAAACTTTATAGCGTTTCATTTAGAATTCTAAAGAGATCTGGAAAATTGCCATGACCATCTTAAAACAAGTCTTGGTAAAATAAATATTGTAAAGGCTGATTTAGATAATTCAGTCGCTGGCACCAATAGGCGTCGCCAGCCGCCATGTGCCAGTTCTGGACTGGCATTGTATCGTTTAGATGGGTTCTATTCCGTTACAGCGAGTCCAGCGCTGGTGGATACATGGTGCCAGCGCTGGCATGCAAGCGAGTCAGGCTCCAGCAACTGGATACGTCTAAATCGGCCTTATTGGCAATTATTTCCACGGTAGATGTTGTCTTAGAATCATACTGAATCGCTTGAATGAGATCTTCACTGTATAAGTTTGCATAAATAATGCAATCGGTTTCGGGGAACTCGAGATTCCACAATCATTTTAATTTTAATTGCGAAATTAATAAAAATCTACACATTAACATGAGTTGGGGCTGCATTTACATTTAAATGTTAATTTATTCTCGAAATGCAAAATGTACTGTGCGTGCATTTACTGAGTTTTGTAGCATCAAATCATTTCTTGATTTTTCATATCTCATTTGATTCCCGGAGTCGGGACGGTAAAAGCTATGGAGACGATTAGTGTTTTTGACTATGCTTATATCCCTATGTCTCAATCTTAGTCGTATCCAGGTAAAGGCCTGTGCTCCTCGGTGGGGACAAAAATGGGCTACATTGACATTTAGATACTTATATCCCATTCAAACGTAAATAAGTCAAACTGCCACTGAACATGTGTACCGCCTTTTCCCATACTAGGTGACAGAGGCCCATTTTATATTCAAGGCTCGACCTTTCGTGGCAGTGGGCTAACCCATCGCCGCAGCTATGGAGATATGAAGGTTTCCTCACGATATTTTCCGTTCATCACTGTTAGAACGTCCGTAAAACGAAAGATAAATGAATTACCTTATCACCGTGAATAAAACCTGCTTCTCATGCGTGAAGCGGGCGTGGAATCACCAGATCGTTGGAGTAATTTGTGTTCTGTGACCACCGGATCCACAACGATTTCTTATCCCCCGACGAAAAACTTCCTTGAGTTGCACGAAACAAAGTTGAAATAGTTCCTTGCAGCAGAAACAAATGACTCTGGCGCTTAAAAAACCCGCTGCTCACATGCCTGCTCCTGTGGCGGTCTATGAAGGGGGGCGGTCAAAAATTGGGGTTGACCTTGATTGTGAAGTGTGTAGACAAGCAGGGACAATTTTTATGGCCCGTCCTGCGGCAGGGTTAGCGATAATCTCGAGAGACGATCAAGCGAAAATGACATTTCGCGTTTTAGACTTTGAGTTGGGTTTTGAGTGGCGGACACAGCGATTCCTTCCTTGCAGGCGTGTGTAGAGCAGCTCCGACATTGCTCCGACCGCCTCCTTTCGCTTATTTCCGTAGTATACAACAATTACTAAAAACAAAAGAAATTCAATATTAAGGGGGCCCCCATACAACAAACGTGTTCTTTTTTGCTCATTTTTGCTCGATATTGATAATGGTAGCAGGTAGACGCTTAAAATGTTCACAATATATTGAGTATATTATTAACTTAAAAAATAAATAATTGAATTAAAATTAAATTAATATTTAAGGGGGGCTCCCACACAACTAAAGTATTTTTACAGATAATGGTACGGAGCCCTTCGTGGGCGAGACCGACTCGCACTTGGCCGGTTATTTTATCCTCATGCTCCCCTCCACAGCTCCCGTGTCCCCGCACTTTACAATACTTTATTACGTCGTCCTCGGGCGTCGTTTATTTGCGCGATCGGCCCGTACTGATTTAAAACGCATGTGTCTTCGATTCGATTCCCGCGCTGGTTTCGAGATTCATAATAATCGATCTCGCTGGGAATAGCGAAATGTTACTTTTTGTGCTTTTTGGCTAATTTGTGTTCAACGTGAACAGAACAACGTCAACAACGGTAGGTGCCTAGATAATGGCTGTCGTGTAAGTACTTAGAAATATGGAGTTAAATTGATTAACTATAGTACTGACCCGGTGGGTAATAAAAAATAATGGCTTGTTTATTTTCAGCCATATCAGTTCAATAGTTTTTGATCGGGAAAATTAAAAACATTGACCTGTTCTCGATCACGTCATTGCTCTACTTATAGTTAAGGGGTGTATCAGACACAAAGGTATAGAGAGGTGGGTAGTAAGATAGAATTTTAATTTCTGAATCGAAACTTTCTTACGACATACCCAGAAATGTAATGTTTGACCTTAGACAAACTTGATAATAACCTGCAATCAGACAACAGAAACAAAGACTTGCTCAAACGAAATGCAAAAAAGTAATTGCAAGTTTAACGCACATCCCACCTGTCAACCCCACATTACGATGAGAAGGCACCGCCAAAATGTTGCCAGGAACAAAAAAAATACCTATAAATCGACTAATAACCGCCGGATACCATAACACCCGAAACCAATAATAAGTCACACAACCTTTCTTCAAACCTTAATGCCGAAGTTCAATGACCCGTCCATTGTCTCAGGCCACACAAAAGCTAAGGTTTTTTCGAAAAGCACAGATGAAAAAAAAACGTAACCAATATTCCATCATTGTAAGCCTGTCATTGATCATTTTTTAGGAAAAAAACCTCGAATTCCGTCGGAGATTGGGTTGGGGTTGGAAAGGGAATGAAAATAATAAAAGGCTTACCATATTACTGTAGACAGCTGAGTTGAGGATATTTCTTGGGTAGATTCGTGTTTTTATAAATCGTCTGATTCACGAAAACTTGGAAGGAAGAGATGGAGCCTCTTCTTCCTCTTTTGAGGAAGAGATGGGCCCTTATTCGTTAAGTAATTTGAATCCACCGAAAATGTGGAAAAGTGAGAGTGAGAATCGAACTAAATCCATGATCATGAAAATTCTTTACAAATTGAGCCTAAGAAGTTAGCTATAAATGAGTTTTTAATCAAAAGTACCCACAATGAAACCTGCAGTCACAGCCATGTCAAGTTATCTTTAACCTTAGCCCCTATGGCGCAAGCTACAAAGTTCAGGAGTGGCCTGGATGGATCACGACTGTAGGTACTACAAAACCCTAGACCCTAGAATCCCCCACTATCCGATCTGCCCCAACTAATTTACAATTTTACAAAGACAGCGTTTTCGCCTATAAATAGTATCTCGGTTCGCAAATGACAAAGGTGCTTGCCGCGGGGCCTGAGGGGCGAGCCAGGAGAGGGGGGAGGGGGGATATAATTCCACAACAATGTTCCGTTCTGTTATTTATAAGTGAAATATATCGAACATCTTTGAGATTGCGCTCGCCTTCACCCATACATATGAGTTTTATGAATCACGTTCTTGGGTGGTGTGGAGTTGCCTTGTGTTGGATCTTTCTTCTTTCTCTGGTGACATCGGAGGTTGCTGTTATAGCATATTGGACAACGATTCTATTGCTATTGGTCAATCAGTTTGTTGGATGGACTTCTCCCTTAAAAAATAAGTTGAGTGAGACCACAGAGATTGATTAACCAAGCACCATAATAGTTAAATAGGAGAACTAAAAAATATTTCTCTAGCTCTTAACAACTTAACATCGCGTTACGCCATTTCCCTTACGCGGTGGCAGAGGCACAACTGTGCCCACTTTTAGCCAGTGATTCGATAACCCTAATCTTATCCTAAACTATTCATCTCCTGCCATCTATGACTAACCGTTAGAACTTCTAACGTCATACTTACTATTCCTCGTGTCACATGACTGCCGTCTCCACTCCCGCGCAGTTCCCGGCGGCCCGCGGCGACGTCCATCGATTTATGCCGATACTTGATAATTAAAAACAATCCGCCATTTTGCTTTTTGTCTCTTTTATTCCCGTTTTTGTGCGTCCCTCATTTGATTGTTGTATTCTTGCTTGTTTTAGCCACATGTTTCTTTAAAGGGGTTCTGCATTAACTTCGCTATCTACTCGTTTCGTCTCGCTTTTGTTTCGAGATGTTTTAATTTATACTTTTTTGGTTTACGGGCATCCTACGTGTTGGGTGGAATTCTCGGGATATGTTTAGTTGGGAGAACATGCTATTGTTTTTAATTCAATATTAAAATCTTTGGCTTTGCCTCGGTCTGGTAAGCAATCTGGATACGCGGTTGATTTTGTTTACGAAGTTTATTGATTTGGGAACCGAATTTGGAATTGCAATGACGAAATAACGGTCAAATAATCAAGACATAAATTCGACTACCTACCTACTTAAAAATGAATGAAGATAGAATAGAATATAAAGAATGAAGATACCTACAGTTTTCCAATGATCATTTGGCGCGCGGTGACAGGCGCAAATAACGCTTGATGACCAATGAGGAGTGAAATGCCTGTGTTGACAGGTTTGTTGCATTAAGATGTGTAGAGCTGGCGCCCCCTGTAAACGTCACTCATAGCCAAAAGATCGTTGGAAGACAGTTCTTTCTTATGCCTGTCTGTCAGAGCTACTACAGAGCCACCAACTTAGCTGTTCAGGTGGAAAAAATTGGTACTACGGACTTGTCATCCGCCATCAAAGAGAATACATACTATACTATGTCATGTCCGCTATTATGAAGACTACTATGACACAGCGACCGCTATCAACTGAACAGCTAAGTTGGTGGCACTGTTAGCTACACAAGTGAGTGAGTGAGTGATTAATCTATAAAGTCGAGTGAACTCTGACAACGTTAGTTACCAATAGGAAAATCAACACCCAAATAAATTAGGATTATCTAAAAGTTTTAAATAAAACACAGTCGTAAATTTTTAGATAATACATATTGTATTTATAAATAATGCGGTCACGGTAAATTAAATTATGTACAATTAAAATAATACAGTTAACTTTATATAAAAATAATATTACAGATTGTGGTCGGTTTATGGTTTTGCGATCGTCTCAAAGATACTAACTGGTGGCTCTAGTTAATATCTAGGGGAGGATCGGGGTTGTTAAATCATTAGAATATTCAACCAGACCGAATCTTAAGTAACATCGATTAAAATTGAAGCTTAAAAAAGGGAAGCTGCGATTAAAACGTTAGATGACGACAATAAATAGAAATACTTTTTAAAATAAATAAACGAAAAGTAATTAACAACGGATAATCTCGTGAATAAATAAATTAACATTGAAACGTTAACAGTGACTAGAGATTCGTGAGTCTAAAGACTTCTCGTAGGCATTCGACAAGGTGTAACACTTAGCTTAGCTCAATAAATAAATAATTAATTAAATATAAAAAAACTCCTTTACACACAGACTCCGAATTACGTAAAAAACTCAATATTGCATTCCAATTTTACTACTCCAGTTTGGGGTTCCCCAAGGTGGAATAATGGGTCCATTGTTTAGACATCAGCAACATTGAGGTAGAAAGAAGCCAGGTTGTCACCCTTGGACCCGACGGCCCTGGCTTGGTATTGACCGTTGTCATCGGGGGTACACTTGGCGATCTCGAACTTGTACTTGGATGTTCCCTCCATCGTGAATCGATAGCGGGTGGAGGTCTCGTCGACTGCCTTGCCGTCCTTCAACCATTGCAATTGTAGTGGTGGCTGTGGAGAATCACGGACCGTCAAAAACGTAGAATAGATGGGCCGAAATGGGGAGATAGTAGAGACCAGGTTTATTAGTCGGGTGGCGTGCGCACATTCCACATGGTGACAAAGTAACACAGTAAAACTGTAGGGTTGATAAAAGGGGCGGCGCAAACCGACCCTGAAATTTTACACTAGTAATAAAAGGTGTCATCCATGAAAATGCCTAACAACCGCCTCTTTTACAAGCGTATGATAGATTGGTCGAAATGGGGAGATAGAAGACCAGATAATTTGTTAATAGGGTGTCATTCGCACATTTCACATGGTTACAAAGTAGAGTAACGAGTAAAACTTCGGGGCCGATAAAACAACTTCACATGGTCAATAATTAGTCCAATTAATCATCTAAGAAGGAGGCTTAAGCCGCCCCTGGCACAAGACATTATTTCGTTATTACTGAATGTATTGCTGCGTTGAACGTATTCCTGTGTCGTGTAAAAACTTGGTAAGTTATTAAATATTATTGGCCATCACATAATATGAGCTTACTATTCGGTCAATGAGCAACGTATACAGGTATTATGGAAGGAGCGGCGCAAGCAACCGCAAATTTCTCATGGGTACCAGTGGCCCGATTCTCACCCAAGAAAATAGAAAGCGTAAACAGTAAAAACTGTTCGGTAGGGCGACCTTTCGAGGGCACCATGTGGTCTTATGGCAAACATGGGAATGTGTGTATCACCCCCACCTTATCAATCTCGGCGTGGAAGACGGCCGGCTCGCCGTGCGCCACGGTGGCGGAGGCCGGGAACTGCGTGTACTGCGGCGCGGCCGGCGCCTCGCCCGGGACTCGAACCTGCAGCGAGCACGACGAGAACGAGTCGCCCGCGTCGTTGAACGCCTCGCATGTGTACACGCCTGGGGAGGAACACGTGAGGATGTTACTGCGTTGTTTAACTGGCATCGCTTGTGGGTGCACAGACCGCCATGATAAAGTGGAGATGGGCCGGCCTCGTCAGTCGTATACACCCAGACAGATGGGCGAACCACTGAATGGGTACCACAGGATGGCTGCCGGCGTAGGGGTAGTCCGGGGATGTGTGGATCCAAGAGAGGGAGGCCTTTGTCTAGGTGTGGGACACATTAGGCTACATTAAAACTAAGATGCTAAAAGGATGCAATGGAATTGTAAGATATTTAGATCCCTTTGTCAACTACATAATTCACCAAGTTGAAAACTTAAAAACCGACTTCATTACCTATCACTTAGTCCTCCCCGCTCGATATAAAAATGCCGTCTTTATACCCGTAAACGAGCCTACTATATCATGACAGTGAAGTCCATACGTATCACATAATATAAACGAATATAGATCCCAACAGGCAGATTGATAATGTCTATAAACACCGAAAAGGCTGGATGTATGTATAAAGTCATCCAGGTAAAAACAAATTAAAATATCGATTAATTAACTGAACCGATTCCTGTTTTTTTTTTTAAATCGGACCAAACAATTGGGCTTCGAACAAAGAATTTTTGAAATGGGTTTATAAATAGTACCAGTTTCAATGTAACAAACATACAAAAAAAACATACCACCGAATTGATAACCCCCGCTTTTTTGAAGTCGGTTAAAAAGAGGTCTTGAATACTCACCGGAATCCTCGGGGAATATCTCTGAGATGAGCAGCCTGTGAATGTTGGCTTCGCTTGAGTATTGGAAGTCTTTCGATGGTTTGATCTCCTTGTTGTTGTGCAGCCAGACTACGTCGAAACGTTCCGCTCCGACGATTCTGTAGAACAATTTATTTTGTTAGAAAACTTCGATTAAGAGATAATCGTAATTTGTACCCGGCTGGAGCGTAACTGTTATAGGATGGCGCGGATAGTTACCAATGGCGGATATATGAATGATCATCCCATCGTCGATAGTAAATCTAACATTGATCGATGTTTGATCCATCGCAGTTGACGCTCTACTAGAGTCTACATGATAGTAGGTAGTGCTTGTTCAGACAGGTTACAAACCTCAGAAACCGCTTGAAAAACGTGCGGTTACGTCTGAATTGTTTCAAAAATATCTACATGAATAAGACCCTCCCGCACGATTCTGAAACCACCCGGTTCCCGCTGTGTCTGAATGAGCATTAAAGCGTCAGGGCGATCAATGTCAATTTCTACATTAATCATATAATATTATTCAGCTGTTGACCGATACTGTGGTCTCCCTAACCTAGTGTAGGGCCAGTAAAGCTTTGATTTCCTCCAAAAGCGGTGGCGTCATGAAGCGGCCGTAATACAGCGGTGATGGCGGTGAATGACAGTTGTCGTACTGCAAAACGGTTACCGTTACGGTGTCAATACCGTTCTCTAAGAAACCACGCAATTTTGTTTACATATACAACGTTCTAGTGACGTCATTCACCGCTGAATTACGGCCGCTTCATGACGCCACCGCTTTTGGAGGAAACCAAAGCGGCGTAGGGGCAGGCCTAAACGGAGATGGCGGGACGACCTCGACAAGTTCCTGCCGGGGTGGCCGGAGGTGGCTCAGTCCAGGGACGTGTGGATTCGGGAGGGGGAGGCCTTTGCCCAGCAGTGGGACACAATTATGGCTACGTAAAAAAAAAGTTTTAGCCTACCTGCAGGACAGTGTGACAGCATCGCCGTCGTTGACGATCTGAGACACCGCGTGGTCCACGACCCTGGGCGGCTTGTCGCCCGCCTTGTGCGTGCCTGGCGCTGCGCCCTCGAGGGCTGGAAGGAGGAAGCAGTTATCAGTTCAAAGTATACATTGAAAAGTAGAGATGCGAATCCAGGACGGAATTCAATATTCATTCATTTCAACTTGACAGAAACCAACACATTTCTGTAAAAATGTTTCCAGTGTCCTTTACACTACAATTCAAGGGAGTTCAGTGCTTCATTCAAAGTACCTCTCAAAGTATCACTGTTAGCTCTTCATGTTTCCATCTTGTCATAATTTTTATAATCTGGCATCCTTGCCTGCCTCTTATTGGGAATGTGGCGTGCGCATGCTTGTATTATCCCTTCGTCAGTGTAAATGGTCAAATCGAGCAGATAACAATGAAATGTCTTGTTAATAAAGACTGATGAGAGGTTATGTAAGACCTCAATATCCCATTTCAATCCACTCTGTAACTTCAGTAATGCGGTGAACGGTACTCACGTTTGACGGTGACGGTGCACTTGGTCTCGCAGTCGCCCTGGCTGTTGGTCGCCTTCAGCGTGTAGTCGCCGGCGTCTTCGGGGAACACCTCGCTGATCGCCAGAGAGGCCACGCCGTTTTTGTACTTGAGATCGATCGCCTGTGGGGCACAACGACGGGCATTAGAAATCATGAATATTAAGGTATTTCTACTGTGAAGATATACGAAATATACCATATGAATTACGGTCCGAAATCTCTTACAGCAGCCAAACATGGTTAGGTAGGAGGACCCGACAGAATTGGTAACAAAAATAAGCGAGTCATGTTTCACATTTATTTTTAAGATTTTCAAGCGAATAGACTTTGAATACGGTTTCTACCAAATATCGTCAGATGTGTCGTGGTATCCTGAGAAACAACATTTCCCTTGGTTGCTGCTATCTGACCATTCTAAAAGATTTGGATTGGGTTCATCATGATACATAAATGATAAACCTGCTTCAGTTTCGATCAATCTTGCATCAACTTACGACCCATTCCATCGAGTATATTTAGAAGATATTATATCACATGACAGAGAAATTTTAGTCTACACGAAAATTTATTTAGCTTAGTACTGGGCCAGCCTGATGGAGTGTAGCTCAAACTTAATCGTATCCGGGTAAATGCCTGTTCCCCTCGGTGGGGACACCAAATAAATGTGTTACATTTATATCTCGCTGAATAAAGACACACTGCGTTGAACTTCCTGTATGCAAAAAGGCCTGAAAGTATGTTTGCAGTCACCTCAGATGAATGCAGAGGCTTCCCGTTCTTGAACCACTCGACCCTGGGGTCGGGGTCGCCCCTGACGGCGCACGACAGCAGCAGCGGCGTCGCGTCGACGGCAGCCAGCACGGAGGGCAGCGCGCGCGCAAACGACGGCTTGCACATCGTCGAG
Source organism: Argyresthia albistria (assembly GCA_963457715.1). Classification (NCBI taxonomy): domain Eukaryota; kingdom Metazoa; phylum Arthropoda; class Insecta; order Lepidoptera; family Argyresthiidae; genus Argyresthia; species Argyresthia albistria. The sequence continues at coordinate 5,902,374 of OY735275.1, read as the reverse complement.
TCGGACGCGGGCACTTGGGGGTTAACAGAATATTCAGTTATGGTTACGGTGACAGAACGGTGGCCAAGGGATGCGCCTAGATGCCAGAGGCAGAACACCAGCCCGATGGTCGGATGAAAACTGCCAAAAAACAGGGGATCAGGTAGGACCGCAATAAATGGCATAAAGAAGAGGAGGCCTTTACTCAACAGTGGGTGTTGGAGGCTGGATAGATAGATAGATAGACAGATTTAGTTATAGCATCCTGCCTGGCATCCTGTGTTTACTGGGAAAACCTGTGTTAAGGGACCAAAAATAGCAATGTATGAAATGTTTAAACAGCCGAGATTAATATATTTTTTTCTCTCGGCCGGGATTTCAGATGGCTTGACGACCATAACGCCACAGAGATCTGATCAGGAGTAACAAAAAAGGTTGGAGAATGACCTCGTCCAGAGTTGGGGGCTTGCGCGGTGGCGAGCACGAATTATCGAACATACGAAACAGCTTGCGCCCATACCGAAGTGAAAAGGCGGGTGTTGCTAAAGTGCGCCCCCGCCGCCGATCTCGCCTGAAGCCGTAGTCACCGCGTATTCACTCTGGACAAAGCATAAGTCCATTGAGCTGATACTCGCAGACGAGCTCCTTGGTAGCGCTTCTGGATTGCGAGGAGGCGTCGGAGTCGAGCTTGGCGCCGTACTTCCTCTTGCTCTGCTCCACGGAGACAGAGACTGGCATGCTGAGCACTGGCAGCTGATACTCACAGACGAGCTCCTTGGTAGCGCTTCTGGATCGCGAGGAGGCGTCGGAGTCGAGCTTGGCGCCGTACTTCCTCTTGCTCTGCTCCACGGAGACAGAGACTGGCATGCTGAGCACTGGCAGCTGATACTCACAGACGAGCTCCTTGGTAGCGCTTCTGGATAGCGAGGAGGCGTCGGAGTCGAGCTTGGCGCCGTACTTCCTCTTGCTCTGCTCCACGGAGACAGAGACTGGCATGCTGAGCACTGGCAGCTGATACTCACAGACGAGCTCCTTGGTAGCGCTTCTGGATCGCGAGGAGGCGTCGGAGTCGAGCTTGGCGCCGTACTTCCTCTTGCTCTGCTCCACGGAGGTCTGCGGCGAGAACTTCGGCCGCGGGTGGCTCTTCACCGGCGGATCGATTGTCACCTGAAGGGCCAAAGGAGATCCATTATAGGTACTCAAACGACCAGTGTCCACATCTTTTGTGCTGTTTTTTTTAAATAGGTTTTGAACTTTATCTCGTTGTCGGTTGGTTGAAAATCGCGGCTAGTAGATAAAGAAATACTCAGATAGTAGTAGTTGTAAAGCTGTGTGGGAGGCCCTTAGGGCAGCTTTGTTACTTCTGCCATTAGCCCAACAACTCTCCATCATCCCGCGTGGTGGAGCGTGGCTCAATTTTACTCGCGGGTAAAGGCCCGTGCCCTTTGGTGGGGACATTAGTTTGTTTTATTTCAATTAGATACTGCTTAAATCATCTAATACAGATGATATAGCACTCAAGATGCTATGGTGGGTGTCAGCAGGAATCGTAAGCCACGCAAAATATCTACACAAGCCAAAGTGTCAAAATTACGTGTACATCCTCTGTGTTAACATAATTTTGACACATTCTCTGTCTAGATTTTTTTATTGTTTAGCTTAATATCTGATGCTGATTGTACGACAATCCGTTTTTTGGCTTTTAGTGCTGTATCAGCTACATGGTCACATCGATCACTACTATAACAAGTACTGTGCAAGTGACGTGTGTGTGTGTGTGTGTGTGTGTGTGAGGGTGTGTGTGTGTGTGTAAGTTCGTACCTTGGTCTTGGTGATGATCGGCGGCGGTGCCGGCTTCAGCGGCTTCTCGATGTAGCGGCGGTCGCCGGAGTGCAGGAAGTTGTGCGCCAGCGCAGCCTGCTCCGCGGACACCACCTCGCCTGCGGGGAGCGCGGGTTAGAGAACACGAGAGACGAGAGGGTAGGTTGAGGTCTTGGAAATTTTGTAGCGACTAAAATATTCGGAAGTTAAGAGGGTGCTAAGATACCTGCAATTACACATAACATAAAGGTTATCTGATCCAGTTTACATACTTTTATAATGTGTAGCTTCGCTTGACACACCCTAGCTACATTCAGTGTCCTACGACGTGCCAAAACGGTAAAAGTTCCTATGACGTGTCAGAACTTGTAGTTTTCTATGACATGCCGCAACTTCCAGCAAAAGTATAGATTCTTACAACGTGATGGGACGTTTAGCTTCCTACTTCAGAAAATCTGCGGGTTACATGGATAATTCTAACCCGTTGGCTGGATCCCAGCGTTTGGCTCGTTATGCCATGAAGTCGGAATGAGGTTGTATAATCTCTTACCTTCGACGATGACCACGCAGGAAGTCTCATCTGTCCCGTGGCAGTTGGTCGCGATGCAGGTGTACTTCCCGCTATCCTCGGGACGGCAGTCGACGATCTCCATCGTGACCACGCCGTCCGAGTGCATCATCGAGTACTCGTGCTTTGACAGCTCGCGGCGGTCCTTGTACCTGTGGTGGAACAGTGAGAAGTTGATATCTGGAATACCATGTGATTTGTAGCAATAGATATAAATGATATGATAAAATTTATTACGGGGAAGTTTTGGTGAAATTCTAGTTTTATAAGACGTCTCGGAACGTGTAAATTCCTAAGACGTCCCGAAACATGTAACTTGCTATGACGTGCATAATATATCCTGCAACGTGTAGCATCCAATGATATTCAGTAATATTTAACTTCCGTGACGTCCGGGAACGTGTAGCTTTCTTTGACATGGCAAAACATGTTATGTAGGTACATGTAGGTACTTCCAATGACGCTCCGGAACGTGTAACTTCCTAAGAGATCCTGCAACGTGTAGCATCCTATGATCTTCCGTAATGTGTAACTTTCTGTGACGTCCCGGAACGTGTACCTTTCTTTGACATGCCAAAACATATTACCTCTAATGACGCTCCGGAACGTGTAACATCCTAAGACATCTTGCAATGTGTAGCATCCTATGATCTTCCGGAATGTGTAACTTCCTATGACGCGCCGGAACGTGTAAATTCCTATGACGTGCCGGAACGTGTTACATCCTATGACGTCCCGGAATGTGTAACTTCCTATGACTTGCCGGAACGTGTAACTTCCTATGACGTCCCGGAATGTGTAACTTCCTATGACGTCCTGGAACTTGTAGCTTCCGTTGACATGCCAAAACATGTTACTTACTATGACGTGACAGAACGTGCACCGTAGCTTCCTAAACCGTGCTTAAACATAACTTCCTATAACGAGACAGAACGTGCACCATCCTACATCGTGCCTTAACATACTACATACCATTTGACGGTCGGCGTGGGCTTGCCGGACAGGCAGCACAGCAGCTTGCAGGTGTCCCGCGCCTGCATCACGCGCGGCCGCAGCTGGAACGTGAACACGGGCGCCGTCTCGGAGGACTCCTGCCAGAACGTGTAGGGTAGCGCTTCGCGGCGGCGCGGGGCCTCGGGCGCGTGGGTGCGCTGCACTTTCGGAACCGCTGCGGGTGGAAATTGGTGGTTTTGAGGCGGTTTGGAACAAATGCAGGTATTTGGGCTGTTGAACTTTGGGAAGAGCTGTAGATGGAAAATATATAGGCAGGAGATTCCGAATGAAGCAATGAAATATTAAATACCTACACGCATACATAACCCAATAGTTGGTACTACAGCAAATGTATGCAGCACAACATATTATTATTATAGACTTTTTGTCTACTTACACAGACTTAATGAGTAGGGACATCGCATGGGGCGCTTTGAAGTATCGCCCTGTGTCAAAAGGGGTCGAGTTACCTGTTTTCAGTCAGACGCGCTCAGACGGTGACAGCCGATAACACGTAAAGATTGTACCTACTAATTTATTGCTAGATTTTCAGTGTATTTAGAACTCTTGAGATCAAGGTATAACAAAAATGAACACTTGGATTAAGAACACAAAAATGTGATCGACGACAAAACTGCACAAGAAATCAACCACAATACTTCCTATCTGAATACCAATCGACAATCAACTAACCCACATGCCAACCGCAATCTATTTTCGCGTTTATTGCTTTCAGAATAAGACTCTCGACAGTGACAAATGTATAGTTGTCGTCGCTTTCAAACAAGATGTATCTTTATAAAATAATGATCATAGTTTCGTATTCAGACATTAGATGAAATTTTACAGGTGCAAGCAAAAATTGTAATTGTAATTACTTACTATTGTAATCCTTATTAATTTAAAATAAAGGTAAAATTACCCTCGGTAACCCACTTGTGAAACGTCTATTGCAAGATAGGCTACAGGGCTCTTGAATTTAAGGGTGAATTTTGCAAAACGAGACATTGGTTACAATTCAGTACTTTGTGCCAATTGTGCAGGAATAGCTTTCGAGCGAATGTCGACCTAATTCGAGTTAAATTAGCCGTTAAAATGCCGATCTTATTGTTTGCATAAATTAATTAGTCCCGACGTTGACTGAAATACTGTTTGGTTGCTGAAACGACGGAAATCATTTGCAGACAATCTGAACTAAATAGAAGTTCTGGAAATAGAACATGACGTGGTCTCGATGGTTTATTATCAACTGAGAAATAGATATCAGTCTCCTTTGATTGCTATCCGGGCCGTAAAGGAAAAATATTTGAAATTAAAATTATATAGGAGAGCGTTTATTCCCTTGCAATAGAATTTAACACTTGGTGTCATCAGTCAGTGATTGTCTGGAGAGTCTGCTTCCCAGAGCAGGAAGGTTAATTTCACAAATCATAACCTAATATCTCCTAACTGTCATTATTGTTTTAATGACCTTTGCATAGACATGTCAATATTACCTATGATACCAGATTATACAGGAAGTAACAGAAAGGTGTAGTCAAATTTTAGGGGATTGTTAGAGACATCATTCGGTTTCATAGTGAAAGTTGTTCAGAATGATGTCCTTCACGATCCCCTAAAATATGACTACACCATTCTGTTACACCCTGCACGGAGTTCTCAAACTCAAATCCAAATTGCAGAAATTGATATCTAGGGCCACAACAGTCATATCTGAAAAGCAACTCGTAGGCCCGATCAACCAACAAAATTAAGAAGTAGCACTTACGTTGCACATTCAAGAAGACGACCTCTTCTCTAAATCCGTAGTGGTTCTCGGCCCTGATGATGTACTCTCCACGGTCTTCCAGCTTGGCGCGGTTGATGATGAAGTAGTAGTCGTCTCCGGCGTATCTGTCGAGATTGCGACATTTTGATGTCAAAGTTAAAACTGTTTTTAAACACGAACTTTTTAAAATTCATAATCACATACGAAATAAAGACAGTCTGAGCCTCGGTCGCGAATTATTTCGTAAGCGTTAATGTTTTCGAGAATCCAGGAAAATATATTTTATATCTTATAGAATAAGAATCACTGACATTTGACGTTTCGATAGTTTTCTATCGAATTTTTATTCGTGATTGGGCCTCTGTAGGACGCCCGTTAAAAATAGTGACAACTGTCAAAAATCACGACGCGGGTCGAGATTCATGCGCATGTCAAAAATCGTCACACCTGTCAAAAAACGTGACACTTGGCAAAAATCGGGACACCTGACGAAAAAATTAACTCTTGCCAAAAATCTGTCCTATCTACCCTGTCAAATACCGTGTTGTGACACTTTATATTTATCGTGACACCATCATTGGCCATATCATCTTTTCAGATGTTAGAGGGCCCAATTCTCACCCATGCGAATTGAAAGCGTACACACAGAAGAGATAATAGTACTCCGTACAGAACGGCCACTCCCTTCCCCGCGCTGATTCAGATACCGCACCCCACCCCTGGCGTCAAATGATTGGTTAAAGGATCAATAGACTGGGCTGAACGTCGGACGAGTGACGACGCGTATACTTAATATCGCTGCATTTGCCGCGCCACCAGTCCTAGCAAAGTTTACGCACACATTTGCACGTATACAAACATCATTTGGTTATGTAGTAGTAATAGGTGATTATTTTACGAGCGTCCTATGGAGTGTCCGAGGTGTGGCGTACATGTAAAATATTGTAATTTTCATATGAAATGTCGTAGAAAATTTGCGTCTATGCTTTCAATTCGCATGGCGAGAATCAGGCCATTGCTGTGTATTATAAGAATACTTAGTAACATCTGTCAAAAAACCTGTAATTTTTATCTCTATATTCCGAGCGCCGTGACACCTGTCAAAACCCCCTCTCACCTCTTCATGAACTTGACGCTCTGCCTCAGCTCCTGGTTGTTCCTCGACCAGGTGACCGTAGGCGTTGCGCACGCGATCACCCGGCAGTACAGCTTGACGGACTGACCCTCGTAGCAGAACGCCGATTGCGGTTTGATTACGAACCGCGGGGCCGCTTGACGGCGGTCTGGGAAGTAACATGACATTTAGATACAGGCACTTACGTTGCTTCTTAAACATGGATACTCTTGTGGGTGGGATCCTTGCTTCTGGCTCTGAACTAGGATACCCTGTGGGATCCTGAAAGAGTGTCACAAACAACCAAGACTTAGGGGTATTATTATTTATCCCCAGCCGGGATTTGAACCCGGGTCTTCTCTATTGGGAGGCACAGCCTCGACTGCAACACCACTTAGGTCGTCAATGACACGACGGTCGACAGATGTGTAAGTTCTAATGTAAGGTACATTATTTTCGATTATTTGAAGTTTGTGGCGATGAGCTAGCAAGGCGAGCCATCATTAGACTGTACTAACGCCCTCTTTGATCAGGTTTCTACATCAATAACCTAACCTAACTTAACCCAACCCAACCGTTTTATTATGGTACCGATATATTTCGATGATTCAGTCCTTGGGCCGAACAACTGGCCATGCCCCAGGTACAGAAGAAGACAATGATTTGACAATTGTTAAATTGACTTACCGAAGTGTCCGTCGTATATCTTCCACTTCTCGATGAGCAGTTTCCTCAGTGAGCTATACTCGCTCAGTCGGCCGATCGGGAGTGCAAACGATGACCAGTCCTGCGGGAATAATCGCATTATAATCAACACATGTCATTATTCTCACTGAGGCCTCTGAGAAACTGAGACCGTCTTGCAGCAAACTTTCGACCACCGCTGAGCGGTTAAATGCAACGTAAACTGTAACGCTGCCATTTTGAGTGGGACCCTGGCTGACAGACATGACTATTGCCGGTCATGACAACGCAACTTGTCCGTGTTTTACTTAAATTGTGTTTAGTGGAGTATTCTACAAGGCGGCCTAAGTACGCTAATAAATGGGATTGGGCCTAAATACAAAATTATTGTGCAAATCGGCAAATTCAGTCCTACATCTGCTGTATTGACTGGTATTTTGACCAAGCGTGGTATTTATAAGACCCCTTCCCCTGAACGGGTCACGTATTGCGGGTCAATTATAGTCTATTCGTGATAAGAATGCAGTGAAATTTAAATTTAAACCTGTTAACACACACTCACAGGATAGGACACAACCTTCGCTTTCGAAAGTTTGCCTTCATTCAACTGGTGACTGTGAGCTATTTGATTGGTTACGGGGCGTGGCTAGGCCGCCGGACAGTGATGACTTTACTGCATTCTTATCACGAATAGACTATAGTGTCAAATTGGGTGCTTTTTGGCAGTACGATAAAAGTAAATCACCTGGTATTGTCTGCGTAGTCTGTCACGCATAGCCTCGTATCTCCTCGCCTCGATGGTGGCGGTTCGGGCGGCTGTGGCATCACCTGCGAGCCACGGGTGTAGCAGGCACTCGTGGGCTGTTAGACGTTTTCTGTACAAAAGTAATAGACATTAGTGTTTCATCTTGCTGCCGACCTCTGTGGCGCAGCGGTTGCGCATCTGCCTACCATGCGAGAGGTTCCGGGTTCGAATCCCGGCTGGGAAAAAAAACTTCAGGTCTTGGATGTTTACATGTTTGTGATATCGCTGTTTCTGGTTCCCACGTCACAGGGTATCCTAGTGTTGGGCCAGAAGCAATGTATGTGCCTGTATGTAATGTAAAATAAAGCTGTCTCACTATTAAAACAACTATGTGAACGGGTTTGAGTTTATTTTAAATATTTTAAATTAAAGTGAACGGGTTTGAGTTTATTTCAGTATTCGACCGAAGATCTGTTCACTGGAGTAGACAGAAGCACTTCCTCAGGAAGAGATCCAATGATCTAACCCTGACTCCCCAAGCACCAAAAAGGCTGCGTATAAGATACCATAAAGAAGTCCTGAGGGCGCCAGTTTTACCGGTATAGTTGGCAGTCATTGGGCACGATTCAGGAAGTGTCAAAGCCACTAAACTGACAACTTTAGTTCCGACAGCTCTTGTGCGGTGGCCATTCCATTTTCAAACACACAATTTTAATTAGTTTGCTTAGTTTAGTTCCTGTCGCCTCCCAAACCGCACTCTCCAAACAATATCGGCGCCACCGACAATACTAGCAGCAATCGAATTCTATCGCTATTAAATCCCCACTCACTCCTTGTTCTTGACCAGCAGCCGCCTGATGAAGTCCTTGGCGTCATCAGAGACGTGCTGGAAGGAATCCTCGTCGAACTCCCAGTCGCAAGCCTTCACGTTCTTGAGTGTGTCGACATCGTTGTTGCCGGCGAATGGAGAGAGGCCTGATAGACTGTGGGGGGGAGGGTTTAGCGTTTCGGTTAGTCCGTTGACATAGGCTGGATTTTACCAAAAAAAAATTATGCGAGAATTACTATCCCGGGGATAATTTGTACGACAATGACAGTTCAAAATGAGGTCATTCGATGAAAAAGTAGAAGATACTCTCGGGTAAAAAGTTACTAGTTATTCGATAATGCTAACGTGTCAAGGATAACAATTCAAGATAGTGTGAACTCTAGCTTGGTTCTGAGGACATAGGGGTCATCTTTGTGTGTCAGAAAGTGTGGCTAGGTAAGTAAGCTGGTAGTACCACGGGGGATGAAGGCCGTCTTTATGTATAAATATCATTATCGTTGCGATTCCCTGCGGAGGAAAACTTTTCAATCTTAGATGACTACCTCGTAAGACTTATAACATCTCAATATATCCACAATATAGCTTAATAGAAACGTTCAATCCATAGCTACAGCGATGGCAAAACTGGCTAAACGTCGGCTGACGCTACGTTACGTGTTACAATAGCTTAGTCCCCGCTTAACCCCGCTCAAGTGGGTCAGGTGTAGGTACATACCCCCTTGAAGAAGAAGAAAAAGAAGAGGAAGAAGAAAAATGTTTTATTCGCTAGTATACTCACAGCACATAAGACAGCACGCCGATAGCCCACATGTCCGTGTAGAAGCCGACCGGCTCTCGTTCGACAATCTCGGGCGCGGCGAACTCGGCCGTGCCCGTCGATATCTTGACCACTTCGTTCGGGTTCAGTTTGGTGGCCAGGCCGAAGTCGATGATCTGATGGGTGACGAATGTGTTAAATATTTGGGAGGTAACGTAGAATTTAGAATGAAAAGTGAAGGGGGTTTGAGCCCCCTCCTCCATAATTAGTCTTCTTTAGCGTTCTTAGGCTACTTTTAGATTACTTATGAAGATGATTAGGCGGTGCAATATAAAATAGTGATTTAGATATATTTTTACAGCGGGGAGCACAGCCCCCCGCTTTTATCTAACTCCGGTCTTTCTGCCACCTATACGGCTTCACTCATTGCAAGTCGGAAAACTTTGTCAGCGGCATATCTTAAGACGCTAACAAAAGTTTTGACAACGGGGAGCTCAGCCCCCCATTATCTTATTCCTTACCTTAACATCTGTGCCAGTCTTGGTGGTGCACATAACATTCTCGGGCTTCAGGTCCAGATGTAGGATGTTCTGTTCGTGCATGTGTTTGACTCCTTCGCACACTTGTCTCATGTAGTGCGCCGCTTCCGCTTCGCTCATGTTGTATCCGGGTTCTGTGATGCGCTCGAAGAGCTCACCGCCAGATAGGCTGGAGGAGGATTTAGAAAAGTTTTTTACGAAGCGGTCATAAAACCATGAATCATGGTCATAACAGTGCCTACCGAGTTTACAATCAATTTCAAAGATTCATGTTGTAGTTCAGCCTGTGCCACATAGTAACTATAGTAACTATGACTTGCACCAGACTTGACAGCAAATAAGTGCAACACGGCTAAGTTTCGTAGTCTAACATGGCAAGGTCAACATGTCTGCGTTGTATTTATATTTCATTTAAACACCATTTAGCTGTAAAAAGTCTGCTGCAAGACGCCTTTGGACTCTGTACTCTCTTGGGCCTTAAAATTCTACGACATTCATTTCAATTCTGAATCTGAATACATTTGATATTAGACAACTAAATCAAAAATAATACTCACAACTCAAAGATCAGCACCATTTCGTCGTCATCTTCAAACGCGTCGTGCAGATTGATCAGTTTCCTGTGGTGCAGCTGGTTCATGATGTCGATCTCTCTCTTGATTAGTTCCTTCTCCATCGCACCGGCGACCGGTATGAACTTAGCCGCGAAGTAGTTGCCGGTAGATCTCTCGCGGCAACGGTGGACCACTCCGAACGCGCCTGTGCCTACAAGTTATTGCGAATATAGACTTAAAGTTGCTGAATGGAAAGATTGGGTTACGGTGCCTGAGAATATTGGAGAAACCCTTGATTCAACTATGTTTTTAATGCGTGACATTGCCGTTTCCGTTTCTGACGACATAGGCAGGGTACCCTAGTGTGGGTCCAGAAGCATGAGCTTATCAATGTATTCTTTTGCATTACGTGTATGTGTGTGCACCTTTACTTTGAATTATTATATTTATTATAAGTGATGGACCGAAAACTTATGTTATTGATGGATTTTTCATGTGTGATGTTTGATACCAAAGGGTTCTTACATATTCTCGGAAACTGTATTTTAAGATAAAAATATTTCTTATACATAAATAATACAAAAGATATTAAGAGAATTTCGTGCAACTACATAATAAAGTCGATTGAATATGAAAATTACGATAATTTTGCATTCGATCTACATAAAAATAAATAAGTAAGAACCTGCAATAGAAAACTACAAAACACTACAAACAAACAAATAAAGATTTCTGTGCAGGAAAGTCTAGATATGTATAAATTATATAAATACAATAGTGGTGCGAGCAAGAGACAAATACATAGATGTATGAGAGAGATAGAGACGGCATGACATCTAAGTCAACACACAGACCTCTGCCACTCTTGCGCCTAGACGGACCTCTCACGAAGTCACCTGCGAAATTCAGTAAATTTACCTCAAATGTCCGAAATTTTCCATCTATTCTGTTAGTTTGTCTACGTTACCAACAATCTACAACACGCTACTCTATTTGCGGAACTCATTTGTCAATTTCACTTGCATACCAAAGTTGAGATAGAGTTAAATACTCTTTCTGAACCGTCATTTTGTATGAAAACGAAACGGACAGAATGGCTTCTGTTAAACCTGTCTCGCGAATAGAGTAAGCATACAAATTAATTTGGAATAATATTAGATTTTCGTATCAATTTATCAAGCAACTTCGTGAGTGGGTTTAGTCTATATTTCGTTTAAATATCGTGCGTCAGATCTACTGTGTGAATTGTGTAAAAGGAATCATAATTTATTGTAATGTTGTCGTCATGTTGTGAAATGGCATAGAAAATACATACCGACTCCAACTGATACTACATTAACCATGCAGATTTATTTTAACTTCATCCATATTGCATGCATTTTCCTACAGATTCTAACACGTATGTTTATTATAGTACGACTTTTAAATCAATATTTCGAGGTACTGAATCCCTCGTTACATTCCGAATTCCAGTCAGTATCTTTCGTTTCGCTCTGGATTTCAGTAAGTTTGGATTACAAACTACATGACACTCACAACTGATATTTTCATAATCCAGAGCGCAACGCCACCCTGAGTGGTTCATGAAATCATACCCTCCGTAATGCTTCACTACCGGAGCAATCTAGGTACTACAGTTGCACGATGCATATCCTCGTCAGACCCGAAAAGCTTCTAAAAGGACCAAATGTTTCAGACACAACTTTGTTAATGACTAATAGTAATTTGTCATCCTTAGTCCTTTCTACAGGTCTTATCTTAAAACACCCGAAAGTAATAACTGTGCCACCCTGGGCCGCTATTTACATATTTAAACTAAACCTTTTTGAAGTCTTGGGCCTTAAGCATATCTTCAATTTGGTCCTTTCAAAAGGGTTATTACAATATTATTCTCGTATGTCATCGATCCACTCACCGATCTCCTCCAAGATGTCGTACTTGTCATACACCGAGCACGTGCTAATGTCGACCGGCTGCGGCACGTATTTGCTATAGATGTCGAACACGTAGCTATCGTAGTCCTTCACTGGGCCGTGGTCGGCATTCTTGCGGACACGCTTGCCGGACTCGTCCACTGGTGAGGGAATAGCATTATCAATCATCACATCATTAGAATGTTCACCAGATGGATATTATCACCATACTTCAGTCAAATGCTGGTCAAAATATCAGTCAAAGTTAGCTGGGTTATAGCGCGGCCACATTCTCGTCGAGGAGTGTGGCGAGTGACGAGGAATGAGACTTGGTGTGGCCACGTTCATCGTCTTTCTCGCCATCGCGTTGCCGAATTGTCGGCTTTTTAGCTTGATACAAAGGACGCGCAAGGAACGCGATGAGATTACGAGGATATTAACGAACTATTCGTGAAGTAGAGCAATGCGCAGCCACACTTCTCGCGTGGTTTTAAGTAAGGCAAGGTTAGGTTACCTTCCTAAGTAGGTGTAGGTAGCTGGTCTAGCTTACCTGGGTACTCCTTCTTTTTGAACTCCTGCTTGACGACCGTCTTGGTCTGCACCAGCGAGGTGGTGTCGCTGGGCTCGGAGCGTCCGTAGATGTTCTCTGCGTACACGCGGAACTCGTACTGCTTGCCCGGGACCAGGCCCGTGATGGCCATTGTCGTGAATCTGGGGGGAACGGGTTGATGAGTGAGTCTCAAGATATTAAATCTTCGCGGACGTGTAGTCTGTGAAAACTGCCTTACAGCAATAAGTAGTGTCACAATTTAGTGTCAAGAGGTGTTTTTATACTTCTTCATTCAGTGTCTCTCCCTCCACCAGGTTGGCAGTCAGTTCGAAATTATGTTTTTATTCAGAACTACAGAATTCATGAATAAAGCACTTATAATATAGTTTTAAGTATAACAATGAGTATACAGTTTTAAGTCTGCCACACTTCTAGGCAGTTTGTCGGCAGGTTGTAAGTTTACCAATTGTTTGTAAGATTATGATTACCAATATGGTCCTTCGAGCCGATATCGGGTTCGAATCCCGGCTGAGGACAAAAAAAACCCAGGTCTTTCTTGGATGTTTACATGTTTGTAATGTCGCTGTTTCTGGTTCCCACGACACAGTGTATCCTAGTGTGGGGCCAGAAGCAATGTATGTGCCTGTATGTAAATGTTTCTGTTTCTGATGTTTGATTTGCAGCCGTTCTTTCACCTCATAGCGTTTATCTGATGAAATTGACATATCACATGTACTTGAAATGTCAAATAAAGGTACTTATCTGACCGTTTAACAGGGATGGAAAAGATCGCCCCTAAAATAGGTTAGGCGGTATCTGTTGCCAATAACATCCATTTATAATCTATCTATCCATAATTTTCACATTACTAGAGTTAGGATTTGACAGTTGTGCTACGGAATCTTTGACCATCTATCTGTAGATTGAGGATAGACAGATTATTGCAAATGGTTTGTGGCAAGATGTAATAAGAGATTTAACTTCTTTTAAATACCGTCCGGCTCGAAGGACCCTGCTGTTAAATGATTACAATCAAATCAACGTATAAATGCAGTTACCTGGTGTTGCCGACCCTTATCCAGCTGGACATGGGGTGTTCCCGCTTCTCGACGAGATAGTTGGTGATGTCCGACCCTCCGTCCCAGACGGGCGCCTTCCAACCGAGTGCGAGGGAGTCCGTGCCTATGTTGTCCACTGCTGGGAATCGCGGTGGGTCGGGCCGGTCTGGAGACAGGTCGAGGGGATATTAGTAAAACGTTAGAGACTATGCAAGCAACAAGGTGGTACACCACACACCATTTTGGTGTGAAATGATAAGATAAAGAGCTATACGTAAGAGTAGGACTCACTATTTGCACGTGCACACAGATGTATAGAAAAGACTGTGTAATAAATTGGGATACGTGGTCGAAGACTCTTCTGTAGGCATGTAAAAAGATGTGCGAGGATCTTCACTAGGAGATTAGCTACATAAGCCACTGCGAACCCACGAGCGCTGTCTACCGACGACAAGTTCAATCCGCCGCCGCCGTGGCCAAAATAGGTCGGACCACATCATCATAAAATATTTAAGTAACACGAGTTACTAACCAATTAAGTTCCTCTACAGAAGCTCTGTACGCAGATTGCCATATTACCTAATAGTGGGTACGTGGACGAGACCGATGGAGCACATATTGCAGGGTGTTCCCCCACTATAGTAGAAACCAGAATCATAACTCTGGGTGACACCAGTACCACCTCGGACCTCCTTGAACTCTTATTCCAGCTGGTGCAGGAGCTAGGATAGCTGAATTAGATGAGCAGGCGCAGGGAAATGTACAAAATCCCCGCTCAAGTGGGCCAGGTGCAGGCGCTACTACCCCCTGAAGAAGAAGAAGAAGAAGAAGAAGAAGAAGAAGGAGAAGAAGTGGGTACGTACCGCTGATTTCGATGTTGATGATGGCGGTGTCGGAGCCCAGCTCGTTTTCTGCGGTGATCCTGTAGGGGCCAGAGTCTAGTTTGCTCGCGTCTCGGATCGTGAGGATCGCGTGGCGCTCTGAAAGGAGATAGCATTTGTTCAGTCTCGAAATACTCCTCATTCCTTTTCCTCTCTCTGTTTTGCCGAACATTGTACTATTGATAAGGATTTGGAGCTGTAGAGGAGAAATTCTACCGATTTCATTTAATTGTTCATATTCGTCATTAATTTAACATATTACATTCAAAATGAACACGAAATCTACTACTCCTACTCAGCAATCCACCTGTCTCATCCCTATTTGGTTTGCTGGAAGAGATCTCTTATTAGAGATACGCTCGCATTTGTACACGTTTACTATGTTTTTTATTATCCTATGTAACTATTTGTGTGCAATAAAGAAATTATGAATTATGATATGAATTATGAAATCGTATGAAAAGGAATTCCACCTTACCTACTACTCTGTTTATTTCTTTACTTTTTATTTATGATATAATTTCACACATTGACTACAGAGGCCCGGAATTCTATAAAATGACTAGACATCTTATTAGAATGACGGGCCTTCATACTTTGCCGGTTACTTTAAAAAAATCAGGCAAGTGCGAGTCGGACTCTCACACGGAGGGTTCCGCACCATCATTGTAGCAAAAGTAAAAAAAATACGTTTCTTGTATGAAGACACCTTTATTTTTTCAATCTTTCGTGTATTTCAGTATAAAGTCGGTGGAGCGGCAACAGATATACACATTCTGTGAAAATTTCAACTTTCTAGCTATTACGGTTCATGCTGGAGGGCCCTCTGACGGACGGACGGACGGACTGACGAAAAGCGGAGGCTTAGTAACAGGGTCCCGTTTGGCACCCTTCGGGTACGGAACCCTAACTAGACGGTAAGAATAAGTTTTTTTTTTAATTTGCCGCGCTTGGCCTAGATTTTCTCTGACTAGGCTACACTTCACCAACCTTTCCTCTCGACATGGTAGTGATGTCCCGACTCGATGGTCTCCCCCTCCCGCACCCACGAGATCTTCGGCACCGGATGTCCGGTGAACGGTATCTTGATCACTACGTTCTCGCCCTTATCGAAGTAGGCTGCGTCGCGGAAGCGCGGTGGAACGTTCAGTTTAGGTGCGGCTGTGGAATGGTGGGTTTTTTAAAAAAAATATGGGCGATTAGGGTTTGTTGCGGGTACCCGTGTGATGCTTTCGGGTATCCTATTGTTTGTCTCGGGAACCGGTATGTACCATTTAGGAACCAATGTGACTATAAGAGTACCAAATAGTATTCGGTTATTATGTATTAGCATTCGATACATTCGGAAACCCTTTGGACGAACCGGGATTTCAGTAACATTGTGTTTTCGATTATAGCTTGGTGGTCAATTAGGTACCCGTTGGTTCAATTCAAATACCCGTGTGTTCTATTAGGGCACTCGTGTGTTCTATTCGACTACCGGTTCTTCACATTTAGATACCCGTCCACAGGGAATATAGAGTCGAGTACCCGTTCCTTACACCCGGGTACCCGTTCGTCACATTCGGGTACCCGTCACTCTCAGTTTCTTCGCCCTGCTTCAGTGGTCCAAAGTAGAAAAAAGGCAACAGAAATACGTGTCCTATACGTATATGTTAATAAATAAAGATTTTTTGGACTATGTGTAAGAGACTCACTGCAGATGAGCAGCTCGGCGCGCGTGCTCTTCACGCCGGCCTTGTTGGCGGCGCGGCACACATACTCATCCGCGTCCTCGCCGAACACGTCCACCACGGTCAGGTGATGTGTGTCGCCCTCGCTCCAGATGCTGTGGCGCGGCCCGTTCGTGATCTCGCGGGCGCCTGCGAGTTGTAACATAGCAATATTATTTCGCTCACACTCTATGGCCACGTCCAGAGTGAATGCGGACTAGGGACGAATGCGGACGCGGCTTTAGCCACACGCGCATTAGTCACTACAGTATGGACGAGGTCTTGTATGGACGTGGCCCACATGTGCGGGGCCTTTGTGCATGTCCCCTTCTCCCACTCTCTTATTTCAGCCAACCCAAATCCTGCACAAGTTGGAGTAGGAGGCCTGGATGTGTGGTTACTATAAATCCTGGCATTTTATTTTCTCACCACGCTTGTTTGATGATTGCACCAAAGTCGATTCATTCTTGGTTGTTTTCTTATTGAAATTATTATGAAAATTCATATTAATACTAAATTGAATAGGAACCGGTAACTCCCGATCAGAAACAAATGACGCTATTTAGTGTGGTTCGGATAGTAACAGAACTCATTCTTGCAGTGGTCTCTCAGGTGATCTTCGGTTTCGGGTGACTCGAAGAAGTGAAAGCTGAAGTGAAAGTTGTCAACTCACCCTTGTACCAGGTGATCTTCGGTTTCGGGTACCCGGTGATGGTGCAGCTGAACTTGGCGTTGTGGTACTGGATGCAGTTCGCGTTGCGCAGCGGCGTCACTATGTGCGGCGGCGTCGGCTCTGGAATAACAACGATGATGACTATTTCTGGATCTTTTTCTTCTTTTATTTTGCCAAATAATATTTGACAGGTCTCCCAAAACACAGGTTACCCTAATTTGGGAGACAGGGAATCCCTTCTGCTAAGGACTCGCTTTTGGAAATAAACGTATATTTACCTTATTAATTACAGATATAGGGTGCTATGAGTTTGTACATACCTACCCGCTAAAGTCAGAGAACAGAAGCTTTTATACACCACTGAATATTAAATAAAATTTTCCTGAGGCGGTGAGTATGAGGTGGTAGTGGTGGTACTAATAATATTTGTCACAAGTCAAACCTCCCTTTATGAAGGAACTAATTTAACAGGATTCTTTCCCACGGATAAGGAGGAGCAGCTTGAAGTAACCGTCAATAGAAATTGAGGACTATGTAAACAAAGCGCCATGTTGTCTTTGTCTTTTCCGTAATTAACTAGTGATTGAAATGAAATGAATGAAAAAATGAAAAAATATTTATTTATCAATACGAAAAACATACAATGAGTTGCCGGTGACTCACACACTAGGCCACTATTGAATATTTCATGATGAAACAGGCAAGACTTGATGCTACATGAGTTGGAATAATGTTCAGTGAGACTCCGTGACAGAACCTTGAGAAAACGGTTTGTTTACATAGTCCACAATTTCTATTGACGGCGACTTTAGGCATTTACGCGAACCCGATTAAGATTGGACCATAGTCCAGCTGGCTCAGTGCGGATCTGAACAATTAATTCGCCTTTCACTCCTTTCAGACAGGTCGCTTAAAATATAAATTTCACACAAAAGCCTTCCTCACCTTTAGGATCGCAGACCTTGACCTGTTGGCTGGCGGAGCTCGGCGGCGATGGGCCAGCCTCGTTCTGCGCTGTGATGCGGAACTCGTACTGTCTTCCCTCGATCAGGTTGGAGCAGTTCATCTGGGTCGGCAGGCAGAGGGTCGGGCTGACCCGTTGCCAGGTTGAAGAGCCCACTTCGCGTTTGTCCACCCAGTATCCTGAATCAATATGTTTCTCGTTGAATAATCCTTTTGCGACCGACTTCTTTAGGTCATCGTAATGGGTAAGGGCAGGCAGAAGGAGGAAGTCCGCAGCTCCGGAAATGGACGGGAGTAGCATAGAACAGCTGATGCGCTTTGCAAAGAACAAAGGCTGACCACCAACCTCCAGTAGTGGAGAGGTACTATAGAGATAAAGAAGAAGGAATCCTGGCGAAAGATGTTGGAACAATTTGGATAACACGTTATTCATAATCATAACCACGCCAGATCTACAAGGTTTGTCAAATGGGGACTAGCAATCAATATGGCCCCATAAGCCCACTTATCTGTTGGATGTGATCACGTGACTGACGGAAGACGTCTAATAATAGCCCCCTGTTCCGAGTCACGCCATAATCGATTACAGCGTCTACCATGCCATCGTTACGTATCGCTAAAACTGACTCGGAACGACTTCGTAGATGCTGTAATTGATTTTGGCGTGACTCGGAACGGGGGTTGATGTTAACTGTTACAAAAATTGCACCTCAAAACATAAGACATCTTGGTCACACATGCCGAGTAAATCGGCGAGACAGTGCTCTCGGTCGAGGACTCGGTGCGTCAACTACGAAGTACTCGGTCGAGACCACTGTCTCGCCCGGTTTACTCGGCATGTGTGATCAAGGCATAATCTTAAGTTGCCGTTTTATACAGTCTAATATCTTAATTAATATCTTAGGCGAGGTGATGACAGGTGTAGTAGATCCCTGACCGAGTGGTGGCCGAAAGAGGGAAAGAGAAGCGTGGGTCAACCGGCAGCCAGATGGGTCGACGACATTACGCATATTGCGGGGAAGACCTGGATTCGATTGGCACAAGACCGGATAAGTTGGCACAAAGGGCTTATACCCAGCAGTGAGCGGAAGCAAGCTGCTGATGATGATGATATCTTAATGCATGTTAAGATGTATGGTGGAATTTACCTTGAATTCTCGATCCTCCGTCGCTCTCTGGCTTCTCCCATTCGAGGTGGACGAAGTCGCCTCCGACCTCCAGGATCTTCGGCACTCCAGGAGCAGATGGTGGGTCGAAAGGAGCCTTGGCCTAGAAACGATGGTATTGTTAGCATTTGGTCTAAAAGGCCGGAGGCTTCACAGCTGTCGAACTGTCGAACTATGATGTCGATTCCTCCAAATGATGATATCGTGTTCACAATTGAGTCCAAAAAGCTTTAGATTCCTTATTAGATCTCCACATCTAATGAGAGGAATTTCTAAGCGGGCGATCTTTCAACACCAAGAAAACTATATAAACGCTATCTGGGGAGGGAAAGATTGTCCCTAAATCGATAAAGGTGCTCCTAAACGGGTCATATTTTCACTGCAATATGTGGCCGGCAACTATTGGTGTCTTTTTCTAACATGTGAGTAAGAGAGGGACACCAATACATATTGCAGCAAAACTTGGCCCGTTTAGGAGCACCATAAATGAAAGAATCCAGTGCAATCGATAGGTATTTCATTCTTACCTTGATAGGATTGGCACCCTCAAGCGCGGGTCCCATTCCATTGTCGTTCGCCGCGTGTATCCTAAAGTTGTACTCATGTCCTTCTATCAAGCCTTGCACCGTGAACTTCGTGTCCCTGACGGAGGACGCAATCGTAATCCATACAGTTCCGGATATGTCCAGTCGTTCAACCACGTAGTGTGTGACGGGTAATCCGCCGTCGTAGTTGGGCGGTTTCCACGCGAGTGTGCATGTGTTTCGGGTAATATCCGTGGTCTCGAGGTTCTGCGGCGGTCCGGGTAACCCGGTGACCGTGATCGAGAAGTTGTCAGACACCTCGCCGGAGTTGTTCTTGACTGTGAGCTTGTAGGTGCCTGTGAGGAAGAATTATTATTCAATACATCGTGCTGCCGAGAATCTACATCACTGATTGTATCTATCTTGAATTACTGATTGACTCTATCTTGGATTATTGATGAAATCTATCTTGGGTTACTGATTGAGTCTATATTGGATTAATGATTGAATCTATCTTGGATTACTGATTGAATCTATCTTGGGTTACTGATTGAGTATATTGGATTGGATTACTGATTGAATCTATCTTGGGTTACTGATTAAGTCTATATTGGATTACTGATTGAAGCTATCTTGGATTATTGAATGAATCTATCTTGGATTACTGATTGAATCTATATTGAATTAATGATTGAATCTATCTTGGATTACTGATTGAATCTATCTTGGGTTACTGATTGAGTCTATATTGGATTACTGATTGAATCTATCTTGGGTTACTGATTAAGTCTATATTGGATTACTGATTGAAGCTATCTTGGATTATTGAATGAATCTATCTTGGATTACTGATTGAATCTATATTGAATTAATGATTGAATCTATCTTGGATTACTGATTGAATCTATCTTGGATTACTGATTGAATCTATATTGAATTAATGATTGAATCTATCTTGGATTACTGATTGAATCTATATTGGATTACTGATTGAATCTATCTTACATTACTTCTTAAATCTATCTTGGATTACTGATTGAATCTACATATCTTGGATTACTGCTTGAATCTCTCTTGGATTACTGATTGAATTTGTCTTGGATTACTGATTGAATCTGTCTTGTATTACTGATTGAATCTGTCTTGGATTACTGATTGAATCTATCTTACATTACTTCTTAAATCTATCTTGGATTACTGATTGAATCTACATATCTTGGATTACTGATAAAATATATATTGGATTACTTATTAAATCTATCTTGAAACTTCTTTCTGTAGCTGAGTTCTTTTTCGGAACAAAGTTTCGAAAACTTATACAAATAAATTATGA
Source organism: Argyresthia albistria (assembly GCA_963457715.1). Lineage (NCBI taxonomy): Eukaryota > Metazoa > Arthropoda > Insecta > Lepidoptera > Argyresthiidae > Argyresthia > Argyresthia albistria. The sequence continues at coordinate 5,881,250 of OY735275.1, read as the reverse complement.
TATAAATGTATAATTGACTGATCATTCCCGCCAATCTTACCCTCCAACAACAACCCCACTCACCCATATCATCCTTATTGATATCCTTAATGAATATCAGGATGTAGTCATCGAACACGGTGTAGCGGAGATGGGTGCCGTCTTCCTTCAGCTTGTGACCGTCCTTCATCAGCGAGACCTCGATGGGCTGGTCTCCGGAGTACAGGATCTTGATCTTGGTGTTGTCATGCTCGGGTAGGTGTAGGTCGCCAGGCATGCGCGTGATGCGTGGTGGGCCTGAGGGGGTAGAGAGTTAGTCGGTCTCGTATGCATTGTTGCATTTTGGGGATTTCGGATTCGGATCACCAGCAACGATGTATTCTGAAAATCCTTCATTTGGGCACCGCTAATGGGGGCTATGTTTGACATTTCTCCTACAGGTGGCACTAGTATGAATAAAGACTTGTTAAAGTATTGGTTTGGCTGGTGCTGTCATTTATCGCTGTCAATCGCAGGCCTTCCAGAATAAAGTTTGACAGATGTGCTGCTGTCCAATCGGGTAATACAGAACTATTTACATGAACCCAAGCCTTGTAACAGTCTAATACTCTCTCTCTATGTCTGGTCTTTTTGACTTACTATTAAGAGTAATATCTGTGCTAGGGTCATTTAGTCCTGATCTACATGCAACCAGCAACAACTAAAACTATAATCTAGAATACTCGTAATCGTAATCAAACTCACTTCCAATCTTCAAATGGCCGGTGCAGTAAATAAAGCCGATGTTGTTGATGGCTTCGCAGGTGTAGTCTCCGATGTCGGCCTCCGAAGCCTCCACAATGTTCAGTCTCAATGTGCCTTCGCGAGACTCCGAGATGAACCTGGGGAGGTTAATGATAATATGATATGTGAAACAAAGGTCACAAAGATTACTTGAATGACTTAAACTGTATGATATAAATACGAGAGGAGTACGGACAGCTGGAGGACCTGGATTCTAAGGCCTAGATGACAGAACTGTTTCAGAAGTCCCTCACATCTGAGGAGGATTTTTGAAGAGAACTGGATTCACATTTGTTAAAACTGAGTATCATTTGTCTGAATAGTAGGATTCACTCGGAAGACCGGATAATGACACGAAATGGAGAGGGCGACCCAAATTAAGCCTAAACAAGCTATTAATGCTGACCTACAAAGCTGTTTGAAACCCGACAATAGGTGCAGAAGACGTGTCACGTAATAGTAGATTGTTTGCCAAGGGAGTAAAGAACTATTTTTAGGGCGAGTGTTTTTTGAATCCTGAGGGAGCGAGGGTTTCAAAGTACATCACTCGAGCCAAAAATAGTTTTTAATGAAAAGCGACTTCGCAAATAAAAAAAGCTTTAGTACAAACTGTGCGCCGGGTGCCCCGCCTACCCGCGCCGTAATTAAAAAGTTATTTTTAGTCCCTAGGGACTAAAACAGCTATTTCAGTCCTTGTTTGCCTGGACTAAAGTAGCTCTTTTCGAACAGATGTGATGAAAAAGTATGAGTTCAACATGAGTGTTTTCTTACTTGGTGCCCAGCACGATCTCTCTTCCGTTCTTGAGCCAGCGGCCGGTCGGCACGGGGTTGCCGGTCGCGACGCACTCGAGCGTGTACGGTCGCCCGAGCGGCGCACACGAGTACGGCGGCATCTGGCGCACCCACTCAGGTTTGGTGCCGCCGAGCTCTTCGCCGGTGCGGATGGGTGTTGTGCAGGATGAGGGCTCGGATTTGCCTGTAAGACAACATAATATAGCGTCATGCCTCAAACATGCTGTTCCCTATAGGGGTGGCAGCTCCAACACATTCACATTAGCCAGTTATTCAATAAATTTTGCGTGACAGTTGGCTCTGGCTAGCCCATCGCCCTAGCTATGGAGTAATGAAGGTTTCTTCGTGATGATTTTCGTAATGATTAGAACCTATATTGAACAAAAATAACAAATTGCTTGTCCTCACACTAGGATAGGCTCGTGTTGTAGAAACCAAAAACCGAGCCCATTGATCAAAACCCGGTATCTAATATCGGTTTCCGATGCTCCAGTCACTTTAAGGATCGCGCACAGTAGGACGGGCCGCAGCGTGCCGGGGCAGGGCGGGTCGCATCGCCGCATAAAAAATCATGCGGCCCGTTGCGCCCCGACACAGTGAGCGATAGGGCGCTGCGGCCCGGCACGCTGCGGCCCGACCTAATGTGCACGAATTTTTAGGATAATGTTTGGCGACAGATACACAACAGACGTAAATTGAACCGCATATCTAAGATATTTTTAACCTCAGAGATATAGCTAAAAAGGTGCAATTCTTACCGGCAGCATTGACGGCGATGATCCTAAACTCGTAGTCCGCCTTCTCGATGAGGTTCATGGCGGTGAAGGTGGTGTCTTGCACGTTGTAGTCGTTGCACTTGACCCACACCGAGCCGCCGACGTCGCGCCGCTCGATTATGTAGCCGGACACGCGGGATCCTGCCGGGTTGGGTGGTTGAAAAACCAGTCTTGGACTTCGAAGGGTTACGTACGCAGCTTCGTACAAGAAAAAGTGCAAAAAAACAGCCTGGAGCACATTGTTTGTTGCTTCAACGGCAACAGGGGCCCTACCGCGCAGCCGCTGTCGGCATCAGCTTCGTGTTTGACTTGCCGTATTGTCATAATGATAAAGTTCATTCTTGCAGCGTTTAACACATTCTGTGAAAATTTGAACCATCTACTTGTTACGGTTCGTAAGATGTTGCCCTCTGACGGAAAGACGGACCATGTTATCGTAGTTTATCTCTAAGGTCAATGATCAATCTGCAGACCAACTGCCAGATGGAACGCAGTCATAGCGAGGATATCAGGAAATGAACAAATCTAGGCTGATGACGATGACGGAGACGATGATAAAGACGACGACGATAGCGTTGACGATGAAGATGATATTCCTTCAACTCACCGCCATCGCTCTCCGGCGGGCTAGCATCAACAAAACATAACATAACAAACGACTTTCCTAATAGACTGCTGATGATGATGATGATGACAGTGTCTTCCTTAACAGGCTGACGATGAAGAGGCTGCTGCTGCTGCTACTGCTGAAGATGATGACTCACCGCCATCGCTCTCCGGCGGGTCCCAGCTCAGGTCGACATAGTTCCTGCCGACTCTGAGCACGCGCGGCGCGCGCGGCGGCCCGGGCGGGCTGTAGCGCGGCTTCACGCGGAAGCGCTGCGACGTCTGCGAGTGTTTGCTGAGCCCGGCCGCGTTTTGTGCGCGCACGCGGAACTCGTACTCGTGGCCCGCCTCCAGGTTGTATGCCTGGGGGACAAGTAGGATTTAGGATTTTTCTAAAACGAATACGCAAAAGCAGGGCAGTACTGTTAAGGTCCTGCTTTAAGAGGAGTTGGTATCCTCCAGGACCGCAATAAATGGCGAAATGAAGTAGAGGCCTATACTTAACAGTGGGTGGTGGAGGCTGATTAGTTAAATAGACTAGACCCCACGATACAGGGAATCCTAGTGTGGGATCTAGGGCTTAACCAAAATGTGAATCATTTAATGGAAATAAAGAAATTCATTCATTCATTCATTCAAATATAAATATACAAACACATGCTCACGTATTCTCCTGGAGAAGTAGGCAAAGACAAAACCTCCACTTGTTACGATCTGCGCATACATTTCTCGCTTTGCTCGTCTCTTCATACAAGCTCACCAGTTACGGGTCACATTTATTTATAAAAAGCCTATACTATTTATCATCCCACTTCTTATATAATTATATCCACAAGTGATAAGATAAGAAACAAAAATCACTAAGATATGTTTTTAACCTGTAATAGCATCCGTGACCCTTGATTTGAAATCTTTTGGACGGGTTATAGAGCTAAGAATAGCTTTGGCATATCTGTAGCGACATCGTATCATACCTTTATACCAATACCTACGTTTAACCAGGTATATTATTACTCCATTAGCAAAGGCTACTTACCAAATACTGGCAATCCTTGACGAGATAATCAGCAGAGATCCAGGCGCCATCATTGACGTCTCTGAACTCGACCTTGTAGCCTTGTATCCTGGCGCCGCCGTCGGACCTCGGCCTATCCCACACCAGGGTAGCGGTGGAGCCGTCCCAGTCGGTGACGCGTGGGCAGCCCGGCGGGTCGGGGAACGTGAATGAGAACTGTTGAAGGTGTGATGTTTCAGAATGGTTTTTGAATTCGACATAAACTTCATTCATTCATTCAATCTCTTAAATCCTGGTTTTCTCATTCATCGTGATCACCTGACTATATATTCATGGCGCAGACATTTGTCCGCTTTTATCTGTGGCATGATTCTCGCGCCTTCGATATACGGATATAGAGACCTATATTGACAGATTCCCATACAAAATAATTAGATATAGGTGTAGATATACTATATCGAATGCGCGAGAATCATGCCACTGGTCTATGATTCATATCACTTCATTCATTTCTATTATCATTTATATCACATAAACCTGAATCAGTGGTATTTAGGTGCGGCAGGTGTGTTGTCATTGCATGGTGACTGAAGCCCGTAATGTCACCCCTCCCTTACCGCTCCCCTACCTCAGGAACCTACTAAGTTAATCACTATGGGAGTGTTTTCTGCAGCGATCTTACCTTGGCAGTGATAGCGTCGTCCATAGTCAACGGATCGGACACGCCGTAGTGGTTCTCGGCGCGCACTCGGAACGTGTATTTGCGGTTCGGTTCCAGACCCATCACGTTGTAGTGACAGTTGCGGACGAACGAGGAGATCTTCACCCATATCTGCGCACAAATTGACACATCAATAATGGCTCATTCTCTAATAGTAGGCCATAACTGCTGCTGAAATAAAGTGTCACTTATGTTTCATACTGGCGCTGTCATTTCCCAACCGAGTGAATGTGAATATAGAAGGTATTTAAATATGTATTAGTTTATTTATGTTAGGTTTAAATATAAAAACATACAATATTCATGTACTTCTTTATGTAGTCTAATCAGTAGATTAATAATATGATTTATTTATTTTAATTTTCACTCATTTGAGCACATAGGCCTGTTCTGTATTTCGATATTCTCTGTCCATCCTGGGATTGCTGGAAGAGATCTCTTTTTAGAGATAAGCTTGCCTTTGTACATTCCTTCTCTGTATCTTTTTGTGTTTTGTCTTTTATGTGCAATAAATATATACGAAAATATATGCGAAATGTGACAGGCGTGTCCTTGAGGCTCAAAACTAAATAAACGGGTCACTCCGAAACAAAGCGTCACGCCTTGTCCAAACAGAAGAAAAATGAGTCGAAGAAGAAGTAGACACTCACTCCATTGTTGTCCATCTTCTCGACAACGTAGTTGGTGATGGGCGAGCCTCCATCGTCGAGCGGCGGCTTCCATGACAACGTGCACGTATCGGGAGTAATGTCTGACGCCTCGAATGGCGCCTGTGGTGGTGTCGGCCTGTCTACTACTAGCACCTGAAAGATAAACGAGTGTTTATTTTACGTCTTGAAGCGTCCGTGGCCTAGCAATGATAGTAGGTACATCAGAAATGATTGTGCGGATAGCATCTTCTGACTGAGATGGGCACTAGGTATACGTTTGTATGTGGCATTTGGTTCGGGCGCTTTCGTGTTTCGGATGAGACGTAAAGCCATAGATTCCGGCTATCGCTGTTCCGGTGGTAGTGTAGTCTTGAAGAGGTATCAAAAATAGACCAGCTTGATAACTTCTGATAGTCAGGTTAGCCTAACCTAACCTAACACTCCTAGAGCTCGTCTAAGCTGAAATGACGCGCCCCACTCCTTGGTTTTGTATGACAAGTAAATCCAAAACCATGGAGTGGGGCGCGTCATTTCAGCTTAGACGAGCTCTACATAGATATAGGTAAAAGTAGAAGTTTTGCCTATCTAACTACGTTTTTCAGGTGGTATCCAATAACGGAATAAAAACTGCTAGGAACTAATGAATGAATGCAACTGCAAACACTCCAAGTTATTTCTAAATAAATACTACCATAGATTTACGAATTACTTGATGAGGCTGCCGTGCAGCAAAATAAAAATACTAATAGGCCTCATAACAGGCCATTGTACACTTAAAAAACACTTGAAAATTACAGGCGCAACAGACAGTTCCCTTTGCAGGGGATGCATGGAAGTGGACGAGACCGTGGAGCACATGTTGCTTGCGTGCCCCTCCACCATAGAGCACGCAAGAAGAAGAAGAATGAATGAATGAATTGAGGAATGAATGAACTCACTCTGCACGTAGCGCTGTCAGATCCCTCGCTGTTCAACAGCTGAATGGTGTAGGATCCGGTGTCAGACCGTTTCGCCGACGAGTTGTGGAAAACGGTGTCATGGTCGGTCGTGACGAACCGAAGTCGGCTGTCCGGGAATACTTCCTCGTTGTTCACAAACCAGGACACCTGAGGAGGTAAAAGAAATGTTCTACAGATAAACATCTTAACTATGTTGTGGAAATGGTTGTTTACGGAGAGATTGTAGGAACAGATTCATCTGTTGGTACAGTAAAGATCTATGCGTGCCTCTTCTGGGCATCTAAGAAATAAAAAAAATAGTATATTGAACAACTTACCTTTGGTCTGGGATTTCCAGTAAATGGTACAGTGATCTTGATCTCCTCGCCCGCAATGACCATGATGTCCCTCAGGCTGAGGTCCGAAGTGATCTTCGGGCAGTTGGGCGCAGCACACGCCCTGATCGGGTCAGAACTCTGGGAGTAAGGTCCCTGGCCAGCCGCGTTGATCGCAGCCACACGGAACTCATACTCATGGTTCTCGATAAGGCCAGTGACTTTGTAGGAGGTGTCGGGAATGTTAGCGTGGGACGCGCGAGTCCATTTGTCTTCGGTTATGAGGCGCTTTTCAATGACGTAACCTGTGATCGGTGAGCCGCCGTCGTGGCGGGGTTTTGTCCAAGTAAGCGTGATAGATGAAGCTGTGGTTTCAACCGGTTTCGGTGCGCCGGGCGCGCCGGGCGGGTCGAACGGATGTCTCGCCTTTATCGGCTCGGTAGTTTGCGCCGGGTCAGAGATACCGTACTGGTTCTCAGCCATGACTCGGAATTCGTAATCACGGCCGACATTCAAGTTCTTGACGCGAATGAACGGCGTGGTGACATATCCGGACACCTTGGACCAGTTTGGTGTTCTGGCCTCGCGTTTCTCGACGACGTAGTTGGTGATCTCGCCGCCACCATTGTCTTTGGGTGGGTTCCAGTACAGAGTCAGCGCTTCGCCTTCGAATTCGTCAGCGCGCAGGTTCAGAGGTTTGCCAGGTCTGTCTAGCACACGAACGTTGATAGTCGCTGTATCGTATCCAGAAGGATTGCGAAGTTGAAGCCGATATTGTCCACCGTCGGTACGCTTGGCGTTTTTAACAACCAATGAAGCAGATTCTGGTGTGATCTTGTGGTGGATCCTCGAGTCTCCATCGACGTCCATCTCGTTGTCTTCGAAGAACCAAGACGCTGTTGGTTGAGGGAATCCAGTGTAGGGTACGTGTATAGAGAAGTCTTCTCCAGCCTTGACTGTGATGTCCCTGACTCCACCAAGATCCATGCAAGGTTTGTCGGCTTGCTCTGCGATCTTGATATCTGCGGTTGGCTTGCTCGGGTCTGATCTGCCGACATCGTTAACGGCAATGACTCTGAACTGGTATTCTTCTCCTTCTTTGAGGTTCGGAACCGTATGTACCAAGGTCGGGATAGGGTAGCCGTTGACATCCTTCCAGTCCTTGTCGTTCTTTCCTTTTTGTTGGATGATGTAACCCTTGATTTTGTCTCCGCCGTCAGACTTCGGTGGTCTCCACGATAGCGTGACGGAGTCTTTAGTGATCCTGTCAGGTTTGGGCGGTTCCGGTGCGCTAGGCTTCAGTCGCTGCGTCTCTGCTACGATCGGCTCGGTGTGCTTGCTAGGCTTGCCTGGTCCGGCTTCGTTGACTGCAATCACGCGGAACTCATAGCGGTTTCCTTCGCGTAAGTCCGTCACTGTGTAGCATGTGTTCGGTGTGGTGTAGTTGGTAACCTTCACCCAGTCGCCGCCACGTTCTCTCTTCTCGACATAGTAGCCCGTAATAGGTTTGCCTCCACAGTTTGCTGGGGGCTTCCATTCCAGCGAGCATTCCTTAGCACTGTAGCCGGTAATGTTGGGCATGTCCGGCGCGTCTGGCGGGTCGAATGGAGACTTGGCGATGATCGACTTGCTCTCCAAAGGATCCGATACGCCGTAAAGGTTTTCGGCGCGAACTCTGAAGATATACTTCTTTCCTTCGATCAAATTCTTGGCCGTGAACGAGCATTTCGGACAGAAGCCAGCGACCGTTCTCCAGTCGTTGACTCCGAATTCGGCTACTTCTACGACGTATCCAGTTATCTCGCTGCCACCGTCATCTGTAGGCGGTTGCCAGGTGAGACTGATGCAGTCATGAGTAACTGGTGTACACAACAGAGGTCCTTTAGGTATGCCTGGTTTGTCGACTACGATGACTTGAATGTCAGCCGAGGCTTTTCCGTGGGCATTTTCAGCAGAAATGGTGTATGTTCCTGCGTCATCTCTGACAGACTTTTCGATAGCCAACTTGGTTTCGTCGTTCTTGGTCTCAGCAGAGACTCTGTGTGAAGCAAGAAGAGGAATGCCTCCCTTAGTCCACGAAATCTTTGGCGTGGGAGCACCGGTGATTGGAATGTTAATGTTGATTGGTTCACCAGCCCTGACCTTGATCTTGCGGCCAATGAGGTGGTCAAGCCATAGTTTAGGCTTTTCTTTCATGGGTTTAGCTGTGAACATGTTAGACGGGTCTGAAGGCTGGCCTGGTCCGGCAGCGTTGATGGCAGACACTCTGTATTCATACTGGTGTCCTTCTTGTACCCTATCGTCTTCATACTCCGTATTCCTGACGGGATCCTTGTTCAGTTTAATCCAGCGGCCAGTAGCCTTGTCCCTCCTCTCGACATCGTAGCCAATAATACTGGAGCCTCCATTGGAAATGGGAGCAGTCCATCTGACCTTGATATGGTCTTTGTCTGCGGAGACGAGGTCTGGTTTACCAGGCTTGCCTGGCGCTGTGTATTGGTTCTTTGCGATGATAGGTTTGTCGATGTTCAAAGGCTCAGAGCGTCCTTGAAGATTCTCAGCAAAGACTCTGAACTCGTACTTGTTTCCTTCCGCCAATCGCGGCACTGTGGCATGGTTAAGTTTAGGATTGATGTAAGTAACAGCTGGTACCCATCCTCCTCCGTGGGTCAGGTCACGCTTCTCAATAACATAAGCTGTCAATTCACTGCCACCGTTATCTTTGGGTGGTTTCCATGACAGCGTGACTGATTGCGCTGTAATTTCTTCGTAGTCAAACGGCTGTTGTGGCGGTCCGGGTACGTCCAAGACGATTAGATCAAAGCTTCCTTCGTCGGATCCCGAATCGTTCTTCAAAGACAGATGGTATTTGCCAGCGTCTGACCTCTTGCAGTTCACAGTGTGTAAGATCGTGTGGTGGCCGACAGATGTCACTGTTGTTCTTTCGTTTGTCAGCACTGGTTTGTTGTCACAAGTCCATGTGACTTCTGGGAAGGGTTCTCCAATGAAGTTGACATCCAAGTGGAAGATGAGACCAGCCTTGATGCGAATCTCCTTCAATGGAGTGATGATCTTTGGTGCTACGAAGCGGTCCTTCGCAGTGATGATGTCAGACGGTTCACTCGGCTCAGACTGTCCAGCTTTGTTGACAGCAATTACTCTGAACTCATAGTCCTGTCCTTCAGTTAGATCTGGTACTGTAGCCTTGTTCTTACCAGGCGGTACATGTACAGCGTTCACCCAGTACGGGCTTCCCTTCTCTTTCTTTTGAATAATGTATCCAGTGAGTGGAGATCCTCCGTCAGATTTAGGTGTGGTCCATTGTAGGTCAACATGATCCTTCGACCAGTCTGTGGCTTCAGGTTTGCCAGGTGCAGTTGGCTCATCGAATTCGTTCTTAGCTACGATAGCCCTGTCAAGTTCAAGCGGTTCTGATTGGCCGATCGCGTTGACAGCGCTAACTCTGAACAAGTATTCCTTCATGTGAATGAGTTTTGTTACTTGGTGTGATAAGTAAGTGCTCATACCAGCATCAGACCAGGTTCCACGGGTCAGATCCATCTTTTCAATAACGTAGTGCAGAATTGGTGAACCACCATCATCCAGAGGCATCTTCCAAGTTAAAGAGCATGAGTCCTTGGTAACATCTGATACGTTCAATGGCTTCTCTGGTCTCGAAGGCTTGTCAAGGACGGTCACTTGGGCAGTGGCCGAGCAGATTCCCAGGTCATTCTTGAGGGTCAACTTGTAAACGCCTCCATCAGCACGGACGGAGAATGGAATGTCTAGAATGACCCTGTTGTGCATTACTTGAATGTCTATTCTGTCTGTAGAATGTACAACCTTTCCGTTGATCTGCCATTCGACTGTCGGTTTAGGCGACGCTTCTATCGGGATTTCGTATTGGATACGTTGTCCTGCCTTGACAGTCTTATCACAAAGCAGCATTTTGTCGAAGTGCGGTACGCAGAATCGCGCTTTGGCCACCTGTGGCATGGACGCGTCACTAGGCTCTCCGTTTCCTGCCTTGTTGACAGCGATGATCCTGAACTCGTACTCTTCTCCTTCTTGCAGATTAGGTACAGTAGCTGTAGTCTGGCTTCCGGGGACAGTAGCGACTGTCTCCCAAGGTCCGTACCTCTTCTTGGCTTCAACAATATATCCAGTAATCGGAGATCCACCGTCCTTCTTTGGCGGAACCCATTCCAGATCCATATGGTCCTTGTCCCAGTCCTTGACGACTGGAGTTCCAGGTTTGTCTGGGGTTCCGTAGGGATCTTTAGCCGTGATTGGTTCGTGACCGACCAGCGGCTGCGATTCGCCTTGTTTGTTAACAGCCCTGACGCGGAAGTTGTAATCGTGTCCTTCGATAAGATTATCGATCCTGGTGCTGCAACCTTGGACTTCTCCAGCTGGGATCCATCTCAAGTTCTCTTGGTCCATCTTCTCGACAACATAATGAGAAATTTCGCTTCCACCGTCATCCTTGGGCGGCCTCCATTGCAGCGTGCACCCAGACTTAGTGATATCACTAGCCCTTAGCGGACCTTCCGGCGGCAATGGAACATCCAGAATCGTGACCTTAATCGTCGCTTCATCAGTACCATTAATATTCTTAGCCTTCAACGTATAGCTTCCCGAGTCGCCTCGCTTAGCATCCACCACCTTAAACTTCGTCGAATGATCATCATGAACAACTTTGACTCTATCAGAATTAATAACCAGGTTGTCTCCCTGGAACCATTGCTTTGTCGGCGTGGGTTCTCCCGCAACCGGAACATCGAGTTCGAAGTTCTTTCCCGCCTTGATCTTGATATTAAACATGAAGTTCCTGTCGATCTTGGGCGGGAGGTTCTTGGGGCGGGCGAGGTGAGGTGCGGTGGCGTCGCTGGGGACGCCCTTGCCGGCCTTGTTGAGGGCGCGGACACGGAACTCGTACGTGTTGCCTTCGATGAGGTCGGGGACCTTGCCGGAGGTCACGTCACCTTCCACCTGGGGAATCGACGAAAGTAATTATAACAGCTGCTTTAAGATATAGTGTAATTCGAGAGGCGACACGAACTAAACTAAAATTAAAATTGGAATCGGTGGCCAACGCGCAAGAGTATCCTGAGTAGCATGAAACTATTTTTAAATGTGAGGACCTTACTGATTTGAAGACGAGAATTTAATAGGATTGTCATTTGTTTCTGATGCTAAGGATATGCTAAAATTTCAGTTTAGTGATTTTGAAACCTCCCAGATCGTCTCCAATGTAGAATTATCACCAATTAAAAGCTGAATACATAATCAAATATACACACCGTCGCACACTCCTCCCAATCAGGCGAGAAGCGGTCCTTCTTCTCAATGACATATCCCGTGATGGGCGCTCCACCGTCCGACTCCGGACGCGCCCATTCCAACTCCACAAAGTCCTGTTAACGTTAAATAAAGATAAGTTTTTATACATCTTAAAATGCGGCTCTCAGAATATACAGCAGTTGTAATGCTCATCTGCAAAGAAGAGAAGAGAATTGGAAATCTTGCATTATCTTCCTATCCTCGTGAAGTCTTACTACAGGGACTAAAAGTTACCTTATCAAAGTCCTTGATCTTGGGTGTGCCCGGTTTGCCGGCCACGTCAAACGGATTCTTCGCTTCAGTCGCGTGAGGAGTCGTGAGCGGCTCAGACTTGCCTTGCCTGTTGGGGAACGACAACAATTTAGCCTTATACTTCATTATAATCTAAACATGTTGGAGTGAGTAGACTGATATAACCTGACGCCTTATTCCCGGAACAGGCACAGGCAGAGACTAATGACTTCTGCTTGCTGCATCTTATTTTGTTTGCACTTGCTACATTGGCTGGTAGTCTTCTAAAAATCTTTTGGCGTGTGAGTGACGTTTACAAGGGCGCCACTTCTACGCAACCTTATGCAACAAATTTATCAAATAGCGTTAGTTCTACCACAGATACTATAATATTATACTAATACAGATAGACTACCTAGAACAAAATATGACACCGGCGTAAACTGAGATGATACGGAAGCTTCTTTAGTTCGAGGCCATTATCGCTAGGTGCAGCACCATCGAAAAATTGCAAATACCACGAGATGGCGCTAAGACATATAGGATTTATTCTAAGATTAGCGCCACCTAGAAGTATGTTAACTGAAACTATGGCGTTTAAAGTACAAATCTTACTCCTCACGCCATCTCTTTTTTAGGAAGGGTTACTAATTCTAATTTGTATGGGATGAGCACCCTGTGGTTCTACCTATCACCGCAAGCCAAAAGATCGTTGGAAAGCTGTATCATTTTTATCTTACATTCTTGACAGCTGTCATGACATTTGACATGTTGTCTTATTTTGACAGTTACCTTCTACGCAACCTTATGCAACAAATGTATCAAAATGCGTTAGTTCTACCTATCACCGCAAGCCAAACGATCGTTTGAAAGCTGTATCATTTTTATCCTACGTTCTTGACAGCTGTCATGACATTTGACGTGTTGTCTTATTTTCAACCGACTTCAAAAAAAGGAGGAGGTTCTCAATTCGACCCGTATGTTTTTTTTTTATTTTTTTTTCTATGTTTGTTACGCGATTGCTCCGCCAATTATGAACCGATTTGAACAAATCTTTTTTCGGCGTATAGGTAATACCTCAAGGGTGATCCCATTGACACCAGGTCAGGATCTGATGATGGGATCCTGGAGAAATCGAGAGAACTCTTCAAATATTATAGGCAGACCTATAGTGATTTTTGTGTTTTTCATAATAACTCGTGCAAATGCACATGGTAAGCATAATATTGTGATGCGGAACTGCTGATGAAGACCACATATGGCCACCAGATCTGCTCAATACTAGGTACAAATACAATGCGTGGCTGACGGGCAGGCAACGCATAGCCTAAACCGGTGGACCTAGAGCCATGAAACTTTGTACAGGGGTTCCTTAGTCGCGTGGGGTAGCACTGATATAGCATTTGACAAAATTAATTCCCCAAGGGAGGGGGGGATAAGGGGTTACAGTTAGTATTAAACTCAATCTAATCAAATAGGGTTTGTGGAAGTCGGTTTTTTCTAAAGTTTACTTTTTGTTTCAATTATGACAGTTACCGTTTTTATCTACTAACCTGTTGACAGCGCGCACCCTGAACTTATACTTGTGTCCGGGGGTAAGCCCGTCCACGGCCAGGCTGGTCGCGGGCCCGTCGGTCTCGCCGGCGGTCACCCAGCGGCCCGTGGCCTCGTCCATGCGCTCCACGATGTATTTGTCGATGGGCTGGCCCCCGTCGTCGGCGGGCGGGTTCCAGGATAGCTTCGCGCCGTGGGCGTGGACATCCGAGACCTGATGGTGGATTAAGTTAAATATTATTTATTTGTACTGACTTATAAAGCGGCCGAAAGATAGCGGATGTACAAGCCTGAAAAAGATGAAGGTCAATGCCACCTAACGGGTTAGCTTGTAACTTTTAGCTATACTGCTCGTCACAGTAGACTTTACATTTCAATAGTGGCGCTCCAAGCGAAAAATGCCCAAATTCGGGGATCAAAATGTAAATCGTAGAAAAGACAGCGCTATGCCTACACTATAAGGTTTCAGCACAGCACCGGCGGCTTGGGGTTGGGGGCAAGGCAGTAACGGATAGTGACGGACGCGAGCTTCATAGTCTTGTATTTGATACCCTTCCTGCAGGTGATGCGCTGAAGCCTATACTCTATTCATCAGGGCGGCGATTCTACGAGAATAGAAGGCACGCTGGGTTGCCTCAAGCCGTGCACAAGCCGCTCACAAGACCATCACAAGCCTTAAAGGCTTATAACACTACGCTGTTGATCAAGCCCGATTGACAGGACAGGGTAGGTGCAATAACTCTACACGATCGGCAGGGCGGCAGGGAGCTCAGCTGCTCAGTCTAGACTCTAGACATGAGTTGTTCCGGACCGTAATAGTTCCAGGACATATGGTCCGGTCCCGGAACGACATAGTTCCAATGCGAACTGTCTAAATAAACATACTCCACCCACCATGTTCAGATATATTAGATAGAATATTGCTTGTGCCCAACAGGGTCTATAATGATCTACTTAGCACTATTTTTTTAGAGCTTATTGTTTTTATGGAGTGCAATAAACGGATATGAATATGAAGCTTGTGCCAGGCATGTCGTACGCTTGTTAACTTATAAGTAGTATTCGGGCCTAGAATGTCCCCTCACCTTGAGCGGCCCTCCAGGCGGACTGGGTACATCCAGAACAATAACTTCCACATCAGCCACGTCCTTCCCGTTGCAGTTCTCAGCAGTGACAGTATACCGGCCGCTGTCGGCTCTAGTCGCAGCCTTGCAGTTCATCTTAGTGTGGTAGTCGGTGTGTTGCACCTTCATCTCGCCGCCGGACTTGACCTCGCGTTTGGCGAGGTACCAGCGGGTTTCCGGCATCGGTTCGCCGGTGACCTGAGTGGAAAAGGAATCGGATTTAGTACACAAAACTAACTCAGGGTGATGTTGATCAGTTAGTCATATCTTGATGAAAAACTGCTAGAGGAAACCTTCATTGCTCCATAGCTTCGGCGATGAGCTAGCCCCTTGTCACGCAAATGGAGGACTAAATAACTAGCTAAAAGCAGGCACGTTTGTACTTCGGAAACGCCGTATGGGATGAGGCATGCATGACGCCATTTTATGGTATATTATTTATATCTTTAGAACGGTGAAATTGTTGTCTTTCTTTGACACGATGATCAGAATACGAATGGATTTGTGCTCTCTCTAAATAGTGAATTGAACAACATAGGTAACGCTCCATCTGCTTTGAAGTTGTCACTTCTATTCCACACATTACCATCTTCACTGTAAGAGAACGACGGAACGACGAATGCAAGAGCTCAAAATATTTTTTACCGTCTTTGTAACGGTCTATCTGTAAGGTTACACACATAACAAAGCGTCACGCTTTGGTTATAATTTAAAATAAATGAATTGAATTGAATTCTTGTTTCACCCGTCTCAATATCAAAATCTTACCACAAACACCTCGGACGAGGTACGGGCCTGCGAGCCATAAATACAGGTTATATAATATCCTAGCTATGGCAGCAGACACCACCATTTTTAAGCTCTTTGTACCATTTTTCTATGAATAAATACTTTTATTATTTTTATTATTATAATCCTCTCACCTTGCACTCAAATCCGAACTTCTGTCCGACCTTAATCTTGATATCGAGCAGATCTGATCGGTCGATCTTGGGCGCCAGGTTCCTTGCTTTAGCCGTGATCGGGTGCGTGCTGTCTGACGGCTCTCCAGGGCCGGCCTTGTTTACTGCACGCACTCTGTGGGAAAGAGATGTTAGACGTTGTGGGAAGGAGGTGGGACTGAGAGAGAAACAGAGAGAAGGTTCTAAATGAAGAGCTGGGGATAATTCTGGCGCTAGTGATATTATCTCCATGGTCGAAATATCGGTTAGAGATACCGAATGTACGACCAACCGAGATGACGAGAATATAAATCGAGTTCGTTTGCGAATATAAGAGAGATAGATATATTTTCCTTTGAAACACAACTCACCAATTTAGGGCGGGGGACGAGGCAACTAAGAGAGCTGTGATTGGTCAGCTGCTGCGGAGGCAGCTGAAAACTGTCACTAAAGCAATGGCGGCCCGTCATCGTACATAGGTTGCAGACGTTGCATACAACAAATGTTTGGCGAGCCACATTCCCCTGCAGGCGCAGTCAAATGAATATATATTCTCTGTACGCTTAGTATGCCACGCTCGAGGAAGGCCCCTGTCTGTAATTAACAAATGTAATTTTCTCTATCGAGCCCGAGATGTCTCGACGTATCTCGCTCTTGACGCGACGCGGGAGAGGGAGACGGACGACCATATTATAGACATGGCAAGTATTAGCTGTCTCTCGAAGTCGAGAGAGAGTAAAAAGTACCATGCTAAGCGTACTGGTCTATACCCACCTAAACTCGTAAGTCTGTCCCTCAATGAGGTCCGGCACGGTGGCCGTGGTCTGTCCCGCAGGCACCTCAACCGCCTTCTCCCATTCGCCAAACTTGTCCTTCTTCTCGACGATGTAGGCCTCGATGGGGGCGCCACCGTCCTCGCGCGGCGGCGCCCACTTGAGGTCCACGTGGTCTTTGTCCCAGTCGGTGACGGACGGGGTGCCGGGCGCGCCTGTGATAAGGAGTTACGTCAAAAGTTTGTTTATGTATTGCTGCTGAAGTAAATGTTTTCCTGTCAAACGTGTATTGTAAAAAGTGAATAAATAGATTATTTATCTATCTATCAAAACTTACGATATGTTCGTGGACTTGATATAGCGAATGTCTCAGACCAGTGGCATGATTCTCGCGCCTTCGATATACGGATATCGAGACCTATATTGACAGATTCCCATACGAAATCACTCGATATAGATGTAGATATCGTATATCGAATGCGCGAGAATCATGCCGCACAGGGGTATGATTCTCGAGCTCTAGATATACGGATATCGACACCTATACAGGGTGACATTTAATTAGCTAACCATATTTTGGTGAGAGATAGTATTTAAGATAGATTGGGTCTCCCATAGTAACTTGAAATCAGCTGATCGGGGCAATGTACTGTAGGTCGAAGAATTTTTTTCATTTCGTATATATTTATTGCACATATCATTTGCGACTATATGTATCTTCGGGAAAGTTGTTCGTATTGATGGGTACTATCATTCCCCAAAATACGGTCAGCTAATTAAATGTCACCCTGTATAGTGTTAAATGTCACCCTGTTTAGTGTTTTATATGGTAATCTCTCGATATAGATGTCGATATCCGTCGCGAGAATCATTCCCCAGGATGTTTGACTCAGAATCAGGTAATATGCCCGCTCTGAGCTCTGAGAGTTGTCTCAGCTGTCACAATGTCAATTTTGCCGTATCAACTCTGTCACGCGCTTGGGACGACTCCCAAAACTGAGACTATTTTATTAATACGGGCCTTCGTATTGTTGTCACTGTCTCTAGCTCGGTAAATGCGCAGAGTGTCAATCGACACATCTTTGAGCAGGGGTCGGTGACCATTAGAGTCCCCATCATTCCGTTATTACATTCCACGCTATTTTTCTTTGGCTCTTCTAAGCGAGCTGTGACCTCTTTCTCACATAGAGAGGTCGCTAAAAGCCAAAGATACTTGGCATGAACTGTACTCTCTAACTCTAATAAAAGTCTTACCGGGCTCGTCAAAGGGATTCTTCGCGATAATCTTCTCTTCTGACGTCAGCGGTTCGGATTCACCCTCCGCGTTGACTGCGGAGACTCGGAACCGATACTCCTTGCCCGGAGTCAGGCCGGTCACGTCGCATTCTGTGATGAACATTTGTTTAGTGCATCCTGTCATATTATACCGACCGCATCAGATGATAATATTTTATCGGACCGCAAAATCACGAAGGTTTAACATATAAACTACATTTAGCCAGGCTTCTCATCAGTATGACATGACCAGGGATCGGAATTGAGGAGTCAATTTACCTAAAGTTTGCAGTGAGACATAACATGGAGCTGTTACAACCACTTGAGCTGAACCGGTTTGATTTTTGCGGTTTCAAGCGGTTGTAACACCTCCATGTTATGTCTCACTACAAACTTTAGGTAAATTCACTCCTCAATTCCGATCCCTGGACATGACAATGTATGGAACTCCACGCGACAGCCAAACTAGACAGAACTAGGGACCGATCAAAAACTCTTCGATCTGTGAAGACAAACAGTACTTACTGGGCTCCTGCGAGCGCGCGCACGGCACCCAGCAGCCAGTCTCCGTGTCGAGCTTGTCCACCTGGTAGTACTCGATGGGGGCGCCACCGTCGTCCTTGGGGCGCTTCCACTTGAGCGTGGCGCCCTCTTTGTGCACGTCCGAGATCTGGGTGGGAGTTATAAAATGGTTGAATAAAATATTGCATTTGATCTCCTTATTGCTTTTAACCCCTAAAACTGGGTCCAGATAGGTATGTTATTTTGTCCGTGCCGTAACTACCTCCATCCCGTATCGTCGGCGTCGTTATTTCCTCTCCCCCTCTGGACCCCGTCGAGTACGGACGTGAAATTACCAAATCGCTATTCATTTATCCTCTCGCATTTAAATCAAATAACATCAAATTGTGTCGCTTTAAATTGTTACAAATATTAGGAGTGCAGCAAAGCAAGGAGCTAAACAGACTCGAGCAGGACATACAGAAACCAGAACGAGATAGCTACTGGTCTCAACACCTCGCCCCGGCGCGCCACTCCGCAAGTAAGCCAACTAGAACAGGACATACAGAAACCAGAACGAGATAGCTAGTGGTCTCAACACCTCGTCCCGGCTCGCGTCACTCCGCAAAAGGACCGCCGTGGCTGTTGCCTACACACACATAGCTGCGCGTGAGTCACCGTTCCGGTAGCCGGCCACATCGCATATTTACGCGACGAACGTCTAAACGTTATTAGGACGATAATTATGTCAACTCGACGCACTCCACCGCAGCAAATTAATCTCTCTCCTATGATGCCTGCTACTATCTCTGCCTCTGATCCCCAAATATTTCCGTCGACCGACACAGAGGCAAGTGGCCACATTGATCAGGTGACCAGAAGATTCAAAAGAAAACTCAATGAAGAGTTAATATCGGACTCCTCCACTATGCTGGACGAGATGAAGTCTATGTTCGTTAACTTTGAAACTAAGCAAAATTCTAAATTCGATAAGCTTATGGACTCGATGGTTACCATTAAAGACCAAAATATCGACATACAAAAGAGTGTAGACTTCCTCTCTACAAGGTATGATGAACTACTTCAACAAATGGCCAACATGGAACAAAAAAATAAGTCCTACGAACAAAAAATAGAATACTTGGAGAGTAAAATCGAGCTACTAGAGCGTAACTCTCGCTCAACCACAGTAGAAATAAAGAACATCCCTAGACAACCCTCTGAAAATAAGTCACTTTTACGGTCTGTGGTAAAAAAAGTTGGCGACGTGATAGGCCAGCCTATTTCGGACTCGGATATTAACGACACCTATCGTTTAAAAACCAAGGACGAATCAACTAACCACATAATTGTGAACTTCACCACAACTTTACATAAAGATGGCTTCCTAAGGAATACCGCAGCTTATAACAAGGCCCACAAGGATACGAAACTGAACACATCCCATCTACAGCTTCACGGTCCTGCTCAACTCGTCTATATCAATGAATCCCTAACGCAACAAGGAAGGAAACTAGCGTACCTCGCCCGACAGGCCGTCAAAGCGAACAACTATCACTCCACCTGGACGTATCTGGGTATCACCTACCTGAAGAAAACCGAAGATTCGCCGGCGGTTCGCATTGTCAATGAGAGAGACTTAGATAAGTTAAACACCAAATGACTAGCAAATGCTAAGGCTCCTTTTGATTTTAACTTTAATTTTTACGTTTTCATTTATATTGTCAACATCTCTGTAATTATTGCTTTGATACATTGTAACCTCTACTCTATCCCAGATCACTTAAACTACTCAACACCCACCACCCCCATTCTTACGACAACTATTCATGACACTACACCGCATGCGCACAGACATTCAAAAACAAATACATATATTTACACACATTCACATACACATCTACGAACACATTCAATACACACACATACACTACAATACACATATCCTTCAACCCATTCCTCACCCGAAATTTGCTTAGATATCTCGTTCACCTATAATACCACGTTTTTACACACGCTTTCACACCTTTCACACAAGCTCTCTCACACCCCTTCATACACTGTCTACGTGATAAACCCTGTCAAACTTACATCTAATCGGAATTCACCTGGGTTAAATTATAACACTCACAATGCTTGACTCAAATGATATAATTAAAGACCTGGATAATTTTACTATCTGTCATTCGTCAACATGTGATATAGAAGATTGCCCGAATATAATATCTAAGCCGGTACATACTATTAAAATATTACATCAAAATATTCGTAGCGTCAATAAAAACTTTCCTAGTCTGCTAACACTCCTAGAAAGATCTAACACTGACTGGGACTTTATTATTCTCACTGAATGTTGGCTACAAAATAATCCAAGCATTCCTTCACTGGACGGTTACAGCTATATTAAAACAAATAGAAATAACACTCAAAATGAAGGTGTAATTATATATTATAAAAATAACTCAACATTTTCTATATCCATATCCGAACCCAACCTAAGTGACGCTAACTGTCTTACCGTAAAAATCGACTGCAGTACTCTTCTGCTGGCAATTTATAGACCACCTGGATATAAAAATGTCAATCCTTTTTTCGATTCACTTAATGACCTGCTCAGTAGCTCCAACATTTCTAACACTATTCTTATAGGCGACATTAATATAGACATTTTGGATCACAACACCGACATTAATTCCCCAACCTACCTTAACCTGCTAGCTACCCATAGCATTTTACCAGCTCACTTATTACCTACTCATGGGAAAACATGTCTAGATCATGTAATGGTCAAAACCAAACTTCCTGCTTCCTGTTATGTTGCCCAAACATCGGTCACAGATCATGACTCGTTAATATTTCTACTAGAGCGAGAATTGAATCATGTGAAACCATTATCTACGGTCACAAAGATAGATTACGAAGGGCTGGACAAGGACATGGAAAGTTTAAACCTCGACTCGTTCTATGATAACTCCGACCCTAACGTTGCCACAGCACTACTTATCTCTAAATTAACTAGCAAAATTAAATCAAATACTAAAACTATCACAGTCCCAAACCGAATGCGTATAACAAAGCCCTGGATCACACTCGGTTTACTACGCTGCATGCGAAACCGGGATAAACTTCACAAAAAAGCCAAAAAGAACCCGAAAAATGACGTAATTTCTACCACGTACAAACGGTACAGAAATTTCTGCAACGAGCTATTAAAAAAGGTAAAGAATGAATATGAGAAAAAAATGATACAAAAGGCATCCAAAACCAGCAATAAAATGCTTTGGGATACTATTAAACGAATTGCCCACTCAAATTCGAAACTTAACCCTGCATCAGAGCTCATATCTTCTTCAGAACCTATTGCCTCAGTTAATAAAATAAACAACTTTTTTGCGTCTATTGGAAAAAACCTAGCAGATAAAATCTCTCCCCCATTATCCAAAGTCACACCCAAACGTACTTCTCCTTTTTCTTTCGTTCTAACACCAACTGACGAGTTAGAAGTACGAAATTGCATCCTTAACCTAAAAAAACTTAATACTATAGGTCGCGATAACATCTCCGGAGCCTTCCTAAAACGTTTTCATTCTATCCTAATCAAACCAATAACATTCCTAGTCAACCTAATCTTCTCTACTGGTATCTTTCCAACTGCTTTCAAGCTCGCTGAAGTGATTCCAATCTATAAAAGTGGTGACAGGGACAATGTCAATAATTACAGACCTATCTCAATACTTTCTACGCTGTCTAAAATAGTTGAAAAACTCCTAAACAAACGCCTCGTTAGTTACCTAGAATCTAAACACCTTCTCTCTAGCTCTCAATTCGGATTTAGATCCGGTGTTTCTACTAACGAGGCAGTCCACGAGTTAACAGAACACATAGTGTCAAAATTGGACAGCAAAAAGAAAGTTATTGCAATATTCCTCGATCTTGCTAAAGCGTTCGATACTGTCTCTGTCCCACTGCTACTGGACAAGCTTGAGAGCATTGGTATCCGCGACACGCAACTTAATCTGTTTAGGGATTATCTGACTGATAGGAAGCAAAGGGTCAGAGTTGGTGACTTCACTAGCGATGACATGCCAATAACACACGGAGTCCCCCAAGGCAGCGTCCTAGGTCCCACTCTATTTCTTATATTTATTAATGACCTCTGTGATACACAACTAGCGAATGGCAAACTTATTACCTTTGCAGACGACACAGCGCTGATATTCCATGGGGATGCTTGGGAGGAGGCGTTTGGTTTTGCTCAATTGGGTTTTAACAAAGTGTATTCCTGGCTAAGAAACAACTGTCTTACCCTCAATGTGGACAAAACGAAATTTATGCCATTCTCACTTAGAAGTATACCATCTGGAATCCTTGATAACTTTTCAATTAGAGCTCATTCTTGCTACTCAACCTTCCCCTGTTCTTGCAGCCACTTAAACCTTTCATCAAATGTCAAATACCTGGGTGTAATAATTGATAATACCCTTCGTTTCAATCTTCATCTTGATCTTATATCTTCCAGGACTCGCAAACTTATATATATTTTTAAAAATCTTCGACATGTTGCTGACAAAAATGTCATCAAAATGGTATATCTGGCTTTGTGTCAGTCAGTTATATCCTATTGTATCACTGTTTGGGGGGGGACAAATAAAACAAACCTATTAAAACTCGAAAGAGCCCAACGCTCAGTTCTTAAGGTAAGTCTGTCACTTCCATTCCTTTATCCTACACAACAACTCTATCCATTGGCTGATGTCCTGTCCGTAAGACAACTATTTATTCTGAACACCATATTGAAGCAACACTCTTTAATAAGCTACGATCCAGCACTCTTTGCCTCCAAACGATGCAATTACAAGGTCTGTAATTCGCTCACCACTTGGTCCACCGCCTTCTCTCACAGATTTTTTGGCTTTTTAGGAGAGTACCTCTACAATAGGATAAATAAGAAAATTGAAATATACTCCCTTACAAAATACAAATGTAAAAAAGTACTAACAGCGTGGCTAAAATCGTTAAGCTATGAGGACACTGAAAGTCTTCTGTCAATCATCTCCTGATGATCTTCCCCTGTCCTTCCACACACACATACACACCCTCTCACACACCCTCACACACCTTCACACACACCCACATATACACCCACACATACACCAACACCTACACACACCCCCATACCCACCCTCACACACACACTCACACCCACTCACCCCACACACACCTCACTTACACACACTTGCAATCTCTGACACTCCACACCTTATCACTCTCTTACCTATCTGTTAATTAAATTGCACCTACCTTGGGTACCTTGATTACTCCGGTTCAGCGTCGGGAGAGGCTGGTAATCTGTCAAACAGGACCTCCTAGTACGGATACCAGTCTCTCACATAGATATGACAAAACACATAGCACCTAAGTTAAGTTTCACCTGTAAAACTATGTGAGAGAACAAAATAAACCTTTTTGTATTTTGTATTGTATTTGTATTTTTGTATTGTATTTAAAAACTCTGGACAATCGATTCACGCTGATGCCGCGTTCACGTCCAGACATTATCATCGAATCGATATGGCTAAACGTGAAATATTTTAAAACGATGAAATCTTTTAGGGCAATCACTGCGGTAGCTTAGGTGAAGACTAAAGGGGGCGAGCGCAGCGAATTTGACATGGTATAACACAAAAAACATCAAAAAGTGCTGAATGACAATGCTTTTAAAAAAACATATTCATTAAAACCGGCCATATCATGATATGGCCAAATTGATGTTACGGTTCGTTTGACTTTGACAACAATACCCACCTGTATCGGTCCTTCAGGCGGCATCGGCTTGTCCGTGACAAGCACGTTAATAGTGACAGTATCCTTGCCGCTGCTGTTGACAGCCGTGACAGTGTACTCGCCAGTGTCTTCGCGTCTGACCGGCCTCATCACCAGCTTGGTGAAGTAGTCTGGCGTCTCGATCGTAACCGCCTTGGACGAGCGGAGAGGCATGTTTTGGTATCTGTTGAGAGTTATTTATTCCGTCAGCTTCTGAAAAATACGCGAAGTGAGCTATAGGGACAAAGCAAACATGGTCAACATCATATCTGTCCACTTCAGCCTACTTATTGTCTATTCTTATCTTAGTAAAGTTTCTGCCGTTTATTCACTTTCGTTATCTTTTCTAACCATCTTCTTTAACCTGGTTGATTTAGAATTTTTAAGGACAATAAAACACGATATCCACAAGACAGACGAGACAGAGTCACGACTCGGACATAACTCGAGACAGTGACAGAAGACATGGTACAAAACGAGAAAGAAATAAGACACGCTTTCTTTTTCAGGCCCGCAATTCTCGCGCTATCGAGATCATCTCCAAGTAGTAATAGCCGATTTCGACACCTCATGTCTCCGTCGAAGACGATCGTAAGGCTGATCGTGAGAATAGCTTTTCTTTTCGAGTTCGATAGAGGCACTCGGTATTTCGAATCGCTATTTCGACCATAGAGATGATCCCGATAGCGCGAGAATTGCCCCCCTGTTCGGTGTCTTCTCAATTTCGCGTCTCGTTTGTTCATATCCCACCTCCACTTGACTTGGCACAGTGAGGCAAACGCAGCTCCCCGCGTTTGCCCCCGACGGGTTACCACCCCGTAAAATATACTCACCTCCATTCCACAGCCGGCGCGGGCTCTCCCGTCACCACCGCCTCCAGCTTCAGACTTGTCCCAGCGGACAGCGTCACGTCTCTCAGGTGACGCCGGTCGATCTTCGGCGCCAGGAACCGCGGCTTGGCCAGGAACGTCTTGCTCGCGTCGGAAGGCTTGCTTTGCCCGGCTTTGTTGACCGCGATAACGCGGAACTGGTATTCGTTGCCTTCGATCAGGCTGGGGGGAAAGGAATGGAATTGATATTACTGTTTGTGCTCACCGATTTTTGCCGGCAGAGACTAAAGACTAGCTATGATCCTAGTATACATCTCACTCTTCCTCAACACCTTTAATCCGCTACGGTGTGTGACACTATACCGTACCGCTATAGGTGAGACTTTATCACGAGAATCAGAAACTGGCATCACATAAATACCCAATAATCAAGATTTATTTCCATGATGTAGGACTGCAGACTAAGACAGAAGACCGTCTTTGTTCCTGTTCTCGTCACCGTCACAATAACGATATGACCATCCTAGGTTTGCTGGAAGAGATCTCTTATTAGGGTTCCGTGCCCGAAGGGTGCCAAACGGGACCCTATTACTGAGACTTCGCTGTCTGTCTGTCTGTCTGTCACCAGGCTGTATCTCATGAACCGTGGTAGCTAGACAGTTGAAATTTTCACAGATGATGTATTTCTGTTGCCGCTATAACAACAAAAAATACTAAAAATCAAAAGAAATTTAATATTAAGGGGGGCTCCCATACAACAAACGTGATTTTTTTTGCTCATTTTTGCTCGATATTGATAATGGTACCAGGTAGACGCTTAAAATAATCACAATATATTGAGTAATATTATTTACTTAAAAAATAAATAATTAAATAAAATAAAATAAATATTTAGGGGGGCTCCCATACAACATGTTTTTATTTTGCGGTTTTTTATAGATAATGGTACGGAACCCTTCGTGCGCGAGTCCGACTCGCACTTGGCCGGTTATTTAGAGATAAGCTCGCCTTTGTACATGTTTTTTTCCAATATTAAGTGTCTGTATTATGTTTTCTGTGCAATAAGGTATAAACTAAATGAGTAGAAATGTTATTTTAATTTTGAGAAACCGAAATGTCTTAAAATCATTAATTAATTTACGATAGTGCATTGTCGCGCGGAAACGCCAGCCGCCATGTTTCGCTCGTGACGTCACTCCGATATAAACACACGACAAATGCAAAGACCAAGTACTAATTCACGTCGATGGGATACTATCGGAGTGACGTCAAGTTGGAATCAAAATGGCGAATGGTAGTCTGAGTAGAAAACACGACTTTTCAAATTGAATTATAAAATTTACATTGCATTTTTATGGATTAATATCGACGATTCTCGTTTAGCGTTTTGGGTATCTACCTCGGACATGCATTCTTAGATATTTTTTTACATGGGCATTTATACCGTATTATTTTTGACGTGACGGTGACAAACGGCTATATCGGGTTGTTACTTTTGCTTCAATTCAAACTCAAACGCAAGTATTAACTCAAGTATGTATCTCCTCAAACGTACCCATTGACAGTAGCACTAGGCGTCGGCAGATGCGTCTCGATCGCCTTCTCCCACAGCGGGCTATACTTGTCCTTCTTCTCCACGATGTAGCCCACGATGGGGGAGCCACCGTCGGAGAGTGGCGCCTCCCACTTGAGGTCGACGTGGCTCGCCGACCAGTCGTCGGGGACGGGCGCGGTTGGCGCGTCCGGTACCGCTGTGGGAGGGAGAAACACATGTTAGGATAATGTCTATGGTTTTGGACTAGGGTACCGTGGTGCAGACTGTGACATACTGCTTCAGAGTTTCTTATATAGGGTGTTACAGAAGGTGAAGTCATATTTTACGGGGTCGTCAATGACATCATTCTGAACAACGTTTACCATGACACCGATTTGATTAGAGCAAATTTATTTCTCATTCCTCCATACGTTTTGGCCCTGCTGGTTTGTATGGAGCGGCAAAAAATAAAGTTACTCTGATCGAATCGGTTTCATAGAGAAAGTTGCTCAAAATTACGTTACTAACAACCCCTTAAAATAATGACTACACCTTTCTGTCACGCCCTGTATCTGATCTGACACCCGCCCTGCTACCGATATACGGAAGCTTTGAACCAGAAACACAGCTGAAGACGAGGGATAATGGCCGATTTCACTAACAATCCCTAAATTTTAGGGGACACTTTATTTCTTTCAAGGGCCACCTAGCGGTTGTTTCGATTTGCTCTAAGTGTAAGGGTCATCTAGGATCTTAGGGGACCCCGTAAATATAAAGGTCCAGCCACCGAAACAATCGTTAGACAGCTATAGTATATTCGTGATAAGAATGCAGTAAAGTCATCACTGTCCGGCGGCCTAGCCAAGCGCCGTAACCAATCAAATCGTTTCCAATTATCAAGCCAAGTTCACAGTGACCAGTTGAAGGCAAACTTTCGAACGCGAAGGTTGTGTCCTGTCCTGTGAGTGTGTGTTAAAAGATTTAAATTTAAATTTCACTGCATTCTTATCACGAATAGACTGTAAGAGCGAATTTTTACCAACGAAGAGTAACTTTTTACTCGAGATAATTATTTTCGCATAACTTTTTGTTAGTAAAATCCAGCCTAAGAAAATGAGCTAACTGTTCCTTAACTGTTGGTCAAATCGCGCATAAGTAAGACTGTACTACTAAACGTGACTTACTGAAGGGATCCTTAGCGACTATCGAGCCGAACGTCTCCAAGGGCTCAGACTCGCCTTCCTTGTTGATCGCCTTCACCCGGAACTTGTACTCGTGGCCAGGAATCAGACCGTCCACCTGGTAGACAAAGGTACCCTTTAGTAGTGCCAGCTGGTGCAGGAGCTAGGATAGCTGAATTAGATGTGCGGGCGCAGGGGAAATGCACATAGGCCAGGAGACCAGGTGCAGGCACTATTACCACTTTATGAAGAAGAATAAGAAGAAGTGCCAGTGGAGTATAATCATGGCACTTTTGAGAAATACTGCACCTAATACTAACATTACAAACATGATATATGTTGAGAACATTCCCAGGTAAAAACTTACCTTCTAACTTTTTGCCTAATACACTAATTGTTGAAGGGTATGGTTTTATATCTAAGTCCAATTATAAATATAAAATTACACAAACAAACCGCCCCAAGAATCGCCCGGACCAAAGGTGCTCAGTGGAGTTGCACGATAGCCGGACAAACCCGATGTGATAAATAAATCGGTGTTTTGCGTAGGACACTTGTGATTTGTCTGTCACATAAGGCTTTTAGTTGTTGTTACCCGAACTGTGATACATTGTGAACTGTAGGGAATAAGTTTGGTAAAACATTAATTCGATATCGTGTATCTTTCACAGGGCTTTCAGCGATACAGTGTTTCAACAACTTTCCGAAAAGACATTCCTATCAGTGACTCCTAGCAGCGATGAACTGTGTCTTACATATTTCGACGACCAGTTAGACAGTTGAGCCATTTTTCAGTAGCGTGTTGGGGCTCGCAAACTCCATCTCCATTGCTAGGTGCCCCTTAGGAGTAATACTTTCCCATCCCAATTACCCATTTACAAAAACTATGGACTCTAATGTGGTCTAAAATAAATGATAATGACACAGACTTGAATACTTAGTAGGGACCTTATGGCCACTCGTCCTGTGGTCGGGTACGGGTATGTAGTGACCACAGTTTTTACTCAAGCGCGCGCAGACTTATGCCTCAGCACCGACAAATTCCGAATGAAACGCCATTTCTGTATGGCCTCAAAACAGTAAGAAGTTTAGTACGGGAGGGCGCATCCTTTATGTATCGATTGTTTCTCTCACCTCCATCTCAGGCACGTTCCCCAGCGTCTTCCCAACCGGCACCCACCCGCCTGTCTCCGGGTCGTATTTCTCCACCAGGTAAGCTTCTATCGGCTCGCCTCCATCGTCCTTGGGCCGCTTCCATTTGAGCGTGCAGCCATCTTTGTGGATGTCCGAGACTTCTAGCGGGCCTTCGGGTTTCTCGGGCTTGGCTGCAAGGTGGGGAAGGGGTTAGGAAAGGGGACTCCTAGACGTAACGAGCTAGCTGATATTGAGCAAAATTTTGTTCAATAATTCTACGCATTTTTTTTTTCTGATAATGGAAAAACCGACAGTAATTTAATTAAGTTCTTAGGTTCGTGAACAAGATGCCAAACCTTGTTGTTAAATCATTACAACATCTCATAGCGCAACTGTCGAATCTAACCCCAGTAGTGTGAAAATGACGGATAGTTAGAATTTTGCAAATGGAAGTTTAGAAGAGCTGCAGTCGGATATTGCAAAAGGACGTTATAAGCGCTGAAGTCGCGCGGCTAAAACGCTTATACGTGAAAGCGAAGTTTGATCGGTTCTTTGGAACTACTCATAATTGAAACAAAAAGTAAACTTTAGAAAAAACCTACTTCCACAAACCCTATTTGATTAGATTGAGTTTAATACAAAATGTAACCCCTTATCCCCCCCTTCGGGACTTCATTTTGTCAAATCCCATCTCAGTGCTACCCCACGCTACTAAGGAACCTCTGTATAAAGTTTCATGGCTCTAGGTCCACCGGTTTAGGCTATGCGTAGCCTGCCCGTCAGCCACGCATTGTATTTGTACCTAGTATTTAGCAGTTCTGGTGGCCATAATGTGGTCTTCATCAGCAGTTCCGCATCACAATATTATGTTTACCGTAAGTACGAGTACGTAGCACGAGATATTACTAAAAACACAAAAATCACTATAGGTCTGCCTATAATATTTGAAGTTCCCTTCGATTTCTCCAGGATCACATCATCAGATCCTGACCTGATCCTGGTCAATGGGACCAATAGGAAGGTAAACCTTTTCAAACTAAAAAATAATTTTCCAAATCGGTCCATCCGTCTAGGCGCAATCGGGGCACATACATAAAAAAAAAACATCCGGACGAATTGTAAACCTCCTCCTTTGGGAAGTCGGTTAAAAAATAAAAACATCCGGACGAATTGTAAACTTCTTTTGGGAAGTCGGTTAAAAACTGACTTCATAATCTGAGGACCAAAGTTGATCACAATCGACAAAACGTAGTTTAGTTCCCCAAAACAGTAAATACTCACAAGTGACGATGATCTCCAACTCAGCCGCGTCCTGTCCGTACTTGTTGACGGCTTGGATCTTGTACGTGCCAGAGTCCTTCCTCCGCGGGTTCGAGTGCTGGTACTTGCTCATGTACGGCGGGTTCAGCACTGCAGAAAAGCGGGTGATTAATCAATCGTGTGTGTTTATATTTTCTTTCCATCCTTAGTTTGTGGAGAGAAATCTCTTGATAGCCTTTGTTCTCTATGCATTAATTTACCGGTTTATGAGAATTTAAAAAACCTTGACTCGGTGACTGGTGGGGCATAATCGGAGTAGCTTCAGATTTTCGAAATTCAAATATAAAGTAAGGCAAGTAAATGACAAAATTCTGGCACACAATAACTTTTATACAGTTTGTCATTTTATTAGCTGATCTTGGGAAATGATAGTAACCATCATTATGTACAGCTTTCTTGACACCTTTGTCCCTAATGAAACAATAAATCGTCTCTTTAGTACATTGACTCATTCAGTTGAATTAAAGCACAGGGTGCTCACCCCATACAAATTAGAATTAGTAACTCTTCGTAAAAAAGAGATGGCGTGAGGAGATTTGTACTTTTTAAACGCCATGGTTTTAGTTAACATACTTCTAGGTGGCGCCAATCTTAGAATAAATCCTATATATTTTAGCGCCATCTCGTGGTATTTGTAATTTTTCGATGGTGCTGCACCAAGCGATAATGGCCTCTAACTAAAGAAGCTTCCATAGCATCTTAGTTTACGCCAGTTTCATATTTTGTTCTAGGTGGTCTATCTGTATTAGTACAATATTATAGTGTCTGTGCTTCAAGTTACCGTGGGAGCCCCAATTTATTTTTAATTTATTTGACCTGGCATGTCAAATAAATCCTGCGCACTACAGCCAACACTCACGCTTCAATCCTGCGCCAGAGACGACCGACTTGCCGGCGAGCGTCCACGTGACTTCCGGGGCTGGCTCGCCGCTCACCTTCACGTCGAGCGAGATCGGCTCGCCCTCGCGCACCTTGATCGTGCGCAGGTTGCGCCGGTCGATCTTGGGCGCCACTGTCGGTGGGAGAAACACGTTACATACGGCGACGTCACGTCCGAAGGAAATACTTGGGACCCTTTAAGTCCTACCAGGGTTGTGCTCACGAAACTAGTTCACGAAACCTTTCCATCAGAGCGCAGTGTGTGAAATTCAACTTTCAATCATTCATTCACTCAATCAATCAATCATTCTACTTTCAGACCTCTTTAATTCTTTATTTTCTTCATTGCATGTGGACTGACTGAAATAAAGATACTGTGGGGTACAGGAATTTGCCTTCTGAACACCACTCAAACGTACTATCCGGTATCTGCACCACTCCAATACGAGTGAAGAAAAACACTGATAATTATGACGAAAAGCACTGACTTTAATACTATGACATAAATACTAAGACACTATCACAATCACTTCACTTATACTATGGACACTAATTACACACACTATATGCACTTTACTATTTCGAGTCTTGTATCTCGTACTTGACTGAATGAGAACTTACTAAGAACTAACTCACTGAGAAGTAATCTTACTGAGATCTGATCTGACTGAGAAGTGACTACCCCGGAACTCGACTCTGTATTTATACCCGACAAATTGGGTTCTAGATAATTCCACCCTTCAAATAAACAACAACCTACTTAGAGTAAACAAGTAACAATAGCAGTCTAGAATGATCTACAACAAGCAAACAAGCAACAATAGCAGTCTAGAATGATCTACATTATCCACCGATTTTTTGTGTGCGTACCCAACTCGTAAACAACATTCCTTCGTTAAAATAGGGTTCCGCAGTGGAATTACTTATGATGTCGTGGTTCCGTGGTTTCACAATCGACTATCTGTTTCTGTCGTGTACATTTCTCCCGCCGGTGTAGCCTTGCTGCACTATCATCTCGTGTACACGACGCTGGCATTACGACGACAAGCTTCTTTGTGGGCCGCCGTAGTATTCCGTGGCTGGTCGGGACATCCACAGTTCTGATGATGCCGTCCGGTCCTGTGTACACTGTAGTCACGATGTCACATGGCTAACTTTCTCTGTGCAGTGTACCGTCGACAATAAAGACTAAGTCGTCAGCCGTGATAGGCTTTCTTTTATCGGGTGGCTCCTGCCGCTGTTGAAGTTCAGGCAGATATTCCTTGAGCCAACGTGCCCTCAACATATCTGCATGTCGTTGAGGGATTCTCCAGGTCTTCTTTTTACGGTTGTTTCGTTGCCAGTCTTGATCTGCATCGGGATTCTTCTGACTTCTTTTCCTGGCTGAGCATTTCTTCTTGCGACTGAGATCAATAAACGGCAGGACTCTGCCAGTTGTTCTCATGTGCTGCAGCCACGAAGAAAATCTTGATATTTCTGGCAAGGCTTCCCGTAGACCCATCCTTGTATGCTTCGTGGCACCAATCTTCACTTTTTTCTCTTCGCCAGTATCTTCAGGCGAAGGTGGTGCTTCTTCTCGTCCTGGCCTATTTTCCTCGCTTTGGTAGAGGATTTCAGGTCTTATGGACCAACTTTGTTGTGGTCCAATGTCTTCTGGAGCTCTGGTCGCGTCGTCTGAGACTTTTATTTTCTTCTCGACTCCCTGAAGTATGTGCAGCGCTGCTTCGTCGTTGCTTGGGGCAGGATTCTTAGTTTTCGATGGTAATCCTGTCTCGAATGCACCGCTGGGAAGTCGCTTTGGTGTCTCTTCCAATATTTGAATGGCGCGCACTTCGGGGTTAGAGCTAGGGCGTTTAGCTTCTCCGCCATGTGATTCAAGCGCGAAGTGGTCTTGATTTTGCTGATCCCTTTCTTCATATAGGCTGGAAATGCGATGGACGTGTTGTAGGCACTGCGTAGATCCAGTGCCATGAAGGACCCAGCCTAGCTCAGTAAGCGAGGCGATTGGCTGGCCCTTCTCTCCGCTTCTCACAACACTTGGCAACAACAGATGCCAATTGTCCTGGCCAATAAGGATCGAGACCAGTTGATCACTGATTTCTTTCAGGTGGTAGCAATCCTTCACGACGTCAGCTGATATAGTCTGAGATGACATACCCAAGTCATCTATAGTGCGTGCGGTGATGACATGCGTTTTGTTTGCATGTTTGCCACGCAGACTGAAGTTCACAGTTTCTGACTCCATCAAAGATATTCGGGCGCCTGCGACTCCTTCAATATGCAAAGGCTTTTGAGGACCCTTTGCTCCAATGTTGTTGGCCATTTCTTTAGATAGCAGCGTAACTGTCGAACCGTCGTCCAGGAACGCGTAGGTTTCCATGCTGCCTTTAGGTCCTGTTATTGTGACAGGTAATACCTTCAGATATGAGGCAGTCTTCCTGACTTGACAAGCTTCAGTTTCACTCGTGTTTGAAGTGATCCGGTGAATCTTTGGTGATTCTCGCGAGGATCCGGAGCCGTCGTTCTCTGGAGTATGTTGTGTCGGCGGTTCGTCCGTGTGAAGAAGTCGGTGGTGGGATCGTTCGCAGCCTTCAACACCGCATGGCTTGTATTTACACTTATGTGCAAAGTTGCGGTGTCTCAGACATCTGTAGCAAACGTTCTTGTCCTTTGCCAATCCATATCGTTTCTTTATATCTGCTTCTAGAAAGATCTTACACTTTTCGATGCGATGGCCGCTTAATCCACATACACGACATTGGGGTTCCTGTGAGGTAGTGTCCATGACATGCACGCGTTGCTGCTGTTTCCTCACTGGAGGGTACTGTTCCCGTCGTGGTGGTTCTCTTTTGTGCTCGATTCGCAGCTCCTCGGGACGTGTGTGACGACTATTTCTTAGGCTTTCTGCTCGCAGAAAGGCAGCCATCTTCAGGAGCTCGGGTTGATCTTCAGGCTGCTGTTCTTCAAAGTCAAACCACCGGGATAGGTAGAGCGGTGTCAATTTATCTTCAATCATGTGGACCGTGGTTGGGTCGTGAAGATATGCAGGCTTTTTGAGAGCTTGGATAGTGGCAGCGGCTGTGCCTACTTTGGATGCAAATGCCACTATGTCATTTGGCTGATTAGTGAGCTTCGGCAATGTGCGCAGCTTCTCTCTTTCCATGGCTATGATTGCATCAGGCCGGCCAAAGTTGCGCTGAAGCTCCTCCATGATGTCAGCAGTCCCGACGCCAGCTCTCAATAATCCGTCGGCGATGTCTTTTGCAGCCCCTTTCAGACACTTTCTCAAGCGTGCCTTGTTCTCTCCTTCGTCGAAACGCGATTTCGTTTCCTCATATATTTCGGCAAACGTTAGCCACTCTCCTACTTTGCCATCAAACGCGGGAAGCTCCGATATGTACCTGGGAGCCAGAGTTGGTCGGAGAGTCTGTGCGGACGTAGCCATGGCAACGTTAGCAGAAATCAACTGCTGCAGACCTTCCATTAGAGTCCGTGTGACATCAGCAGCAGGTTGTGGCGCTGTTTCTTCTTTAACCTTCGGCGCCTCTTGTTGTACTCCCGCCGGTGTTGAACCGGCAATCGCACCTTCCTTTACAGGGTGTCTTGCAAAGCTCGTGCTGGGCCGCGGCGCTGCAGTATTTGCTGCTGCCGGAGGACTGATGGACGTCGACCTCTCAGTAGTTCGCGGCACTTTCAATTCAACGAGTTCTGCGAACGGCACTACTGGCTTGGATGCAGGTAGCTGTTGGTAGCTTGATCCGGTCTCACTGTCACGGCGCGAAGGATGCGGTTGATCGTGTAGCCAATCATCGATCTTCTGTGCTAACGGGTTAGGTCCCGTATCGACAACTGACTCGACCTCATCCTCTTCATCTTCATCGCTTGACTCCTCAGCGATAAATAGCAGCTTCTTGGCTTCGACTATCTTCTTGTCCGAGACGGCTACCGCCTTTTCCGAGACGGCTATCGCCTTGTCTGAGACGGCTATCGCCTTATCCGAGACAGCCACCTTCTTGTCTGCGATAGCTAACTCCATTTCTAGCCGAGCCCGTTCAATAGCCCGCTGCTTCTTGATCGACTTCCTTGATGTGCTGGATCCGGTGACGCTGGAGCAACGTGATGACCGCCTTGTGCGGTTTGCAACCAAAGTCGATGATAGAACTTCGTCGCCCGGACCGCCTCGGTGTAGTGTATGCCCGTCCGAAGTGATGACCGTGTTGCCGGTCTCTAAGGAATCACCCGAAGCATGGACGGCCTCATGAGCGGCACCTTGCGATAATGGTGAAGGTACACCGCTGACATGAGCATGAGGCACGCCGCCGAAGCCTACAGAATCCTCGCTGGCAGCCTCCACAGCGGAATCCGGAAACCCGACGAAGGGCGGACCGCTGACAGGCCTAGGAGGTATGCCACTACATGATGCAAGAGACTCTGCTGACGTGTTGCCGGTGGTGATGCTCGTTGTGACGTTGTCTGCCATAGACTCTTGCACTTTTCCGTCGTCTTTCTTCGCTGAAGACCTCGTTACTGGTGGCATGATGATGCAGTAATCCGGCTCGAAGGACCAAAATGTGGGGTACAGGAATTTGCCTTCTGAACACCACTCAAACGTACTATCCGGTATCTGCACCACTCCAATACGAGTGAAGAAAAACACTGATAATTATGACGAAAAGCACTGACTTTAATACTATGACATAAATACTAAGACACTATCACAATCACTTCACTTATACTATGGACACTAATTACACACACTATATGCACTTTACTATTTCGAGTCTTGTATCTCGTACTTGACTGAATGAGAACTTACTAAGAACTAACTCACTGAGAAGTAATCTTACTGAGATCTGATCTGACTGAGAAGTGACTACCCCGGAACTCGACTCTGTATTTATACCCGACAAATTGGGTTCTAGATAATTCCACCCTTCAAATAAACAACAACCTACTTAGAGTAAACAAGTAACAATAGCAGTCTAGAATGATCTACAACAAGCAAACAAGCAACAATAGCAGTCTAGAATGATCTACATTATCCACCGATTTTTTGTGTGCGTACCCAACTCGTAAACAACATTCCTTCGTTAAAATAGGGTTCCGCAGTGGAATTACTTATGATGTCGTGGTTCCGTGGTTTCACAATCGACTATCTGTTTCTGTCGTGTACAGATACATTCTTTCATTCACTCACTCTAAAGCTATTAGTAGTCATTTATGGACTTCGGTCAATATTAGTATTTGGTTTGTAGCTATACAGAGCTCAGTACTCACGTCTCCTAGGCTTACAGACCACAGACTTGCTAGCGTCGCTAGGCTCGCCGGGCCCAGCCTTGTCGATGGCTTTGAAACAGAACTCATATTCCGTGTCTTCGTCCGTCGCTCACTCATTCATTCTTAAGTTATTATTGGTTATTTACAAAATGGTATTTGGTTATACAGAGCTCAGTACTCACGTCTCCTAGACTTGCAGACGACAGACTTGCTGGCGTCGCTAGGCTCGCCGGGCCCAGCCTCGTTGATGGCTTTCACACGGAACTCGTATTCTGTGCCTTCGTCCGTCGCTCACACATTCATTCTTAAGTTATTATTGGTTATTTACAGATTGGTACTTGGTTTGTAGCTATACACATACAGAGCTCAGTACTCACGTCTCCTGGGCTTGCAGACCACAGACTTGCTAGCGTCGCTAGGCTCGCCGGGCCCAGCCTCGTTGATGGCTTTCACACGGAACTCGTATTCCGAGCCTTCGTCCAGGTTCGGTACAGTCGCCTTCTCGTTGTCGTTGGGGCCGACCTGTGGACACGGAAGTTGTGAAATCGTTTTTGACTACTCCGTATGTTGTGGAATTGGCAATGATAAAATGGCAGCAAAAAGCCAAGCCTAAATCACAGAGATACGAAAATCTTTTCTGTTAAATCTTATGAAACCTGTCAAAAAATGCGATATCTGTAAAATTTATAACACCTGTCAAAATTTATTACAAAATCTACCGATATGCCAACTTTGTATAATGACGGGTGTCGCTAGTGGCTTTCTAGTTTTGGGGATTGCGTCCGAGCATAGACTGGCATTTCAAAGATGGCGGTCGTAGTTCTGAATTCTGACATTTCACAGATACCTTAGTAGGTCTGTATATTTTGAAAGATGAAGCCCTCAGATAAAGCAATTTTGTGGCCGAATTCACCAACAATCCCTATCTTTTAGGGGACACCTTGTTTGTTGGTTGTTTCGCTTTGACCTAAGTTTAAAGGTCAACTAAGCCACTATGGGACTCCCTAAATTTAAGGGTCCGACCTCTAGAACAATAGCTAGACAGCTATGAATAAGAGCTAAGTGTCCCCTAACTGTTGGTGAAATCGGGCATTATAATAATAAATAATAATAAACATTTATTTTCAGAAAACACAGTTACATAGTACTGTTAGTAAATAACCGGCCAAGTGCGAGTCGGACTCGCGCACGAAGGGTTCCGTACCATTATCTATAAAAAACCGCAAAATAAAAATGTATGGGAGCCCCCCCTAAATATTAATTTAAATTTAATTTAATATTTTTTTTAAGTAAATAATATACTCAATATATTGTGAACATTTTAAGCGTCTAACTGCTACCATTATCAATATCGAGCAAAAATGAGCAAAAGAAATCACGTTTGTTGTATGGGAGCCCCCCTTAATATTAAATTTCTTTTGATTTTTAGTATTTAATGTTATAGCGGCAACAGAAATACATCATCTGTGAAAATTTCAACTGTCTAGCTACCACGGTTCATGAGATACAGCCTGGTGACAGACAGACGGACGGACGGACGGACAGACAGCGAAGTCTCAGTAATAGGGTCCCGTTTGGCAACCTTCGGGTACGGAACCCTAAAAACGAGAGAAATTCCTAATCTATGTTAGAGCCAGCAGTACGAAAGCGGAATAAGACTTATCCCGAGTTAACTTTGACAACTCCATATAAATTTGTCGTCAAAGTTTACTCTGGGGTTAAGTTTTATTCCGCTTTCGTGTTACTCGCCCTTTTAAGTTCCATTTGTTCCGAATCTTTGCATGACATTACAAGTAACTGGCTAGACCTGGGCGCTGCTATGCCTCGGCCACTGCGTATGGATAAAGACGTGACGCTACGTTAGTTCGTATAGTTGGTTACTAGCACACGGTGCTCATCCCATACAAATTAGAATTGTAACCCTTCGTAAAAAAGAGATGGCGTGAGGAGTAAGATTTTTACATAAAACGCCATTGTTCAGTTATCATACTTCCAGGTAATCTTAGAATAAATCCTGTAAATCGTAGCGCCAACTCGTCGTATTTGCAATTTTTCGATGGCGCTGCAAACTAAAGAAGCTTCCGTAGCATCTAAGTTTACGCCGGTGTCATATTTTGTTCTAGGTGGTATATCTGTATCAGAATAATATTATGGTAACTGTGGTTACCAGCCAACAACTTACCTCGCAGGCCTTCACCCACTTGGGCGAGCCGACCTCGCGCTTCTCGATGATGTAACCGGAAATGGGGGCGCCACCGTCGTTGATGGGCTTCTCCCACTTGAGGTCCACGTGGTCCTTGTCCCAGTCCACGATCTCCGGCGTGCCGGGCTTGCCGGGCTCGTCTGAAAGGGAAGTAAGCTGTTATAACAGCGTAAACAACACAAATGGGTAATCTATCTATTAAGTTTAGGTCCCGGCTGCCATCGCTACTTTGCAGTAAAACAAAGTAAAAGAAAAAAAGTATTATTTAGTCCTCAAATCGCACTCCGCCGCAGCGTCCACTTTTCATTTACAACTGGTTCCCTGAACCAACATATGGTCCTTCGAGCCGGATGAACCAGCGACCTACGGATCCGCTCGAAGGACCATACGTTGGCAGCAATGCAGCCAGCATGTATGTCGATGACCGCTCAGTGGCAATGACGCGACGAGGACCGTCAACTTTAAGTATTCCTATTTCCAGTGGCCCCTGCAAACCCCTCCACCCACCTGCACTGAGCCAGCGTGGTGGAGTATCAAATCAAAATCAAATCAAATAAGTTTATTTGCATGATTTTTGGTAACAATATTGGATCTTAATTTTATACATTTTCATCGCAAAAATCTGCCTCTTCAGGCGTGCAAATATTGATTATAATAAATTAATTTTAAGTCATCACATTATTCAATTAAATTAA
The DNA here is from genome assembly GCA_963457715.1 of Argyresthia albistria. NCBI lineage: Eukaryota > Metazoa > Arthropoda > Insecta > Lepidoptera > Argyresthiidae > Argyresthia > Argyresthia albistria. The sequence goes on along the minus strand of OY735275.1, from coordinate 5,842,037 downwards.
ATAGTTCTAACATTTTATCAGAAAAAACATATAATTCACACTTCAATTAAATGAAATCTAACATTTTATCATAAAAATACATAATTCACACTTCAATGTCATAAGTAAATAAGTTATAGTACTATAAATAATTTGTAATTTGGTACACTATTTCTGAGTTGACATTATTTGTCCCAAATAAGATACTCATTGATAGAATAGAAACAACGACAGATGAGCCAATCATGTAATTTAGTTTTAAACAAATTAAATCGTAGATCTTTCAATTCTGCTGGTAGGCGTAGGTATGGCGCGGTGGGGACATTAATGGGCTACATTTACTTTTTTTTAAACTTTCATTTCCAGTGGCGAGCGGCTCATACATACACATAACCTTGGCATGCCCTAACCACCCAGCCTGAGACCCTTTATCAGTCCAGTACCACGCTTGGTCACAAGGGGGGAGGGGGGGTCTGGGTTTTTGTCACGTTATAGTATCTGTGCACGTAGTCAATAGCCTCTTTGGAAATTTCGCGGTTTTTACGTTTTTACATTAGTTTTTTCTTCTCTATAATATTTTATTCACTTGTAATCATATAAATGCTATTTTACTGCATCACACAGCAAGGCCTGTATAAATAAAAACAAATATGAGCCAAATTATTTATTATTTTACTGTAGTTTGCAGAAAAATAGAAAAAATCATATTCATGAAAAATCAGGAGGGAGGGGAGGGGGGGAGGGGGAGGGGAGGGGTAGGGGGAGCGGGGGTAAAAAGTCACGTAGTATGGTAAGTTCCCTAAGTAGGCTATTTCTGGGTGCGGGTGACTGTAGGCTATTTCATGAGGTGGACTCACCGAAGGGATTCTTCGCGATGATGGAGTGGTCGGCCTCCAGCGGCTCGGAGACGCCCTCGTTGTTGACGGCGGACACGCGGAACTTGTACTCGTGGCCCGGGACCAGGTTCTCAATCTCGGCCTTCGGGTCCTGGTGATAGAGGTCACAATATGGTGATTTACTGCTCGATAATCAAACGTCGGAAATAACGACGGCCCGCGATTTTCAAACTTGTGACTTGGTAATAAAGTTCAAAAACTATAAAAGAACCGATGATTTTATGAATGTTGGGCGCTTTATTAGCTATTCAAGAGATAAGTACTTTAGAACTGACGGTATTTTTTTTCTTGAGTTCTATGAAATCACACGAGCTTCAACTTCAGACTTGTTCGTATAATTTTGCTTATTTAAAATCTTATTTAAAGTCTTCACAAAATAAAAGGCCCATTTTGAAAGTTCACGCCCATGACGTTTTAACCCCTAATGTGTAGGTAATAAAAGCCGGCTGTTGCGTACGAGCAAAGCGTACAAGTTGCACCTAGGAAAACCGCTTCAATTACCTACGCGTTAGGAGTTAAAAATTCATGGGCGTGAACTTTCAAAACGGGTCTTTTATTTTGTGAAGACTTTAGTGGGATATTCTGCGTTCTGTGACTAAATTGCGGCCATGGCTTCGAGCGAGCTGTTATCCCTCACTCGCTCAGCGAACCTTACTATATGCGAGAGGTTACAGCTCGGTCAGAGGCAAAGAAACATGGCGCGGCTTAAAGGCTGCTTTGATTCTAATACAATAGTCGTCTTACCTTGGTCTTGAGGGCAGGCAGCCATCTCCCGGTCTCGGTATCGAGTTTCTCCACAAGATAGTGGTCGATGGGGGCGCCACCGTCGTCTAGCGGCGGGTTCCACTTGAGCGTGCATCCCTCCTTGTGCACGTCTGAGATCTGTCGGTAAACATACACATTTGACAACTGTTTAGTGCATACATTCACGCTTGGGAGACTAAAAATACCTCGATAAGTACAGGCGGTATCGCTTGCCCCATCACTACGTGTTACAGTGAGCGCTGGTTGAACTGGTTCTCGACTCGACGACGATGCCTTGTTGTTACCTGGCTGGCCGCATCGCTGGCCGGCCGGTGTGGGCGCCTAGCGGTGCGACTAACCTAACAATATGCGAACTACCCGACATGTTATGTACCTTGGCTGTATAGTGTGTCGCGGGATTACTGTTTTTATAAATGCGTTGCCTTCAAGCTTGCATATTTAGGACGTTATGGTGTGTTTGTTTTCACAATGTAGTAATTAGGTTATTTAGTTATACACATAGTTTTATAAGCTTCAAAAAGGTTTCAAACCTGGTAAGTATGTACTTTAAATGTATAGACACATTGTTATATGCATATCCCTGACTGTGTTTGGGCTATATGCAATATGTATTTTTATATTAATAAAGACTTTTAAAAATCAATCAATCAGTGCATACATTGCCTCTGGCTCCACACTATGATGCAATGACTCGTTGGGAACCAGAAACAGCGAAGTTCATACAAGACCCGCGGATTTATTTTCATCTCTGCCGCCATTAGAACTCTAACCTTGATCGGACCAAATGAAGTTGTCGTCGAATTCTTAATCCATATTTCACACTCGTAAAATAGTAATATGTTAACAAGATACCACGCAAAAACTATGCACAGCTAAGATTGCTCTATAGTTTATGGCTGTCTTACCAACCCTCGGAGTACATTTAAACTAAAGTCCAATCGCAAAAATCGGCTGAATCAGCATTAACCAGGCCCCCGATTCTCGCGCTATCGATATCATGTCCGTGGTCGGAATATCGATTTTAGATACCGAATATCTGCGTCTAAAGCAAAAAAAGCTATTCTCACGACCAGCCTTACGATTATCCGAGATATCGCGACCCGATTTCGATCGAAATTAGTACATTACTGCCGCGGTCTGTAATGGCGGCGTTGCTGGTCGCGCTGCTGGTGGCCGAAAGCGCAGCGTAGCGCAGCTCAAGGCCCATACAGCGCGGTCAGCATTGAAACCTTTGATGGACAAGCTAGAATAAAGGCCGAGACCGAAGGACGTCTTTTTCGAAGGAAATATCAAAACCAATATCTCGCCTATGGAGATCATCTCGATAGCGCCAGAATGACGTTAATTGATAGAATAGACGTTAATTGCGTTAAAATCAGGTCCGATCACCAGCCTGCATTCAGCGGGCGTCACACCATATCATCTATCTGTCTAACGTAGAGTCCAATTACCTTCAACGGTCCCTCGGGCTTAGCCGGCACATCCAAGACATTAATCTGTATCGTCGCCTCATCTTTGCCGCTGCTGTTCTCAGCCTTCAACACGTAGGTGCCGCTGTGTTTACGCGCGGCAATGATGACGGAGAGTTTCGTCTTGTAGTCTTCGACGTCCAGTGTCATGTCGTCACGGGTTGCCAGGCGCTCCTTGTTGTGGAACCTGGGTAGGAAATGAGGTTCAATAAGCTCGCTTCTGAAAATTTTGTACAGGGTGTAACAGAAGGGTCTAGTCATATTTTAGGGGGTTGTTAGGGAGGCCATTCTCAGCAACTTACACTATGAAACCGATATGATCAAAGAAATTTTATTTTTCATAGTTCTGGATACGTTTTGGTCCGGGCGGTCAGCTGATTTGTATAGAGAAGTGAAAATTAAAGTTGTTCTGATCAAATCGGTTTCATAGTGAAAGTTGCTCAGAATTATGTCCTTACTTACAACCCCCTAGAATATGACTACACCTTTCTGTTACTGTATTCTGTGTTGTATGGTTAAGAGCGAAAACAATAATGCTGATGAGATCGAAATTCTTAATACCTGGACTACCTCTGACTAGCAAGTGGCCATAGAGGTGCAAATCGTCTACCTGTAGGTCTGTCCGGAAACGTGTGAATTCAGACAGCCTAAGGTCGTTTATTCCTCGAAGGTAAAGCGGTTAACATTAGGCTTCATTATCCAATCCCATGTCAAGTTATTGTCGCCATTTTGTTAGAGGAATTGAGTCGCGGTTACCTGTTGGCGGAAGCGGCTCACGATTGTACCAAATGAATCCCTATTTCCCTGCTCAGTCAGGGTCAGGTGAGTACAATAAAATGCAAGTAATCTCACTATACTCTGGCCGCTGAGAGAATGCGATCCTGACACGTGTCTATGTCCCTGTCTGTCCCGCGCTACTTTTCACTCCATCTCACTCCCACAAAGGGGATTGCATCCCAAACTGACATGTGTCAGGATCGCATTCTCTCAGCGGCTAGACTATAATGGAATAACTACCCAAAATTTGGCACAATCGTGCCTCTGCCACCCCAAATTTGTTGTTTGATGTTACGTTATATTATGTAAATCTCACCAAGTCTTGGTCGGCGGCGGTTCTCCTGAAACCTTGACGTCCAACCGAATGTTCTGTCCGGCCTTGATCGTGATGTCACGCATGTTCGTACGGTCGATCTTGGGCGGTGCTGTTGAGAAACAAGCCAACATTAGGAAGCCTATTTAGTTCAATGGCGTGTAGATGAGGAGGCCCAAGCACAACAGTGGTTCCCTGACCAGCTGAAGATAAGGATGATGATGAGTAGTCACACTTGTCAGTGTTCGTGACGGCACAGGTCCGTTTCAGTGGAAAATATACTCTCATAGAGAATGTATGAAAGAATATTTTTTACTGACACGGACACGGAAATTTCCGAAATCCTGCAATATTTTTTGATTCGAATAACGCTATTCAATTCAGAATACAATTATCTCGAAATGGTTTTCCCAGATTGATTCCCTTGAAATTAGTTTCCATGGTCCATTGGTTAAAGAATCAATAGACAGGGCTGAACGCCGGACGAGTGACGACGCGTATACTTTAATATCGCTGCATTTGCCGCCCCACCAGCCCTAGCAAAGTTTACGCACACATTTGCACGCATACAAACATCATTTGGTTATGTAGTAGTAATAGGTGATTATTTTACGAGCGTTCTATGGAGTGTCCGAGGTGTGGATATGTGTGAAATCTTTTACCACTTAGCGAAGAACATGTACATCGTACATGTACATCGTACATGTACCCTTATCTTAGCAAATAAAAATCTCTATCTTTATCTTATCTTTAACACGGCGCGGCGTTACGAAGTGTCGATAACAGATGGCGTTATAGTGCAAAATTGTCATTTAGATACAAACCTACATCGCGTCAATTCACATAGTTTCATAACATGTCTTAATTCCGGATAAGGATAGGCTGAGAAATGATAATTTCAAGAATACGATACTTCACCTTCATTTCACGTAAAAATATATTGAAACTTGAGGCAACCATAGGTTTTTCACAATTTAAGTAGAGGACAGAAGCGTGTATTACTTACCAAACCTATCCTTAGCCAGTAGGTTCTCCGAGGCCGTAGACGGTTTGCTCGGTCCAGCCTTGTTGACTGCCTTCACTCTGAACTGGTAGGTCTTCCCTTCGATCAGGTCCGGGACATGGGCTTCGCACTTAGTGCCTGGTACCTGTTGATTGAAGAATTATTTTAATTGGTTTTGCACAGAATACCGTCATAAAACATGTTTTTAAGGTTAAAGTTAGGATAAGCTTACGTTAGCCTAAATCACCTTGCCCCTTAGTTAAAAGACGTGCGTTCTCTAGCCCGTGTCATGGCCATCCCGTATTTCGCTAGGTAGATTTTACTAGATCATTCCTTCAGGCCTACAGTAGAATAATCAATTGAATCTGGTATAGTGTATGTCTTTTGTCAAAATTCGGAACTTATCTCAATAGCTCCGAGTTTCCGGTGTAACGTAAGTAGCACGGACTTTACAGGCATAAATTCATACACAAAAAATACTAACCACCTAGCTTTTTTAATAAAACCGGCCAAGTGCGAGTCAGACTCGCGCACGAAGGGTTCCGTACCATTATCTATATAATTGGAACAAAAAGTAAACTTTAGAAAAAACCGACTTCCACAAACCCTATTTGATTAGATTGAGTTTAATACAAACTGTAACCCCTTATCCCCCCCCCAGGGGAATTAATTTTGTCAAATCCCATATCAGTGCTACCCCACGCTACTAAGGAACCCCTGTACAAAGTTTCATGGCTCTAGGTCCATCGGTTTAGGCTATGCGTTGCCTGCCCGTCAGCCACGCATTGTATTTGTACCTAGTATTGAGCAGATCTGGTGGCCATATGTGGTCTTCTTCAGCAGTTCCGCATCACAATATTATGCTTACCATGTGCATTTGCACGAGTTATTATGAAAAACACAAAAATCACTATAGGTCTAATCGGTCTAATTTTCCAAATCGGTCCATCCGTTTAGGCGCTATCGAGGCACATACATAAAAATAAAAATAAAAAAAAAAACAAACATCCGGACGAATTGTAAACCTCCTCCTTTGGGAAGTCGGTTAAAAAAACCGCAAAAAAACACGTTAATTGTATGGGAGCCCCCTTTATATTAAATTTATTTTGTTTTTAGTATTTGTTGTTATAGCGGGAACAGAAATACGTCATCTGTGAAAATATCAACTGTCTAGCTACCACGGTTCATGAGATACGGCCTGGTGACAGACAGACGGACGGACGGATATCTTGAGATTTTAAGGTACTTTCCCTCCAGGGCCCATTCGTTTGTTCCACCCTGTATATGTGTGATCTGTAACTGTATTTTTCATGAAATACCCAAAAAGTTTTGTTCAAATTATCATCTTATGTCAGAATAATTTTGTAGCTAGTTGAAAAATAACATTTGAATTGATTCAAAGCTTGCCGCGCTTTTAGGGCCTTTAGTACCTACTAAACGCCGCCGTAAGCAGCACTGTCTACAACCTACTGGAAAACGTGAGACACCCATCTACAATTTCCGTACAATGAGGTTCACTCACTCATTATGTCAATGTCATGCAGACTGCAAAACATCATTTCAACGCACCAAAGAGTATTTAATTAAAACATCACTGGCAGCCAAACTTGAAGTGGCCAAAAGGAAAAAATGAATTTCTGAGCTCTGAGATTTGTATGAAAACAAAAGTAATTAAAAACTATTAATTTTATAATTATTTTCTAAAAGTTCTACATAATAAATAGAGACTTCGTAATTCATCAATGAATATTTAAAGTCTTTGTAGAAGTCCGGGGACGACATTGCCATATCATTTAAATTTAGTTTCATTAAAAGAAGGCTTACCTACCAAAACAAAATGGCCTTGGTATAAACTTTTCAAGCGTGTTGTGAAGACGTATCTTGTACCGAGACCACTTTCAATTTGTAATATCTCTCGTATTTCAGTATTTGTGGTTGGTGCGGCAACAGATATACACATTCTGTGAAAATTTCAGCTTTCTAGCTATTACGGTTCGTGCAGGCGGACCCGGTGACAGACGGACGGACGGACGGACGGACGGACGGACAGCGAAGTCTCAGTAATAGGGTCCCGTTTGGCACCCTTCGGGTACGGAACCCTAAAAACAGTCAATCCGAGCGACGGAACGCTGTGTCCCGTTCCACCGCTCGGATTAACTTAATATTTAGGGGCGGAGACGAAAGACCTCCGCTCGCTATGTGCATCATATGCAGGGATCGGAACGAAGGTGTGAATTTACCTAAAGTTTGTAGTCGGACATGACAAGGAGCAGTTACAACCACTTGAGTTGAGTTGAAATAAATTAAAAGAAAAAAACATTTTTAAACAAAGCTTTTATTTAATGCCCTAAAAAGAAGAAAATAAAATTTCAATTCAATCAAATGCGTCATTTTATTACATTACACAATTTATACGATATAAAAGCTTGTTGCGAGATTTACTTGTGTAGACTTAATTAGGTGGGTAGGCACCTATTTGCACAGACTTGGAGATAAATCCCGCAACAAGCTTTTATATCGTATAAATTGTGTAATGTAATAAAATGACGCATTTGATTGAATTGAAATTTTATTTTCTTCTTTTTAGGGCATTAAATAAAAGCTTTGTTTAAAAATGTTTTTTTCTTTTAATTTATTTTTAACTTTTTAGTCTTTATCATTACAGGACAAAACATCTAATCTAGAATTCGAGTGCTTGTCAAGACGAATCAAATGAGACCAAACACGATAGAATTGCGTCGTTTGGTAACAGAGTTCCCATGGCCACCTTCCGGCTCCAGCATCAGATCAGCTCCATGTCATAAAAAAAAACGCGTGTAGCACCGTACACGTGTTAGAAGTAAAACTTCTGTAGCTAGATCATTAAGTGGTACCTATACTATACACCTATACCTACCTATACTAAAAGAGATTTAAATTTCCAATTTTGAGATCCAATCTCTGCTTCAAGTTACTTTTAAGTTTCAGACGTCCGATTATTTGAAATTATTTTATACTTGTACTTACTTTTAATACGTCATGTCATTTATTTCCCACCATTCCTTATCTACAATTTGTCGCGCTCGTGGTGATATACTTAACTCATTTAATAGTGTCACTACTGTCACTACTATTTGCATCTCGCTCAGATTATATACCATCTGACGTCACGTCTTTAAGCCGTCTCGCTCAAATGTATGCATTGCTTTGCTTGTTTTAGAAATCCATATCGACCCGTGTGACATTGATGAAACTCTTTTCTTACAAACTGTATGGATCGCATCGCACAAGCTGTCAAACATAAGTTCCGGTTCCAACAAAGAGGTTGAACGAAGTAGTTTGAGTCATGCTAGTTGGTTTTGTCGAGGTTTTGTCTGTCCCAGCCAGCGGCGGGGCGGCGGCGGCGGCGGCGCCATCTTGGCCATACCGGAAATCAAGAACTCGTGGAAGAATGCTTAAAATAATTTTTATTTGTTAACGTTTCATCAGGTTTTTCTCTCACTAATTAACATTCTTTATTGTACGAATGTATTATTATCTTATCTGATTAGTTAAAAACCGTATTGAAAATAGTTGCGGTTTTAAAAGTCTTCAGCCGACCCTGACGTCACCGATTCCAATTTCCGTTACATTTCTTAGCCACTCGTGATAGCACCCGGCTAGTAGCAATTGAAAAGCAAATATATGAATAACCCACAGTTGTGAGGTTAAATAAATTTTACCCCCGTGCCCTAAGAAGTTTTACTTCAAAAATATTCTAGGACTAAAGTGTTTGTCAAGACGAATCGAACGAGCCCAAATTCGACGGGCTTGCGATGTTTTATGACAGAGTTCCCATGACCGTCTTCCGTCTCCATCATCAGATCAGCTTTAAGTCAGAAATATATTGCATTGTCATCCGACTTATACACGTATGCGAAATTTCAGCTCAATCGGATAACGGGAAGTGGGTCAAATTCAAGCCGACATTTTTGACGCGAACCGTGATACCCACAAACAAACAAACAAACAAACAAACAAACAAACAAACATACATACAGTGCAAGTTAAATAAAAGCTTTTAAAAATGACTGCACCTTTCAATTACAATCTGCATGAATGTTTTATTTACCTCGCTTGAATGATGTAAAGTACAATACTCAGTCAATTTTACGAAAAATTGAAAAATAAAAAGTTATGATTTTTTTGGGAACCAGCAGTTTGAAAATGTTTATAGTTCGGTGTTTCAAATGTAAGGAACATGTAAAACTAATAAAAACAAAAATTCACTGGTAAGACAAAAACCCGAAATTTGACAACAATTCAAACCGGTTCAACTCAAGTGGTTGTAACTGCTCCTTGTTATGTCCGACTACAAACTTTAGGTAAATTCACACCTTCGTTCCGATCCCTGATCATATGTCTCACAAACTTTAACCGCATAGTATTCTAAACATCCAAAACGTACCTCAGCAGCCTTCACCCACTTGCCGGTGTCGCGGTCCTTCTTCTCGACGATGTAGGCCGTGATGGGGGCGCCGCCGTCGCTGGCCGGCTTCTCCCACTTGAGGTCCACGTGCTCTTTGCTCCAGTCCTTGAACTCGGGCTTGCCGGGCGCGTCGGGCTCGCCTGTTCGATATAGACATAGACATACGTTTATTCACTGAAGAAATATGGGTACATCGACAGGCAATTTCAAAGGCAGGAAATCGACATTATATCGTAGAAGTAAACACGTAAGTATTTTATAGTACGATATGAATGTAGTAGAGGACATGTTACGATTTATTGTCCAGAAATTACGTTTTATATCTTTCATAGTGAATGTTCAGATCGGTTGATGGTAGAACATAACTGACGGGATTACAAACATTAGTTGTCTTGTCAACAAAGGGTTGACGACTGACGACAGTCTGCTAGGGTCTCAAAGGTCGGAGGCAGAGGGCATCCCAGTATTCGGTTGCACTATACCAGAAAACCTTTTAATTAATCGGCGACAAGGTTGTTTGTACAGGTATTAAAATACTAAGATCAAAAAGTTGTTCTTATGGCCGGCATACACCATCAAGCTTATCGTCAAATCGTCATGTCGATTGATTTGACGAACGATTTGATCAGTTAGATTTGACCGTGTGTATGAGTGTTTTTGGCTTGACAGTTATATTTGACGGCAAAATTGAATCTCGATTAGGCTTGATCATGCCGATTTGATCAAGCCGATTTGACCGTGTATTGGTGGATCATGCCGATTTGACGTCTGACGCCATGGCTTCAACTGAACGCCGTCATGCCGATTTGACAATCAAACTGATCGTTTTTGGTGTATATGGACGAACTGCAGATTTGATCAAGCCTGCAGCGTCATGCCGATTTGACGATAGGCTTGATGGTGTATGCCGGCCATTATATGGAATGGATAGCAAATTAGAGTGGTGACCAACTGAAATTAGCAGTAAGCTATATGATATCTGATCAAACAAAGTGTGACAGGGACAAACCGTGATCTTGCTTTCTTCCCATAGTCACAGATACACCAAAATAACCAACCATATTGCAAAGTAAAATCAAGACTAACCGTAAGGATTCTTGGCAGTAGTGGCGGTATCAGTGACCAGAGGCTCACTCTCGCCCTCGGGATTGACTGCCTTCACTCGGAACATGTAGTCCTTGCCTTCGTTCAGCCCTGTCACGTCAGCCTCAGGCACCTGATAAAGAAACAGATCTTAAATATCGAGCCGCTTGAATTTCATAGACGGCATTGTGAGCTCAAGTGAAAGCACAGGGTGCTCATTCCATACAAATTAGAATTAGTAACCCTTCGTAAAAAAGAGATGGCGTGAGCAGTAAGATTTGTACTACGCCATGGTTTCAGTTAATATATTTCTAGGTGGCGCTAATCTTAGAATAAATCCTATATATCTTAGCGCCATCTCGTGGTATTTGCCATTTTTAGATGGTACTGCACCAAGCGATAATGGTCTCGAACTAAAAAAGCTTCCGTAGATCTTAGTTTTCGCCGGTGTCATATTTTGTTCTAGGTGGTCTATCTGTATTAGTATAATATTATAGTCTCTGTGAGTGAAAGGGACTGTTGGGTATTGTCTGTCACCATCAGAAGGGTGCGACGTTTCTGCTTTTTCCCTCGCGTCCCAGAATGGGGAGAGGCGGAATGAGGACAGGTGGAAGGCAGACGAAGGCCGTACCCGCCATAAGGGGGGTGCACAGAAATATCTGCGGGTTACATGGATGAAATCACCCGTTGGCTTGCTTCCCGCGTTTGCCTCATTAAGATAACGTATGTATGTACTTATTAGTAAGTAGTCTATTAATTTAATATTTATCGTTGTGCACATATGTAGGTCTATCTTTTGTTAATTAATCCTGTCCATACTAGGTCTGCTGGAAGAGATCTCTTATTAGAGATAAGCTCGCCTTTGTACATGTTTTTTATTATTATTAAGTGTCTGTATTCTGGTTTTGTGCAATAAAGTATAAAAAGTATGATAATGATAATGTTTATTTCATAAGAAAAGGTACAGTTTCATGTTATTATAACTCAACTAAAGATATATGAGATAAAGTGTTGGTATTTAATAACGTCTGAGTCGATACCCCCCAAGGAGGGGTTTCCCCTGTGTTTTGGGATAAGTAGCGAGGCTCCTCCCTTAAAAACATGAATCATAAAAATTAGCAAACCAAATCAAGTATTTTTCAATTTCAATCTGATGTAGATCTAAAACTTAAAATTTTAAAAGAATGTAATTTAAATTTAAAATTATTCACTTTAGTACGGATGTGGAAAAAAAAAATGAAAAATGTTTATTTCCTAAACCTGAACTTAATTAAACAAGCAATCGAGAGAGTAAATAGAGTAGGAGAGTAATGCTCGGTTTCCTGGGCGCTGATTAAAGTTAACAGGTTGGTTAAATCAGCTTCAGCCAATCACGAACCGCTATTATTTAAAATGACGGAACTTGATTGGCCGAAAAAGATTTAACCAACCTGTTAACTTTAATCAGCGCCCAGTAAACTGGGTGTAAGTAATCTAAATTAGTAATCTAATTATGTCATGAAGTCGGAATGAGGTTGGGTGGAGGTGGGAATTACCAGCTTTAAATGCTTTGTCTTGTTTTGCAAAACATGGTTTAAATAAAAGTACGGTCGAAACGAGTACCGTGGTTTGAATCGTTTTTATCTAGCAATCAGTCCTGTTCACAAATATTGCCATAATTGACTATAGCATTATAATTCCAATTAAATAACCTCAGGTCTTGAATGTTTACATGTTTGTGATGGCGCAGTTTCTAGTTCCCACGACACAGGGTATCCTAGTGTGGGGCAGAGTAAGAAGCAGTGTTTAATGGTGCTCCTAAACGGGCCAGGTTTTGCTGCAATATGTGGCCGGCAACTATTGCGTCCTTCTCTTATTCACATGTCAGAGAAAGACACCAATAGTTGCCGGCTACCTATTGCAGTGAAAATATGGCCCGCTTAGGACCACCATATGTTGACTCACCTTGGTGGTGCAAACAGGAACCCATCGTCCCGAGTCGACGTCCATACGTTCGACGACATAGTTCTCGATGGGTTCGCCGCCGTCGTCTTCTGGTGGCTCCCATTTTAGTTTGCAGCCGTCCGCCTTCACGTCGGACACCTGCGACATACGTAATAGTTTGATCAGTCAATCACAAGTGTGTAAAGCTTGCCAGACACCCTTCCACCGCCAGTGTCGCATATTATGACTCTTACGGGTAAAGTACTTTCTATATTTTTTTAAGTTTTGTAAGAATCTTTATTGTATTTGTGTGTATTCTTACAGTGAATAAATGGATTATCTATTTATCTATCTATCTAAAGGCCCGAACCCCTTTGCATTTACAGTTATTTGAGACAAACCACTTGTGGTTTTACAGCATGCACAAACCACAAAAATGTATCATACTTTTTATGGAAATAAATAATCTTTTAATCTTTGATTCGTAGCGCACTGGACAGTGCCACAAGTTATCAATTCGGTTGTGTTATGATTTTTTTTATTATATTTTTTTTATGTTTTATGTTACCTCGAAATTGGTATTATTTGTTAACCGATTTCAAAATTATTATTTTTTATATGAAAGATCAACCAAAATTGCATATTTTTACCTTTCTGTGTCTATAGATGAATTCTGGCTGTAAGGAGACCGATTTCGTGTATTTTGTGTAATATTGTGAATTTTTAGACGTCATTCGCATTTCACTCAGACAGGACTATCTCCCGGTTTCTGAGACGCTGGTCAAAGGTTACGATTAGCTAACATCACGTGCCGCCATCACCAATCATGTGCCGCCATTTTGAATTAACCACCGATTAGTTAATCGTGGGCTGTGATCAGCGGCTCAGAAACTGGGGGTAATTAAGAACATGAAGTCGGTTTTTTTTTAGTTTTTAAATTGGTGAATTATCTAATAATAGACTGTATGTCTCGTGTGTGTATGTCCATGTGTGCCTGAAGGTGTCTACGAGTATCTGTGGCATTCTAGCGGCTGGACGGATAATGCGGTCTAGTGGCTCCTAACTTACAACAAGGAAAGAACTGAAGCAATTTCTACTTTTGACTTCAATAGTCTGTCAGGTGTGTTTTTTTAGTTATTTTACCTTGAGAGGTCCTTTAGGCTTGCTCGGCTTGCTGACAACCTCCACTTCGATCTCCACCTCATCGGTGCCCGAGTCGTTGACAGCTGTCACCGTGTATTTACCGGAGTCCGCGCGGACACACTTCACGAGGTTGAACGAGGTGTGATAGTCCTGGGGGAAGAACAGTTTCTGAGTTAAGGTTACAGTGCTACAGAATATATATTAGCACAGATAATTTAATATGTATTAGGTACCTAAGGAGATGATAAAATACGATACGGGCCAGTCTGAAAATAATACGAAATACTAACTTCACTAACAAAGCCACAGGTGTATTGCTACCACAACCGTACGTTGACCAGACCTTGTAGCACAAGGTACGCCACTCACGTATGCCGCGCTTTTTGCCACAATTAAATGTCAAAATTAACGCTCGCATGTATTGAGAAACGTCACCAAGTCGCAAAATTTCACATTTATATGTAGTAAAATGCGGGACACACGTGAGTGGCGCGCCTTGCTGGCTTGGCTGCCAGATGCTCACAGCCAGAGTAGATGGCAAAGTAAAGAAGACGCCTATGCCCAACAGTGGGATCCCTGATAGACTGATGATGATGATGATGATGATGATGGTCGTCTACCTTGCTTTCTACTTGCAGCCGGTCGTTCCTGATGGTCTTCCCGTTGAAGGTCCAAGTGACACTCGGGTCCGGTTCTCCGGTCACGTCTGCTTCCATCTTCAGGTCTTCTCCGACCTTCACCCGCTTCTTTTGCAGGTTCTTGCGGTCGATTTTGGGAGCCACTGCGGAGGGAATAGGGATGAGAATGGCGCACAATACGAAGTTACATTGTAGGATAGTCCGATTTGACTGAATTTCTTCAGATATCTTCTGAAGTTATCGCAGCATAGAATACCGCCTTGAAAAATGTATAACAGCTTTCAGGGTTTTGTAGCTTACTTTTTATGTTCGAATGATTGGGTGACATGTCGAACTAACTTATAGATCATTCAAAGTTTCAATGTAAATAAATAATCGGTTAAGTGCGGGTCGGTATCGCACACGAAGGGTACCGTACCATCGTACAACAAATCAAAAGCACTCAAAACAATAAAAAAATAAACAAAAAGAAAATTTAAAAAGTTTATGCCTTCACGAGATTTGAACCGACGACCTCCGGATTGAGAGTCTACATCATTCCGCACCGGCTAACCACAACCATGTGGGTTGACGCGAAATATGCTATCATATTTAAATGTGTAGCTATGACATGGTTGCTATGACAATAAATAAACAGTTTCAGTCAAGATCTCCATTTTGAAATGCCTTAGTGTATCTAAACACGTCCCTTGTATCGGGGCCCCCTTTAATTTGCAAAATCTCTCGTATTTCAGTATTTGTGGTTGGTGCGGCAACAGATATACACATTCTGTGAAAATTTCAGCTTTCTAGCTATTACGGTTCGTGCAGACGGACCCGGTGACAGACAGGACGGACGGACGGACGGACGGACGGACAGACGGACAGCGAAGTCTCAGTAATAGGGTCCCGTTTGGCACCCTTCGGGTACGGTACCCTAAAAACTAGTGATCATTTTAGGGCGGAATATTGAGAGCTGAAGCCGATATCCAGTAGTGGAGAGACACAATATGTTCTCATCAATGGGTCCTTTATTAACCGACTTCAAAAAAGGAAAGGGTTATCATTTCGATTGTATGTTTTTTTTATGTTTGTTACACTGAAACTGGTACAATTTATGAACCGATTTCAAAAATTCTTTCTTTGTTCGAAAGGGAAGCCCAATAGTTTGGTCCCACTTTTTGTTTTTACCTGGATGACATTATACGTCCAGCCTTTTCGGTGTTTATATTCGGATCGTATATTCATTTATATTATGTAATACGTACGGAATTCACTGTCGGAAACAGACTTCGTAGGCTCGTTTTCGGGTATATAGACGACATTTTGTCTAACAAGCGGGGAGGACTAAGTGATATGTCATGAAGTCGGGTTTTCTTTAAGTTTTTAACTTGGTGAATTATATTATAACAATTATGTACTTAGTTACTTTAAAAGTAAACACATAAACATAAACAGAAACATTTACATACAGGCACATACATTGCTTCTGGCCCCACACTAGGATACCCTGTGCCGTGGGAACCAGAAACAGCGACATCACAAACATGTAGGTAAACATCCAAGACCTGGGGTTTTTTTGTCCCCAGCCGGGATTCAAACCCGGGACCTCTCGCATGGTAGGCAGACGTGCAACCGCTGCGCCACAGCGGCCGTCAAAGGACGGAAGAAAGACAGCGGAAGTGATAGATCAATACTCACAGAATCGCGGCTTGCATACAACGGACTTGGACGGGTCGGACGGCTCGCCCGGCCCCGCCTTGTTCACGGCCATCACCCGGAACTCGTACTCGTGACCCGGCTCCACGTCCGTCACGCGCCCGGCCGGACGGTCGCCGGACGTCTTGAGGCAGTCCTGCCAGGACCTGGGGAGTTCATTGTCGTTAAAAAACCTGTTAGAATAGCAGAAATATCACGGGAAATTGTACTTTTGAGCTTAGCGGTTTTTCTTTTAGCTGGGACTTCTCCGGATTGGGAGACAGACGGAACTTCGGATGTTACGTCATAAAAGCCAATATTTAGCTCCGTTTAAAAAACACAACGGAAAGAGTCCCTCCCGCGATTCCAGCCAGACCCCACACGTTTTGTGTTTCATAGGTATAATAGGCTTGTGGCCTGTCAAGTCAAATATATACTTTTTATAAACTGTCAAAACTGAACTTTTGTTCCTGAGTTTTAAGAAATAACAACAGAATGACGTCATGTAAAAGTGCCATCAAATTATGTCTTTTTTTGCACAAAATTGACTTTATAAAATATATCTGCTGAAAATATACAATTCTGAGAATGTCATGCCATTTTGTACATAATGCTTCAACTTAAGACTTGTTCCTAGATTTATTGGATTACCTTGGCCACAAGCCTATGACGGACAGAACACAACCCTCCTCGGTTAGTTTGCACTTGTTTCTCTACGAGTGCTCACTCCAACTCCAAATACTGTCAAGATAAGTAACATTAGTTCCTCTCACCTGCCACCCTTCTCTCTCTTCTGGATTACGTATCCGGTGATGGGGGCGCCACCGTCCTCGCTCGGCGCCGACCACTCGAGGTCGACGAAGTCTTTGTCCCAGTTGCGGGGCGTCGGGCGACCGGGCTTGCCGGGCTCATCTGTCGGACAATGACATCGTGATGAAAATCAAGAAATAAAATCACTTCTTTAAGATAATTTAGCTGCCAAGTTTTTTTATTTTATTTAGCATGCAGTATCCCAATGCTGGGCAAAGGCCTCCCCTATCTCAGACCATTCCTCGTTGTGCTGTGCTGCCTCCACCCAGTCCGGCAAATACCTGTCCAGGTCACCCCCCATCGACGTCTCGGCCTGCTGCCAAGTAATAGATAAATTTTGCTCCAGGATATGAACTGATCCAATATCCCCGAAAGTCGATCAAAAGGCGAATTCACGTAGAAACCTTGGGGGTTAAATTGGGGTAAAAATAAACGCAATAGATGTCAAATGTATGTTTCAAAAGCTGTTCTCCAACTTAAAAAAAAAAGACATACCCAAGGCTGCAACTTCCAGGATTTCGATAAAGAACTGAAATACACTTGACGCTGGCAAAACATCAGAAGATAAGTTCTTTACTTTGAGAAGAAGAAGAAGAAGAAGAAGATCAAGAAGAAGAAAAACAAATAGATACCTATCTGTTTATCTTTCTCTGTCCATCCTAGGTTTGCTGGAAGAGATCTCCTTTTAGAGATAAGCTTGCCTTTGCAAATTCCTTCTCTGTATTTTTGTGTGTTTTGTCTTTTATGTGCAATAAATATAAACGAAATATACGAAATACCAGTTTTGCCAGAGTAGTTCGATTTCAAGAAGTTACATCTTGATATGATTGTTTCAATTTAGATATATACTGGTATGTATTAGTGTATTCATACGATATTTATTGGCTGTATTTATGTAACTATACTAGAATAGTGTTATTGTGCGCGCAATTCTTCCCCTTACCTATCATCTCCGTCTCCTAACGAACATGGTTTTCTGGAAGAAATCTCTTATTAGAGATAAGCTCGCCTTTGTACATATTTTTTCTATAAAGCTATTTTTACTGTCATGTGAATACAATAAAGAATATCTCTATCTATCTATTACAAAATTACGAAATTACGACCTCTTCGGGAGGAAAAAACTTACCGAACGGATTCTTAGCAATGATCGGCTTCTCCGTCTCCAACTCCTCGGACTCTCCCTCCTTGTTGACAGCCTTCACCCTGAACTTGTAGGGCTTGCCCTCTTGCAGGCCGGTGATGTTCGCATTGCAGTCCTTGGCCGTGCCGCAGGGCACCCATTGGCCTGGTGGACGGGTAAAGGGTAAACTTATTGGACATCTGTTGTGAGGTTTTGTGAGTGAGAAATTTTAGGTGACGTTCATGATCGTTCTAATGTTTTTGTAATAGACGTGTCACTTTGGTGCATTCTTTGAAAAACGTCTGTTGTTGTGTTTGTGTCAAAACAGAGCAGATTATGCTTAAAATTAAGTTGTAATTAAACATTTTAAGAGTCCAGTAAGTGGAGCAGTGATAAATCACTGCCACAGAGAGTCTGAATTTTTCAGAACAGTGATGCGTGTTTTGCGACACAGGCAACGCAGAAAAGGTTTTGTAGGGCAAGGCAGGCAAAATCTTTTGATTGACGCGCGAGTTTTTCCTGCCTTGCACAGTCTTTTCTGCATAACCTGCGTCTCGGCATACGCTCAGACTAATAGGTACTGAATTTGTAAGCGAAAAGGTATGGCTTGTACAAAATCTTAAATAACTACTACAGATATCTATCTATCCAGCCTCCAACACCTCCTCTTCATTGCGTTATTTATCGCGGTCCTGATCCAACCTGATCCACAGATGTCTATATAGACTAGAAAATCATAAGCTTACCAGTAAGCGGGTCCAGTTTCTCGATCTCGTAGTAATCGATGGGGGAGCCACCGTCATCCTCTGGCTTCTGCCATGACAGTTTGCAGCCGTTCTTCGTGACATCTGTGACGTCCAGCGGGCCTTTAGGCTTGCTTGGTTTACCTGGGACACAAGTTTTACATTTTACATTCAGTCATAAACATTGATTGATAGGGATACCTGGTCGAGATACTAGTCAGCTTAATCTTATTCTCATAACACAAATCCGGTAGAAAAACTTATATTTAGTGGTAACACCGATAAGCATCATAGACAAAGAATATGATAACGAGGTTTCATTTCTTCCCACACAAATCATCTGATCGCCTGGCACGAGACGTATGGAGAAGTGAAGAATAAAGTTGCTCTAATCAAATTGCTTTCATGGTGAAAGTTGCTTAAAATGGTGGCCCTAACAGTCCCGTAAAATATGACTTCACCTTTCTGTTATATCCTGTATAGTCCATACCGGAATTGGGGGGGGGGGGGGGGGGTTCATTAATTGCGAGAGGCGTTGAGGGGGAATGGGGTCCAGTCGAATCTCATCTAATCTCACTTGGGGAGAGGGGGGGTCTCGGCGAATATAACGTATTTTTTTTTTCGCAAGAAACAGATTGATATTGCGAAAAACATGATCCTTTCACGGAAATGTATTATACACCATTCACAAAATAAAAGGCCCGTTTTGACAGTTCACGCCCATGAAGTTTTAACCCCTAACGCGTAGGTAATAGAAGCGGTTTACCTAGGTGCAACTTGTACGCTTTGCTTGTACGCAACAGTTGGATTTTATTACTTACGCATTAGGGGTTAAAACTTCATGGGCGTGAACTGTCAAAAAGGGCCTTTTATTTTGTGAAGAGTTTAGTCTTAAATAAAAATAATAAACTTTTTTTAATAAATGAATAAATGAATGAATAATTAATAAATGAATAAATAAATAAACTCCTTTACAATAGAAACACTCATTTTCAAAATCTCACGTGAGATTGGGGAATGTGGGAGGGGGATGAGTAAAATCTCACGAAATCTCACCAGGGAGGTGGGGGGGGGGGGGTCAGAAAATCGCCAAAAACCCCTCATGTAATTAATGGACGCCCCCTTACAAGCTTAGTTAGTTTCCCAAATAGCGCGGCAGTACACTCACCAAGCACAGTGATCTGCACCTCAGCCTCATCTTCGCCGCTGTCGTTCTTCGCCTTGATAGTATAGACGCCGGTGTTGGCGCGCTTGCTCTTCGTCATCAGGAACTTGGTGACGTAGTCGATGTTCACTATCTCCAAGTTCTCTGGCTCACCGGTCTTGATCTCCTGATGGGCGTGAGTGGCTTGGTTGGTTAAATCAGTTTCGGCCAATCACGTGTCGCTGTTTTGGATAGCGGTACGTGATTGGCTGAGGCTGATTTACGACGGCATCGATTGGTCTAACAGAAACTGTTATCTTTATCAGCGCCCGGGAAACCTTGAGTGGGGATAAAATAGGATATCGATGGAATGAAGGACAATCATCACCATTGCTTCTAGGCAGTGGACGCGGGAGGCTCAGGATCGGAGTAGATGGCGTGGTACGGGGCACTCTACTCACGATGCAACCTGACTTGCAATTTGTTGCTGCAACTTGTATTTATCTCTGTCTATCTTCCTGTCCTCCTCTATCTGTTGCAAGACAAGATATGCGTTGCAGCAACAGATTGCAAGTCAGGAAGTTTTATCTCTAACAAGGTTGATTTTACAGATTTTTCACCGCCCACTTTTGCGAGCGCCTTGAATGACGCAAGTAGGCAATAGGTGTAATTACAGTAAATAATCATTAGTCATGATGAATTTTGATGACAGGTTGAACTGACGTTGTTGCTTTCTGCCTCAGAATTAGGGAAAAGTTGAATCTTAGGGCCACTTGTTCCAAACATTTGGCATTCGCTAAATGGAGTTTAATCGCCGTTGAAGTACTACACGGCCAAGTTACGTTGTCAAACACACCAAGGCTGTTTGCTGTCATCGAGGTTCACACTCAACATGGCAGCGTTGTATTTTATTTCCTACTTGTTTCTTATTATTTACTTATTATGTTTTGCTGGGTCTTGTGTATTGTGACAGATGAATAAATGTACTTTCTATTCTATTCTTCTATTCTATTCTATATGCAATATTTACCTTCCCGCCGAAGAACCAGGTGATGGTCGCCGGGGGTTCCCCAGACACCTTGATGTCCAGCGAGACCGGCAGACCAGCCTTCACCGTCACTGGGTTCACGCGCTCGATCTTGGGTTTCACTATGGACGGGTATCAAGATTGATAAGTCTCCTCTTTTAAAACGATTTAGGCCGAGTCTCTCAAAAACGGATAAACAGTCAGATAACTTTTTATGACACTTTTTGTACGTGTGAAATGTCAACAGATAAACGCTATCTGAGGAATGAGAGAACGGCACTTAGACGAGTTATTCAAAAACACATTGAGGAAAATTCGTTGCCATTTTGGAGACCGAAGCTGGACCCAAGGCGCTCTTCCCATCAGACACGGTGGTCTAGGGATCCAGAAAATCGCTTATGTCGCGCTCCTGGCGTTCTTGGCCTCGGCTAACAGCACGGGTGACCTCTACGGTTCTTGATCATATCAGGAAAGACTCAAGGCTTATTCCACTAATCAAGATACATTCATAGTTACATACCCAAGCCTTTTTCCCGACAGGCAGAGACAAAAGATCTCAGTACTAAATCAAGCTAATACGGTATTATTTCCCATGTAAGAATAAATCTAAGAATGCATGCCCGAGGTAGATTTCATAATTTCATAATTTCTTTATTGCACCCAAACAGTTACATAGGACAATGAAAAACATAGAAAACGTGTACAAAGTCGAGCTTATCTCTAATAAGAGATACCCAAAACGCTAAACGAGAATCGTCGATATTAATCCAAATAAAGCAATGTAAACTTCATAATTCTATTTGAAAAGTCGTGTTTTCTACTCATTTCGTCATTTGACTAAATCACCATTCGCCATTTTGATTCCGACTTGACGTCACTCCGATAGTATCCCATCGACGTAAATTAGTACTTGGTCTTTTCAGTCGTCGCGTGTTTACTAACGGAGTGACGTCACGAGCGAAACATCATGGCTGCTAGCGTTTCCGCGCTACAATGCACTATCGTAAATTAATTAATGATTTTAAGGCATTTATCGGTTACACAAAATTGAAATAAAATTTCTACTCATTTATCACGACCTCAATATTTTTCAAAAAAGTTTCCACAAAAGCAATCATCATCATCATCATCATCCTCAGCCCACATCCACCCACTGCTGGGCAAAGGCCTTTTCTTTATAGCGCCAATCTTCCCGGTCCAGTGCCAATCGCACCCAGTGGGATCCCGACGACTTGACAATATGGCACACAATACTCACAGAATCTCGGCTTAGCCGTGTGCCAGTTGGTGTTCTCGGACGGCTCTGACTGGCCGGCTTTGTTGACTGCGCGGATCCGGAACTGGTACTGGTTTCCTTCCTCCAGCTTCGGCACGGTGCCTTGGCACACGTTGCCTTGGACTTCCACGGCCTGGGGAGTATTTCAGACGCTATAAGCAAAATTAAAGATGCATCGCGCTCGAGACAGAATAAGCTGCCAAGTGCGAGTTGGAATCGCGTTGAGAGGGTTTCGCACAACAATAATAGGACTAACACCAACAAAATGCCCTAAAAGTATCCTAAAATTCAGTTTTTCATACAAACTTTTCACCCCAGATTCAGGGGGTTAGGTAGATTTCGGAGTTTTTTATGGGATATGGGTGCAAACATGTGCTTGCATACCAAATTTCAGAGTTTAAGGACTTCGGTAAGTACCCTAGAGGTTTTGATGACATGCGAATCAGTCATATTATTGAGCATAACTTATTCAAAATAAGTTTTAAAAATATTATAAAAATACATGTAAGATCCTCACACCATGTATTTTCATTTGATATGTCACACGGCATTTTTTTTTTCTCATTTGTCCCCCCAAAAGTGGCCGCCATATTCCATATTAATATTTACATTGCACCTGTCTTTGGGTCACAGATATTGATATGTGTACCAATTATCAACTTCATCGGTCCAATATGTTCTGAGTAAATTGCCTGTGACCTACGGACGGACGGAACGGACAGACGCACGAGTGATTCTATAAGGGTTTCTCCTTCTTAGATACGGACATTTAGTGTTTTTACCAGTATTGCCAGAAATATTCACTAAACAGATTGATACATATCAATCACAGAAATCTGTTTTTCTCTCATATGTTGAACTATTTCCTAGACTCAAATGTTTTTTGGCCCGCGATGAACTCTGTAAACGTCATTCATCAGCCAAAATATAATTTGAATACTGTAGACATACGGAATAGACACACAAAACCTACAAATCCCAGATCATAGTTACCTTGACAAACTCTCCCCGGTCTCTATCCATAACCTCGATGATGTACCCAGTGATGGGCGCCCCATTGTCCCGGATCGGCGGCTCCCACTTCAGCTTGGCGGACTTCTCGTCCCAGTCCACGATGTCTGGCAGGCCCGGCGGGCATGGGACGTCGTAGGGGTTCTTGGCTAAGGTGGCGTGGTCCGTGTCTAGAGGCTCACTCTCCCCTTCCTCGTTTAGAGCTTTGACTCGGAACTGGTAGGAGTGGAGAGGTTCTAGGCCTGTTGGGGAAGGTTGTATAGTTTAGTGGATGTTTGAAGGTTTGGCTTGAAAATTTTTGTGTTAAAATTAAGTGTGGTTGATTGACCCAAAAAGAATTTCAGAAACAAAGGAAATAAAAATTCTCAATGGAATATTATTTAGAACCTGCTATCGCTCTAACGGCGATGGAAAATATAGTGAGGATACCTTAATAACTTCATAGCTGCGGCGATGGGCTATTTACGGAGAAGTTATTTTGGTTTGAAAAATTTAAATTTTGTGGTAAAATTGAGCCTGGTTGACCCAAAAATATCAGAAACAATTTTTTATTCTCAATGGAATATTGTTTAGAATCTGCTAACGCTCTAACGGTGATGGAAAACATTGTGAAGAGACCTTCATTACTCCATAGCTGCGGCGATGGGCTAGCCCCCTGTCACGCAAGTGGAGTATTGAATATCTGGACTAAAAGTGGGCACAGCTGTGCTTCTGCCAACCCGTACCGGAAAAAGGCGTGACGCTAAATAATCATGTGAATTTTCTAACTCTTTTTCTAATATCTCTATGTTAGAACTAGCATCGGGATTCCACCAAATTCCGAGCACCTCTCAAAAGGTGCCCAAAATACTTACCAGAGACAGTAGCCTCGGTCTTATCCGGGTCGACGGTGCCAGCCGGCAGCCACTTCCCAGTCAGCACGTCCATCTTCTCCAGCACGAATGCCGAAAGGGGTAAGCCCCCTGTGTGTTTGGGCTTCCTCCAGGACAACTTGACGTGGTCGGCATGCACGTCTGACACCTCGAGCGGACCTTCCGGCTTGCCGGGTTTGTCTGGGGGAGAATTGGGAATTAATATGATGTCCTCCTCGTCCCATATCGGAGGTGGAGGACAACACGGAAAAAAATGGCGTTCCGTTGTCCCCACCGGGGGACAGACAGGGGGTGGACAACGGGACTACACCGATATGGGGAGGTGGGGGACAACGGCACGGAAAAAAATGGCGTTCCGTTGTCCCCACCGGGGGACAGACAGGGGGTGGACAACGGGACTACACCGTCGAATCCGACGACAGCGACTTCTACTTTCTTCTTTCGTGTGCTCTGACATGGCTGGCGAATCCGAATTTGCTTTTAAAAATCCTGTTGCACGAGGCACAGTAAAGTCGCCCCGAGTCATTGTAAATACAGGTGTATGAGGGCTTAGTGCGAGTTTTCCTCGTCTGACGTTTCGCTTCTAGGGAATTAATATGAAATATACTTGACTTTTACTCCTTGATGTATCTTGGTGACATTGTAGTGGGAGTCTGAAGATAGTTTACCCCTTCATCAGTCTCTATCTACGATTATGATTCATCCAAGCTTAGAATAAGAACTATTCAATCGGGCTTACATATTACACCAACTTGGCTTTTAAATAACACTTTGTATGAGTTTCTCACAAAACAAATGATTTCTTCCGGTCCTCGTATCTACTATTAGGCATTATACAGGGTTACTTTTGGACCCTAGCCAAAAGTTACCATTATTTTAGGGACAATATTCTAAGCAACTTTCACTTAGCAACCAATTTGATCAGAGAAACTTTATTTTTCACTTCTTCATACAAATCAGCTGACCCACTTTGGCCAAAATGTACTGGGAAGTGAAAAATAAAGTTGCTCTGATGAAATCGGTTTCTTAGTGAAAATTTCTCAGAATGATGTCCCTAAAATAATAGTACATTTTGGCTAGGGGGCCAAAAATAACCCTGTATTGACAATGCCAGCGATTCAGAGGGCGACAAGAACTAAAATGGCGACACGGACTAAAATAAGCTAAAAATTAAAATTGTGTGTTTGAAAATGGAATCTGTGGCCACCGCGCAAGAGCTTTCGGATTTAAGGTTGACAGTTTAGTAGCTTACCGCCGTACTCAGAGTCATTTAATGAATGATTAAACCCATTCCAAATTTGAATTTTCATACAAAATCCTTTACTTCGTAATCCTTGAATCATTAAACGACTCTGCTTATGGCCGTTAGTGGTTATGTTACGACACCTCCCAAATCGCCCCTAATGTAATCTTCAGCTCTACCTGTAGATTCCCTCACACACATGCCACTCACCCAGCACCGTGATCTCGAGCGTGGCCTCGTCCTTGCCGACTTCGTTCTCGGCCCGAAGCAGGTAGGTCCCCGTGTTTGCCCATGAAGTCTCCGTGATGACCACCTTGGTGTTGTAGTCTTCGTTGTCGATCTTGATGCAAGCACCCGTTTCCAGGTTCTGTGGGAATGGATGCTGGTTTTAGTTTATATCATAGAGTAAATTATAAGCTAACTAGCTGCCCGTTGCGCGACTTCACAGCGCGATTTAGGTATTCTCATAGTTCCCGGCCACAAAACGATTCGTTCATCATTTTGAAAATCCATATCGACCCATGTTGGGCCTAATACGCCTCAACTACGCTCAGATTTACGAAACTCTTTGCTTACAAAATGTATGAGTCGCAAGTCAACTCGCAACGCTGTTAAACATAAGTTCCGGTTCCGCGAGTTCCGCTTCCAACAAAGAGGTTGAACGAAGTAGTTTGAGTGATGGCTACCAACGCCATCTAGCGAAAAAGAGTGAACTTCCCATACAAAAGTTATTGACCGAGCGAGCGAAGCGTCTCCGTTTCAGGATTGGCCAAAAATGCTTTCGTATGTTTGTTTGTTTTCCTGTTCTACAGGGCGCAATTCTTAACCGATTCGCGTGAAATTTTGTGAGTAGGTTGAACAATTAAATAGTTTTTTTTTTGTCGAGCCAGTTTTTGGATTTTTTTCAAAATGGCGGAGATATGGGGTTTTAAAATGTAAAAAATCGCTACAACCCAAACGGCTCGATGGATATTAACAAATGAGGTGTCGTTGGATTCGTAAAGACCATGAGAGTGAAACAGACTATATAATTTTAGTAAAGTCAGTAGGTTGTATTTTAGATCGCAAAATGTAGTTTACAAAGTTATTGGTGCGGCTACTTTCATACTGCATGTACGTAACCAGGTACATTCATAAGTTTGTATGTATTATTGAAAGAAAATTATTTGTGTTACCGACATACTCGCTCACAGAGCCACTAGTTTAGATTTTTTGGCATTTTCGTTGTCCTGTTTTTTGCTACGAAACCAGAACATTAATAAATATTAATTTTGCGCAAAATGTTGACCTAGTCGCCTTGGCTCATATCTGTGCCGCGGCAGTCGAGCGGCGTGGATCATATCTGTGACTAGGCAGACGAAAGGTTAATGATCCATCGACACAGGAACTACTACTACAGATACGTCCAAATGAGGCCTTAACCTCTCGTCAGTGCAGCTGGCCTGTACGGGAAATGTTTGTAAATCCGCATCTGCGGGCTACTACAGATACGTCCAAATGAGGACTATGTCCAAAAGAGAGTTTCAACTTGGTGACGGAAAACATCTGAGAAAAGCAATAATGCTATCCCAAATACGCAAAATAGAGTATTGCATTGGCCAAAATTTAACACTACTGGGTCTCCACCGCGTATGGGAAAAGACGTGACGCTACATTAGATTTTAGTAGGTTACCTTGTTGTCGAACACCCAGGTCTTGGTTGGCGGCGGTTCGCCCTTGATGTCGACATCAAGCTTGATGGTGGTTCCGGCACGGACGCGCACCGCCGTCATCTTATCGCGGTTGATGTGCGGTTTCACTGTTGGGAAAACTATTGTTTTAAGATATTGTTTCTTGCTAAACATGACTGGAGGTCAATGCGATGTACCCAGAGACTATATATCCAATTGACTGCGCCTGCGGGTGAATGCGGCTCGCCAAACGTTTGTTGTATTCAACAAACGTTCGCATACGCAACCTATGTACGATGACGGGCCGCCAGACAGTTTCGCAGCGGCTGACCAATCACAGCTCTCTTACCTCGTCGCCCGCCGCCCGTAACTTGGCGAGTTGTGTTTCAAAGGAAAATGTATCTATGCGCTCACCACTGGATAAGTGCTCCCTGGATGTACCCTTTACTTAGGTTTTGATTATTTACTTTCAAATATGCGGACAATTTGCAGCGAAACTGTGGCTCAAGCAGGAATGATTACCAGAGTGAAAAAGTGTTCGAGTTCAGATGAAATGAACCTTTTGACATTCTACATAAGAGTCACTGACATTTCATTTCAAATACTTTATCGATGCGTAAATTTTGCTGCTACCTACACTGGTCGTATCTTATGATTGCGTTATAAATCTTAGAAGTTTGATATTCTCATAGCCCTAAAAGACTTCAGACCTGAGTAATTGATATTACATTCAACTTTCTTGAGAAATGAAACTTGACAGAAGGACAGACGGCCTGATGCACTGACAGAACATTGTCATTCCTATTACAATCCTTTCTATCCTAGGTTTTCATTAAGAAATCTGTCAATAAGCTGGCTATGTATATGACATTTTTACTATAGTCTATTCGTGATAAGAATGCAGTGGAGTCATCACTGTCCGGCGGCCTAGCCACGCCCCGTAACCAATCAAATCGTTTCCAATTATCAAGCCAAGTTCACAGTGACCAGTTGAAGGCAAACTTTCGAACGCGACGGTTGTGTCCTGTCCTGTGAGTGTGTGTTAACAGATCTAAATTTAATTTTCACTGCATTCTTATCACGAATAGACTATAGCTTTTAATTTAATTTGTCACATTCAACAAACATCCAGTGGCATGATTCTCGCGCATTCGATATACGATATCTGCACCTATATCGAGTGATTTTGTATAGGAATCTGTCTATATAGGTCTCGATATCCGTATATCGAACGCGCGAGAATCATGCCACAGAATATAAGAATACGGATACTTACAGAACCTAGCCTTAGCCAAGTGCGGATGCGTGGGCTCGCCCGGCTCACCCGGACCGGCCTTGTTGACCGCACGGACCCGGAACTGGTAGGTGTTGCCCTCCTTCAGGTCCGGCACGCGGGCCTTGCAATCCGGCGTCTGCGGGGCGGGGGCGATGTCAACAAAACACAACATTTACATGATACATGATTTTCCTACTTTGGGAGGCAGGGACCTTAAATATGTTACCCTGTTATTTTGCACAATAAATTATTCTTGTTCTTATTCTTACATACAGGCACATTGTTTCTGGCCCCACACTAGGATACCACGTGTCGTGGGGACTAGAAACAGCCACATCAGAAACATCCAAGACCTGGGTTTTTTTATGCTTCGTCCCCAGTTTGGTTTTTCCAAAATAATACCGACTATCGTTGGTGGAGAATAAAGAAGCCATATGGGAGGTCGGTGCGATGCGGAACTGGGCTAAAATTGTTCAGTACCTACTATCCAAAGAATCACTGTGCAAAGTTCCACACTCACAAATTGCTGATCCTATTGCGTCATCCAGAGTGAGAGGCTTGCGCGGTGGCTAAGGTGGAAATTCGAACAGGAGCAGTTCAGTTCAGTTCAGTTCAAAATTTTTATTGACCATAAAATCATACATATTGCTAAGTCAACGTCAATATAATATTAATATTTTTCTATACTACCGCCCGTTCGGAAGTTGTGGGCTTAGGGATGGAGCAAAGAAGGGCAAGAAACTCCCCCGTACGCCCCCGTTGCGAAATATCGAACAGAAATCGCCGCTTGCTTCCATGCTGAAGTGACTAAGGCTAAAGTGCAGCCAAGTCACTGCACATTCACTCTGGATGAGGCCTATAAAAAGAGCGCTTCGGCTATAGCACTTACATCAGTAGTCAGAGCCTCCTGCCACGAGCCGAATTTCTCCTTCTTCTCGATAACGTAGCCCGTGATGGGCGCTCCGCCGTTGTTCTTGGGCGCCTCCCACACCAGGTCGACGCGGTCAACGTCCCAATCTTCGATGGTCGGCACTGAGGGCTTGCCGGGGGCGTCTGGGGGTGAAAAAATCAGGATTTAAATGAGGGTGTGGCTTGCGTGATGCAGGTTGTATTGGAAATTCAGTTTAGCACAGTCGCGCCATCTATTAGCGAGTTGATGCAACACGGATACTGGACACAAGATGGCCTGAAAGAACAAATAGGAAGATATTCTGAAATGAACAGTAGAAACAATAATTTAATTTATGAGGTATATGAAAAACTAGTAAGCGACGACGTCTCATTCAATAGAAAATCAAGTTCATCAAATACAACTGCTGAGAATACACTGTTAATGACTGATATTATCAAGATATTCTGTACTAAACTTCAGTCATGTGCCTTTGACAACGTAACAACGTTTAATGGCTTCTACTGTGGATCCCTACAGTATTTTACAACGTATCTAGTAGAGTTTCGGCCGGTTTCTCGTACGTTTCAATTTGAAGTATCAGTCAGCAGTGATTTAGCTTTGAGTTTCTAGAACGCAAATGATTAGAAAAATAGGTTGCAGGCTGATTTTATATTGTATGTGGTAACCCAGCCCATTCGCTCATTTTCATTCAGTCACTGTTTCCCTTTAGCACATAGCTTTGTCTCTATCCTTAGGCCAAACGTCAAATTCACGTTGGTCTGTTGAGTTGTTGACATTGACAGTTTGTTGAAAACTTGGAGGAATGAGGAACAAAGAGTTTCATTGATCTGAGGTTTGAATTGGAGATCTTGACAAATTGCTGATAGTCTGTCAGTTGAATCTTCCAGCAACCCATAACTGTACAAAGTGATCCCCTTCGTGTCATCTTTAACACGTGATATTGGCGGAATTACTGTAGGGATCCACAGTAGAAGCCATTAATCCAAAAATTGAATTGAATTGAAACTACATTTAAACGGAGTTTGACAATCTTCCGGCAACCCAAACTACATTCAAACGGAGTTTGACAATCTGTCGCGCAAAAAAGGTCTACGAGAAACCGGGCATAAGTGAGCTCTTTGTCATACTTTCCTGTTTCCCTCGCCACTCACCGTACGGATTCTTCGCAATAATCGAGTGGTCGGTCTTCAACGGTTCGGATTCTCCCTCATCATTGACCGCCTTCACCCTGAACTCGTACTCCTCTCCCTCCTGCAGACCCTTGACCTCCATCTCTGTGTCATCAGTCTTGCCGACCGGCACCCAGCGACCGGTCGCCTTGTTCAGCTTCTCGACCACGTATCCGGTGACTGGCTTGCCTAGGGAGGGGGAAACATCCAATACATAATTCACCAAGTTAAAATTACTTAGTCCTCCCCGCTCGGTGCACAAATGTCGTCTATAGACCCGAAAACGAGCCTACGAAATCTTTCTCCTGACAGTGAAGTCCATACGTATTATATAATATAACGAATATACGATCCTAACAGCCAGAATTTATGTCGCGACAATGACTATAAATACCAAAAAGACTGGATGTATAATGTCATCCAGGTAAAAACAAATTAAACTTCACAGTTTTTTCATGTAGAAACCTAACTACTGGACCGATTCATTTTCAAAAAATGGGACCAAACTATTGGGCTTCCCTTTCGAACAAAGAAAGAATTTTTGAAATCGGTTCATCATCGGTTCGGTTCCA
Organism: Argyresthia albistria; assembly: GCA_963457715.1. Lineage (NCBI taxonomy): Eukaryota > Metazoa > Arthropoda > Insecta > Lepidoptera > Argyresthiidae > Argyresthia > Argyresthia albistria. Next base: position 5,811,075 of record OY735275.1, on the reverse strand, counting down.
GTTTCGATGTAATAAAAAAAAACATACAACCGAATTAATAACCCCCTCCTTTTTTGAACTCGGTTAAAAATAGATACAGAATAAATAAATAAATAAATAAAAAAATACTGAGATGCAGGCCAAGCAGCGCAAATTTTGCAAGACAGGGTAGGCGACGTCTTCGTTTGACACGCGAGTTCGCCCTGCCTCACAAAATCTAACCTGCGTGGACTGCCTCTCAGTAGAAGCCCAGACTTTTGGTGTCAAAAGCTGTCATTTACGTAATTTGCAGCTGTGTCAGCTATACCACATATAATGCACAAAGGATCGGATTGGATGGCGTGGTAAAGAAGAGGCCTACCAACTGTGGTTAAAAGTAGGTTGATTGATTTAAAGTCCAAAGGATCTATGTTTATCAAAAACTTCAAAAACGTACCACCGTCATCTTCCGGCTTCTTCCAGCTGAGCTTGCAGCCAGCTTTAGTGACGTCAGCAACCTTCAGCGGCCCGCCAGGCTTGCCCGGCGCGGACAGCACGGTGATCTCAACATCCGCTTCATCAGTGCCGTGCTCGTTGGTCGCCAGTATACGGTAAGTGCCGGTCATGGCACGGGCCGTTTCTTTGATGTCGAGCTTGGTGTTGTAGTCGACGTTTATGACGTTCTCGGTGACCTAGAATTGTTGTTTTGCGTTAGTTGTGTGCGTTTTGGAGGACACGCAAGTCTACTGTAACTTGAAATTTCGAGTAATAGTTGCGTTCTAACTCTTTTAAAATTGTTCTACCGAAGCTCAATTCTAATACTGGGTAGTTTTATTTTCTTGCTTTATCCTTGAGTTCATAACAAAGGCCAGGAAACCAAGAAAATAAATGTTAGATGCCAAAAACTACTTAAATATTTGCGCAATTTTGACCACAAGACGCCAATGGCTTGATAGGAATATCAAGTAAGCCATGATCAAGCTCTAAAATACTTAAAAGTAGTCAACTAAATAATAACTAAATGTCTACTAGTCTGCAAGTTCTACGGCGTATACCTACAAAAACCTTACTATAATATTTGCAGCCATCATTCTACTAAAATCAGGAAAATCGACACATTCTACCAAAAGACCAATCACTGTTACTGTATCTCTATCTGAGTTAAATCTACAAAGCATTATTCGTCAATGTCTGGTCTGTTATTTAATACTGGCGAAAAAAATGCTACTTGTGGAGATTTCGTGTCGTGTGCACCTCACCTCATCTTCTTGGTAGAACCATTTCTGAAATAGTTACATCTTATTCTTAAACCACATGTAAACTTTAATGAACTTTCTTTAAGTACTACTTAACAAGAACGGCGAAACCTAACCAGTAGTTGTTGGAATGACTGTGGAGGTGGACAAACGGAGTAAAGGCCTTCTCCCCTATTTCCAATCATGACGATCCTGAGAGATCATCTCCCACTTTTCGTCCAAAAGATCTTCTCCCTATCTCTTCCTGGGTCGACTACGCTTTTTCTTTTCCCACATTTACCTACAGGCATACATTGCTTGAAGCCCCCCAAGAAGTCATGGAAACTAGAAATAATGACGACACAAATACATAAAATATCCAAGCCCTGTTTTTTTTTTGTCCCCACCCGGGCTTGGAACCCAGACCACCACTCAAGAACCACCGTCTCGTCACAGCGGCCATCAATGACGAGTGGCTTACCTCCTTCTCCTCGTTCTTCCACTTCTGGAACCACTGCGTCTTGGGCGCCGGCTCTCCCTTCACATTGACGTCGAAGAAGACAGGCTTGCCGGCTCGTACGACTATCGGCTTCAGGTTCGTACGGTCGATGCGTGGTTTCACTGTGTGGTAAGGGAGGTATGTTAATCATGATCACATAGTACCCGGTTGAGTTAACTTTAGACCTTACTGGGATGCAATTGCACTCATCATCGGCAACATGTTTCCGCCCACTGCTTGGTAAAAGCCTCCTCCCTTTTGTGCCAACTTATCCGGTCCTGTGCCAATCGAATCCAGGTCTTCCCCGCGATATGCGTAATGTCGTCGGCCCGTTGCGTAATGTCGTCGGCCCTTTGCGTAATGTCGTCGGCCCTTTGCGTAATGTCGTCGGCCCTTTGCACTAAAAACGCCGAATTAATGCCACTGTTCAGGGCTCAAGTTAACTCCACCGGTTTATATTCTACGGATGCGAAGCTTGGGCCAATTTGGGAGAAGCAAAAGACTAGAAACCTTTAAGACGTGGTGCTACCGGTGGATATAAAAGATCAGCTGTCACGAATGCGGGACATGTGCTTTGTCACGATCAATAGCATTGAAGTGGTCGTGAAGGGAAAGGACATGAAAACCGTCGAAAGAAGGAAACTGTAACTCTCGAATATTTGAAAATGAATCGACAATCGCTCCGTCCCTGGCAATCGTTTTGTACACGATCTCTGCGATACAGGTCCGCCTAGTGCAGAGTTAACGGCAACACGGGAGTGACGATTAATATATAAAGGCAAAAGTACCCTCAACAACCAATGTTAATGTAAAGTTTTCGTAATAATTTTGTACACGTTACGTAATTAGTTTAGTCACTTGTAATTAACTTTTTGATAATAAACTTATTTGTATTTGTATTTATACACATCCAGTCACTTTTTGAGTTACATGGAAAAGAGCAAAGATATGGCACTCAATACTCACGGGCCTTATGCCTGATCATGGTCATCTTGGTCGGCTCGGACGGCTCACTAGGTCCCGCCTTGTTGACCGCTATTACCCGGAACTGGTATTCGCTGCCTTCCGGCAGGCCTTCCACCTTGGCCGTGGTCTTGTCTCCGGGCACCTGTGGGGAAGGTTTTATTGTAGTACCTAATTGCTCTAGAAAACATGTATGAATTGGGTTTTGCTTCCATTTACACGAATGTCATTTCGAATAGACCACGAATCTAATGAAACATGTCGGACATGGACGAGTAACCCATTAGCCCCAAAACACCCACCATCTTCTTCTTCATCAGGGGTCCGGCTATAGCAGGCGGGTGCACCCCCCTGAGTAGTATAGACAGCCGGCGCGCCCCGCCGGTCGCCTCTCGGCTATCGGGGCGCGCGCTAGCCGCATGAAAACAATGACGCCGAAAACAACTGAGTGCGAGTCGCAACCCTGCGTTGCTGTTACTTGATCGACATCGTGTCAGCGGCGTCTAATGGCATATGAACGCTCGTGTCGTAAACTTGACTTTTGTTCGGGAGTGAACCTTCTGTGCGTAGTTATTCTGTGGTTTTAGTGCCTGCACCTGGCCGACTTGAGCGGGGTCTTTGTGCATTTCCCCTGCACCTTCCTTCTCATTCAGGCATCACAGCTCCTGCACTAGCTGAAGTAGAAGCCTTGGCCTCCAATTCTCGCTCTATCGAGTTCATCTCCATAGCCAAGATGTCGGTTTCGATACCGCACAGCTCCGTCGAAAACGATCTCGATTAATAGTTATTTCGATCGAAAGCGGGACGAGCTATCTCGGTTGGTCGTAAGGCGGGTCGTGAAATGAAATGTTTTTTTTAAATTCCTGTTTCAATAGGCTTGTCGCCTGTCAAGTCAAAATAGATACTTTTTATGAACTGTCAAAACGGAACTTTTGTTCCTGAGTTCTATGAAATAGTAACAGAATGACGACGTCATGTAAAAGTGCCATCAAATGCTGTCTTTTTTTGCACAAAATCGACTTTATAAAATATACAATTCTGAGAATGTCAAGCCATTTTGTACATAATGCTTCAAATTAAGACTTGTTCCTAGATTTATTGGATGACCTTGGCCACTAGCCTATTATTGTTCTCGATAAACCCTATTAAACAGATAATTCTGACATTTTGTATGTAAAATGTCAGATTTATCTGTTCAACAGGGAATTGAAACAGGGCCTAAATCTTACGTCCTAGTTACAGCTTGACTCAAACTTCTAAGCTAGGAGAATAGCTTTTGTTTGTTTTCAATAGAGACATTCGGTATCTCGAATGGATATTTCGACCACGGAGATAACCTCGATAGCGCGAGAGTTGCCCCCTGGAAGATACCCACCTCCAGCGCATTCTCCCAGTCGCCACCCTTCGGCTTCTTCTGCACAATGTATTTCAGCACCGGCGCTCCGTTGTCAGACTTGGGCGGGTCCCACTTGACGTCCGCACTCTTGTTGTCGTGATCCGCGACTTCCACGTTTCCTGGCTTGTCGGCCACGTCTGGGGGCCACGGGTAACATAAGCATTTGCATAAAGACATATATTGCTTACTGGAATAACACTAGGATACCCAGTGTCATTGCAAGCAAAGACTATGGAATCATAATGGTGGGAAACGTGACGTCAAACACATAATCATCCAAGACCTGGAGCAGTTGTAAAACCTTAATAACTCCACAGCGCTAACTATGGCATAAAACGACGATGGAGTAAAATATACTGAAAAAGAAAAGAAGATAAGAAAATCTCCGTAATGAGAAAACCCCCAAAAGCTCTCCTGTCTAAACAGGACGTCTGTTACCTCTAAAATCTGCCCTTCCTGATTTTCATCTCCTAATCCTCACCACCTGATTTTCATCTCCTCTTCCAAAAGGTGAAGAAATCTCAATATTATCCCCAATTGCAAAAAACACTCACCAAACGGATTCTTCGCCAGCATAGCGCGTTCCGTCTCCAACGGCTCCGAATCACCCTCGTCATTAACAGCTGTCACTCGGAACTTGTACTGGTGACCTGGCTCCAGGCCTGTCACCTCCATCTCTAGAGGCTTCTTGTCGCCAGCCACCCTGGGTGGAGATGGTTAGGTGAATATAGTGATGATGTAGGGCCCTACCGCGCAGCCGCTGTCGGCATCGGCTTCGTGTTTGACTTGCCGTATTGTACTAATGATAAAGTTCATTCTTGCGTATTTAAACATGATGCCGATGCCGACAGCGGTTGCACGATAGGGGGGGGTGGTCCAACCGCTATAACCTGACGTCCGTCGTACCGAAATTAACAGGCATTTAAAACCTAATCATGTCTGTAGGTGACGTAGCTCGAGGGTTGTGTATAGGAGGGTCACTTGGCGATGGCGTAGTATTTTCATTGGATTGTACAAATTCAATCGATTGGATTAAGCTATTGACAAATGATAGTAAAATATTTCGGTGCCAACCTAATTGGTTTGGAATCTATATATTTATTCAGTCCTTGCTAGAAAGGCAATCTTTGTAACAGGATAATGTGGTAACCACAAAGGAATTTGGTAGCTACATTTTACAACCGTCTTTTTATCAAACCAACCTTCCCACGCGGACCCATTTTCCGGTTTGCATGTCCATCTTTTCGAGCTCATACTCCTTGATGGGGGAGCCGCCGTCGTCTTCCGGCTTCTCCCATTTGACCTTGCATCCCTCCGCGTGGATGTCTGATACCTCCAGCGGGCCTGTGAAGAAATATTGTGTTAAACTTCTGGAAGGTTTACCCGTCACTTGATCGAAAGCACAGACTACTGACTAAATAGAGTGCCGGTGAAATGTCACACTGGTGCTGTCAGTTCGCAAGTGGGAGACAGTGACAGCATGATTTTGAGGGTCCGTCAATCTCAGTCAGTCGCGCTGTATTGTGTGAAAGAACACCAAAAGGCACTTTTTCAGAACACCAATCATTATTGTATCTCTCTAATGTTGCCCAAGAATCATGGAGAGGTCTTCCGATAGTTGGTCGGCCTCTCGATAAAACGCAGCCCAAGACGGCAATAATCTGATCATCTGTGACGACCTCTGTGGCGCAGCGGTTGCGCATCTGCCTACCATGCGAGAGGTCCCGGGTTCGAATCCCGGATGGGGACCAAAAAAAACCCCAGGTCTTGTGAATTGTGATAAGGCTGTTTCTGGTTCCCACGACACAGGGTATCCAAGTGTGGGGCTAGAAGCAATGTAAATGTTTATGTTTGTTTACCTATTGTTTATGAATTGTATTGATTTGAATTGTATTGAATTGAATTGTATTGAATTATCTAATGGAATACATAATTTAACCATTAATTAATGTGTATTGTAATTGTCTAGCGCATTGGACTAACTAGTCTGTAATGCTAAACAATTTAATTTAAATAAATAAATAAAATAAATCTAATTACCTTTAGGCATAGAGGGTTTGCTCAGCACCGTCAGTTCGACGGTCTCCTCATCAAACCCATTAGCGTTCTCAGCCCTCAGGGTATACTTCCCGGTGTCGCGCCGGACGGTGTTCAAGATACTGAAGTCCGTGTGGTATTCTTTGTTCTCAATCTTGATGCGTTCTGTGTTTACCAGTTTGATGTTGTCGCGCCATGACCTGGGGAGGAGACGGGTTAGCTGGTGACTGAGTTGAAGTTGGCTTGAAAATCTGGGTGGGGGTGAAGTTCAGGGAGTAAAAGATAGGAAGGTAAAGATGGGAGGGGTTAAAGGAGTGAATATCAGGGGGTGAATATCAATGGAGTAATGAGAAGCATAAGATAATAGACCTAAAATTTGAGATGATCAAGAATGACGTTAACTTGTAGGTCCACATAGAGGCTGTTGATAAAGATGAGAAAAGTTATATGCTGCTAGTTTGTAGCTGACTGCAAATGCAGATGAGATACCACCGGCAAGACGAGCCTACTTACAGCGCAAGTGAGCATGACAGTGTAAAAACATAATAACGCTGACTCGTCTGCACAGTTTTACCTGGCTACGAACATGTACCTTTACTTCAGCTTTCTCAGATTTTATCTCAAAAAGCCATAAGTGTAACAACTTACCAAGTCATGTCTGGAGGTGGTTCACCGATCACATCAACAGACCACTTGTGAGTGCGTCCGGCTTTGATGATGATCGACTTGAATGTGCTGCGCTCAATGCGTGGTTTCACTGAAAAATAAGAAGTAACATAGAGAATCTGCATTTTTATAATTTATAATCTAAGGTATGTCAAAGAAAGTCACACAGCAACATTAGAATACAACAAAAAATCCGATGACCCTAGTAGATCCACATATGGAGCATATATGGTAGCCAAACCTTTACAAGCCATCACATGTCACATGAGGGTATGGCTTGATGTGTGTAGGCTTGAAATACATATGTTTTGTAGGGGCACAGAAGAGATAATAGTACCCCGTACAGAACGGCCACTCCCTTCCCTGCGCTGATTCAGATACCGCACCCCACCCCTGGCGTCAAACGATTGGTTAAAGCATCAATAGACAGGGCTGAACGCCGGACGAGTGACGACGCGTATACTTTAATATCGCTGCATTTGCCACCAGCCCTGGCAAAGTTTACGCACACATTTGCACGTATACAAACATCATTTGGTTATGTAGTAGTAATAGGTGATTATGTTACGAGTGTTCTATGGAGTGTCCGAGGTGTGGTAGGGGTGTGAAGTTTGCAGCAAGTGGCAAACATATGGATGAGGCACATAAGCTTTAGGTTACCTACTCAAGAGCCAAAAGTATTCCCATTATCTATCATCATCAGTGATCGGAGTAGGCAGAGCTATTTAGGTTCATTGACCGCAAACATTGATATTATTATGGATAATCCATGGTATTGGGACTGATACTCCGGGGGTTTAATAAATATAATTGTTTTTATCAATAAGTATAAAACATGGTTTATGTAAGGCAATAAGCGCATGAGCGACATTGTAAATTTTATATCAGCAACACGTTGCCAAACTTTTTTCCTAACGTGCGACGTTGCCGCTTTGTTGAAACTCGTCGTGATATCGCCAAACAAAAACAATAGCGGGGTGTTCCTCGAAACGAAACGAAAACAAGAGTGACCCACCTGTTTTTGTCTCTTTCTGCACCACTAGAATTCAATTCAAATCCCGAGATTCGGGGAGTATCCATATTATTCTTACATATGGCAAGTACATAAAATAGCTCTGCCTACTCCGATCACTGATCATCATACTCAGCCCAGCATTATCATCAACACACTGTTCATGATTTATCTATCACTAAAGAGAAAAGGCCTGTGCCAAACTCATTGATGATACATTAGGTGGTCTGCCCAATTATTTTTGTAGATTTGAGACATCCCGGTATAGGGAAGTACTACCAATTCAACACAGTTTCAAAAACTTACGGTTCCTGTGCTTGCACAGATGGTTGTCGGTGGGCGGGCTTGCCTCACCAACTCCAGCCTTGTTGTATGCTTTCACTCGGAACTGGTATACCAGACCCTCCTTCAGCCCCTCAACCTTCTGCTCAGTCTTGTTGTCTTCGGTCTTGGCCACCTGGGAACAAGTGACATATTTTATTTAAACTGTAAGCTGCCTACTAGTTGGGTATTCCAATTTCTTACTACACACACACCAAAGGTCTCAATGTTAGTGTCATCCTTCCAACCTTCTGTGCACCTGTGTTGTTTGTCCATAAGTGCAAGATACTGGATAGATAAATCAGCTAATTAACTAATCACTATTTGAATATTCTTTTAAACACAATTAATTATTGTTTATAATAAGTTAACACCCATACACACATAGTGTCATGCCTTTGCCCAAACAGGGTTGCAGATGCACAAGTTATGTTCACCGCGCCACTGAATGATCTGTTTGGTGATGCATGGAGGGATATTGTGCGAGAGTGTGGCAGGTACTGCGAGAATGATGCTTAACTGTGCTGTGTATGTAACTGTCCTCTCTTTATTAGAATTATTCGTAATTTGAAATCGAAATTTAATTATTATGGTATCTATTCATAATTATTTTGTATTAATGGCCATGTATTTAGTGTACTGATCTGATTAATGTATTTGTACTATTAATTTATTGTAATATGATTCAAAATAATGTTTGTGTCGACTTGGTTCGCTGTTATGGCACAAATACTTGTGATAAATAAATAAATAAAATAAATAAATGTCCATGTGTAGACAGTCAACACTCTATTTTCAGTGACAGGTGGCTAACCCATCATCACAGTTTTGGAGAATAGGCTTGTGACCAAGGTAATCCAATAAATCTAGAAACAAGTCTTAAGTTGAAGCATTATGTACAAAATGGCTTGACATTCTCAGAATTGTATATTTCCAGCAGATATATTTTTTAAAGTCAATTTTGTGCAAAAAAAGACAGCATTTGATGGCACTTTTACATGACGTCATTCTGTTGTTATTTCATAGAACTCAGGAACAAAAGTTCCGTTTGGACAGTTCATAAAAAGTATCTATTTTGACTTGACAGGCTACAAGCCTATTGGAGATGTAAGGGTCAAAGAGTTGATAGGGGGTGGAACCAAGGTTTCTTTACAATATCTTTAGACACCATTGTAAGCTAACACGGTCAGCACTGGCTTCGAACCTGCATCTCCTGCGTGACAAGTGAGTATGAAACTTACCTCAACCCAGTCAGAAGAGAACTTGTCCTTCTTCTCAACAACATAGCCGAGGATTGGTCTGCCGCCATCGTTCTTGGGCGCCTCCCATTGAAGCACCACCATTGTGTTGTCATAGTCGATGATCGTTGGCTTACCGGGCGCTTTAGGTGGGTCTGCAAAGGGCAAAGGAATAAGTGAGAAGACCAAGTGACGGACTGCCATTTTACGTGTGAAGGATTGCCTTAGCATTTTGTTGTGTAGTTGGTGACTTATGCCGGCCTTCCACTGCGAGCGGAACGGACTCCATACGGAGTCCGCTTAGCTCGCAATGGCAAACTGCATATAAGTGCTTCCACTGAAAAAGAGTTATTTTGTATGTAGTTTGGTCCGCTCAGCTCGCAGGCTCCGCTTCCGCTCATTTCTCTTTTTTAGTGGAAGGCCGGCATACTTCTAATGGATTAATCATTCACTGTACCTTCTGGAATGCTGGAAATGCAGCAATGAAATGCAGAAAAAGAATAAAAAGTTTTGTTTGTTTACAAAACAAAACAAAAGGCCGGCGACCGGCGGCGGGCGGCGACCGGCGAGCTTTTTTTTTAAATTTGACAGCTGACTGTGCGTTTCGTTCTCAAGCTGGGCGGAAGCATAAATAAATACTTTCGGATTGAAATTATTAAGCCCTAAGCATTATTTTCCATCTGCTCTGGGCTAAAATATTTACTTTTAAGATCTTCGATATTGTTCTATTTGTGCAACCATCCTGCTTGAACTGCAGAATGTAAGTAACCCTTAGTTGCGTTTCGTTCACAATAAAAGATGTCTCTTCTCTTTACCTCATCCGAATGCTATACCCTATCCAACATAGGATGATCTCTGACAGCTTGTCACTGTGACTTTACTACAGGTTGGCAAAAAAGTCTAGAAATTAAATAATGGCAACATAAGTGACATATTAGAACACTATTGCGTGTTTTGATAGACAATCCAAATATGACATTAAAGAAAACACGCAGTAGCCTGTGAATGTTGCCATCATTTAATTTCTAGACTTTCTTGCCAACCTGTAGGCATGGGGATAATGTCGATACAAATTATCGATATTCTAAATAATGTAAATCAAACAAAAGAATGTTGTAACATGTTTCTATCCTTGTTAAATCGATTCACAGCCCAAATCACCATCATCAAAGTCTGATTCGGACTCGCTGGAGCAGTCTTGTAGTTTTATAATCAGTTCCTGGGTAGATTGGGCGAATCGTACGATTAGTCGTACGTACGATCGTAGTATTTCTATTTCATTTACCTTGTTGTTTGCAATCTATTTTATTTACACAATATCATCAATATTCTATTATGTTTCGAGTCAAGATCCATAACTTGTCTTACGATAAGTGTAGCACGTCACTATTTGCCAATAAAGTATGTTAATTGCCTCTATACATCTTACCGTCGAAAAATACAATACTTCATATGCGTGTTTTGACACTGACAGCTGTCAGAGATCATCCTATGTTGGATAGGGTATAATCTCAAATCATGCAATCAAAACTGTGTGTTTTAATGACTGAAAACCCACTGAATTTACACACTCACCATAAGGATTCTTAGCCAAGATAAAGGCATCTGTCTCCAGAGGCTCCGACTCGCCCTCCTTGTTGACCGCGCGCACCCTGAACTTGTACTTGTGGTTCGGCGTGAGGCCTTTGACCTGGAACTCTGTGGGCTCCGGGCCAGTCTCACCACACGGCACCCAGTTACCGGTGTCCTGGAGAGGAGAATCGATTTTATAATGCTGATTATAAGGCCGTTTTTAGGGTTTCGTACCCGCAGTCAATTTCAATATCATAGCGCCTGCCATTTTTTGGATAGCAAAATTACTAGTTGAAGATATATTCACGTAATCTGTCACAGGCACTTTTTTCGTGTACGATGGTGCGGAACCCCTCGTTTGAGAGTCCGACTCGCACCTGACCAATTTTATGGAACTTGGTTTCGTGAATGGACAGGACAGGCCAGTGGCCAATCCAAACAGACCCAAAATGTTTTGTGCTAGAAATCGAAACTAATAGCCTCAATTCTATTAAGATCCAGAGATCTTGGCAGAATTCTTCAGTGGGTTTCCTTTGGTCTCCTTGGAATTTTGTTATCGAATTCTAGATTTCTAGAGGACAGACTTACCTGTCCTTGTCAAAGCTAAGTAAGTTGCCGTCTTACCTGGTCCATCTTCTCCAATGTATAGCCGGTAATGTCGGACCCTTGCCAGTCGTCTGGCTTCTGCCATTTGACAGTTGCCTTCTCAGCTCGCACATCCACCACCTCAATGGGGCCATTGGGTCTGTTGGGCTTGTCTGGAAGAATAGGGCCAAGATTAGAGAAAGTCCAAACACACGGTTTGCTGGATTGGAATCAATCAAAACAATTGATTTAGCTAAGTAGAGAAAGCGAATTTAAGATTGTTGGAATAAAAATAGTTGCATTATGTAGGCTTCGTCACGCACAGCACGAAGCGGTAGCGGGTGGTGTCAGTCAATGTTGTCAAATGTATGGTCAAATGGCCTCTACCTTTCATTGGCATGTCTCTGGGGCCTGCTTTTAAACCTCCGCTTGCTTGGTGTGACGTATGTGATGTGAATACAAGAAACTCGAAGTTTCTTGTATGTGACACCCGCCCCGCTACCGACCTTCTGGTGGGGTGGTGAAGTCTCTAACTTTAATCCAGATTAGGATCAACAAACGTAGATAATTGAAACAAAAAGTAAACTATAGAAAAAACCGACTTCCACAAACCCTATTTGATTAGATTGAGTTTAATACAAACTGTAACCCCTTATCCCCCCCCCCTTGGGGAATTAATTTTGTCAAATCCCATATCAGTGCTACCCCACGCTACTAAGGAACCCCTGTACAAAGTTTCATGGCTCTAGGTCCACCGGTTTAGGCTATGTGTTGCCTGCCCGTCAGCCACGCATTGTATTTGTACCTAGTATTGAGCAGATCTGGTGGCCATATGTGGTCTTCATCAGCAGTTCCGCATCACAATATTATGCTGACCATGTGCATTTGCACGAGTTATTATGAAAAACACAAAAATCACTATAGGTCTGCCTATAATATTTGAAGAGTTCCCTGGATTTCTCCAGGATCCCATCATCAGATCCTGACCTGGTGTCAATGGGAAGGTAAACCTTTTCAAACAAAAATAATTTTCCAAATCGGTCCATCCGTTTAGGCGCTATCGGGGTTTAGACAAAAAAAAAACATCCGGACGAATTGTAAACCTCCTCCTTTGGGAAGTCGGTTAAATAAAATCGTTCTTACCAAGCACAACAACATCAGCAACGCTCTCGCAGGTGCCAGACGAGTTGGTCAGCACTAGCTTGTACTTGCCACTGTCGGGCCTGGTGGTCTTCCTGACATTGAGGACTGTGTTCTTTTCGTACTTGTCAATGGTGATGCGATCGCCGTCATCTTTGAGTTCCTACATGAAGACTTCATGTTAGCAGGTTGGAGACAGGTGGTGGTGGAAGTGTTATTGGGTTTGCTTGAACTAGGGTACAGGAGCGGATAATGTGATGGATGGTGGATTCCAATCCAGTCCATTTTTCAAGTGGAGAAGACTCATCTCGGCCTTTTCAAAGTAAAAGTATAGGAGGTGGGTTCAGTTTAGGCTATTGGGAAGTTGGCTATATTAAAATGATTCGACATATTATCAATTTTTTGGAGAATAAAGATGGAATGGAAGGAATAGATGTGGAAATAGGCAGGGAATTTGATAGGCCTTATAGTTGAAGGACTTTTAGATAAACCTAGTTCAAGCAAACTCACAAAACCGGTGAGTTGTTACAACAGTATTTAGTGTGGTAGTGTAAAAATAATGTCATCATGTTAGCATCAGATAATGTTATATTCAGTGTAGAATTTGTTTTTTTAGGTCCACTGCCAAAAAGTGAGTGGTATTATTAAAACAATCCCAGAGCAATAGGTAGTTTTTTGAAAAATGTTACGGATAGGTATGATGTAGGGTTGAAAGTTGAAAGTAATAGGAAATGCTGGATAAATGGGTCATCGAACATCCTGTCAATTACATCCTTAAATGGGAATAAAACCATAATATCAAGATATATTTAAACACTGCCTATCATGACATAACATGGCCGGTCATGGCCGTCACAGTCACCTGCATGATTAATGGCATGACTGTTATCATTCGGACATGATCCATGGGGAAACTTCTATAAAACAGGTACCATTGAAGTCACTTCATGGTGAATGTAGTGAACCGGTGTGGTAGTCTATACTTGTATCAAGTGATAAGTGCAATAATTATTGTGCTGTTGTGCCAATCATGAAGCACTTTTCCTTTTTTTTTGGTTTCATTCCAATGTGTTATGTTTTACTTACAACATCTAAAGCGTGTTTGACAACATTTAAAGCAATTTCATCGAGATCAGCAATTACTGCTGTTGCAGAATCTTTTTACTTCAGCTTAGATATTTTTATGTAAAAGTAGTTCAGTGATGTTTTCTAATTCATTGAGTCTTCTGTTAAAACTGCACGCGCATGTTTAACCAAAACGTGTTCGTGATTAACAGATAATTTTGATAAAGTAAGTAGTCAATCATTATAAAATATCTGATGATGATGCTGATGATGTAAAAATATCTAAGCTATGTACAAAGGCTTCATCAATAGTAATTTTGAACAAGTTTGATGTCGGTGTGTGTTTGTGTGAGAATTTGTGTTAGCACGTTGACCTTTCAGTAATGTGTGTCAGTGAAAATAAATAAAATTATCGAAGAACATTCAGTTTCACCCATTCTAACCTGTTCCTTTGTCGGCTTGCCACGTTTCTTTTTTTGTTGGAAAAGAAGAAATATATTAATTTGTGAACCCTCTTTAAAATTATTGTGAAACATATTTAATCATAAAAATCTTTGACTGCAGAATTTTACGAAAATTTAACCTTGTGTCTCTGTTCTTCCAAGACTAAGTTAGAAAACCACTTAGATGAATCTTTTCAGATATTAAATAGAGCCACCTTATAATTGAAATACCAATACATACACAAGACACAGATAATCACAAAAGGGTTGATAATATGTGATGTTACCTCGTCAATCTTAATCCATTTGACTTCGGGCTCGGGTTCACCACCATACTTGATGTCGTAGGTGATAACCTGTCCCTTCTTCACGATCATGCCTTGCAGGCCCTCGCCCTTGATGAACGGTTTAACTGTAGGGAAAAAACTCATAAGCATCCAAGAAAACCATGTGGTCAAAGTGTCATGTGTACATGAAGCTATAATAGCGATATACTCAATCACGCTGGCTATGTCCTTGTTGACGGAGTATAACCAGTGAACCAGCTAGACCCGATTCTGAAAAGTTTTCATTCTGATGATAGATCAGTCAGACAGACAGTCTCTGATACAGTTTTACGTCTACTTAGCAAAAGTCGAGAATCCGGTTGTTCTTACCAAATCTAGATTTAGCAACAATTGGTTTGGTAGGGTCGCTCGGTTCTCCAGGGCCAGCCTTGTTGATAGCCCTCACTCTGAACTCGTAGGTGCCGTTTTCTTTGAGGCCATCCTGAGTTGCCGATAAGCAATCGCCAGGCACTTCCTTGCCTTTCACCCAGTCTTTGCCGAATTTCTCCTGAAATGGTCAAAATAAACGATTAGTACAGTCCGACCCCATAAGAGCTAAAATAGAGCAACAGAACAGTATCAGAATACTATAGATTTTGGTTCCTAATGAATATTAGACTTACTTTATATTCAATGACGTAGCCAGTGATCGGAGCTCCTCCGTCGCTATCGGGCTTTTGCCATTTGAGGTCTGCGTGATCCTTGTCCCAATCTGTCAGCTCCACATTCTTGGGCTTCGATGCTTCATCTAAAAAAAATACCACCCAGTGAATAAAAGAAAACGATAAGGTTATGGCTATGCTTTTTTTAAGATGTTAAACATACCCCAAGGATCTTTAGCCAGCACTGGCTTGCCGAACATGCCAGGTTCACTGGAGCCAATTTTATTGACAGCTCGGATCCTGAACTTGTAAGTCTTTTTGGCTACCAGGTCTTCTACCTTGTGCTTCAATGGCTGACCTTGAAGAATTTCACCCACATTGTCCCAGCCGGCTTTGAGAGACAGGTCCTATTCAATAACAAAACAGACATTAAAATTATTACCACTCTTGCTCGACTTTGAAATGAAACCATCGTCATGATAGATCCTTACTACATTACCTGTCGCTCAATAACGTATTTGATGATATCAGCGCCACCATCATCCTGTGGTGCCTTCCACGCAACCACACACGAAGTCTGGAATACTTCCGCCACCTCTACATCTTGAGGGGGCGTTGGTACAGACTGCATATTGATGGTTACATCCTTAGAGTCCTCGCCTTGGCTGTTCGACAGTTTGATCTGGTACTTGCCGGTACCCTCACGAGAAGGCTTCTTAATCTTGAAGATAACCTTTTCTTGTTCCACAACAGCCTCAACCTCTTTGATTGGTAGAGCCTTGCCATCCTTGAACAGCTTCGCCTCGATGGGCGTAACACGGGTGCCAGTGACTGAAATGACCATAGGGAATTAGTTATTGTGTCAATCAAAATAAATCAATCTTGTGATGGATGACATACATAGATCATATATTATCATATGGTGAATTCTCTAACAAGAAATGCCATTTAGCTAATTCTGATTAGAGTTTGTTCATTGCTATGTTCTTCGTAAAGGACAGCTGTAGGAAGGTAAAGTGATATAATTGAGCTTACCTTTATAAGGCACCTCAATGACAAATGGCTGTCCAGCAGGTCCAGCGAAGTCATCAGGGCAGTCGATCGCAGGTTTGGATTCTCCCTTCTTAACACTCAGCTTGCATGAAGAGCTGAGCTGACCAGACTGGCAGAGGATTTCACCATCATCCTCCATCTCCAGTTTGTTGAAGATGAGCTGGTGTTTACCTCCGCCCAGGTTCTTGATTTCAATCCTGTTTGATTAGACACTTATGAGAATCCCCTTGAAATCACACATTTTATATGATTGTATATAAAGACAAGTTTGATAAGACTTTACCAAGTTGCAGGCATGAAACCAGCTATGTTATTTAGTTAGAAGAATACTTCGAATTTTGTTCTATTAGAGTAAGTTTGTACTAAATTGTTGAATTGATTAACGAACCTTTCATTAGGAATAATGGGTTCTCCATTGAAAGACCAAACCGCTTCCGCAGTCTGGTCCTGGAGTTCTACCTCCAGCACCACCTTGTCCCTTTCAATTGCTTCGGTGTCCTTCAACTTCTTGTTGAAGCGATTCGAGTCTGAAAGATGACAACCCCAAATTACTTTTCTGGTTTACTGCAGCTTTGTATGTAGTTATCTGCCAGTGATAAAGAAATAACTTACAATTGACGATCAACTCGCATGCTGTCTCATCAGCGTTGCTGACACACTTGTAGTTACCAGCATCAGTAACCTTTGCGTCCTTGATGACGACCTTTCGCTTGCGACCCTCCTTTACGATAGAGATGCGTTTATCGCCCTTTAGTGGCTCATCATTCTTGAACCATTTGACGTCACCACCAGCATCGTCGAGCTCACAGTGTAACGTGATGGTGTCCTTCTCAACAGCCTGTTGTGATTTTAGTACCTTTGTGAACTTGTATGGGTACTCTGTAATAAATCATCACATGTAAATATCGGAACCATTTCGTTTAGATGTCACACAATTTAATAATCAGGGTTTTTAGGAGTAACTACTTACCAACAATCTTGACTTCAGACTCAGTCTTGTCAGGCTGCTTCTCAATCTGACATCTGTACTTGCCAGAGTCTTCCATTTTGGCGCTCTTGATCACCAAACGGCACACGCCAGACAGGTCTTTGGAGATCTGGAATTCATCTCCATCCTCCAATTTTGTCTCTCCATTCCACCAGGTGATGGTGGCGAGGTTGCTACTGACAACACACTCCAAAACCACTTCATGTTTCGTGTATCCAGGAGTGGTTTTCTTCAAGTTCTTGGTGAAGGTGTACGTTGGGTCAGGCTCGTCGACTTGCAAGAAGGCTGTGCAGGTCGTACCACCAATCTCAATGGTGATCTTACCCGTATCCTCAACCTTCGGGTTGAAGATGATGAGCTTGTACGAGTCCTGCTCATTTTGCATCTTGTACTTCGATCCGGGGAAAACTTCCTGTAATACCATTTAAAATATGAATGATTATACAATCATTAAGTAAAAACAAATTAAGTTTAAACTCATATCTTTTGTAACAAATAGTTTGTTACTTACATCCTTACGGAAGAACCATTTTGGCTTCGCATTAGGCTTAGTGAAGATGGCTTCGAATGTCACCTTCTTATCTTTGCCTTCTTTAGCGAATTGATCTACGAGTGGTTTCAAGAACGACTCTTGTTTCTGAAAGTAAGTCACAGTGAACAATTAATCTGTGAACCGTCAATGTTAGTGAACGGTGCGATATTACAATACAGTGCTATAGTGATGATGTAAGTCAACATCCTGTGAAATTCACTTGAAATTATTCAGAGCGCTCTTGGTCAACGAAAACGAGACACAAAAACGATGATGCAAAAGTAACAACTCAAAAATCATATTTCAAATAACCGAGGCGTTAGACTCTGCGGACATTCTTCCATCATGATCATCACCCACAAACACATCATGCCACTTAACACATACAGTGACCTTAAATATAGAACAGATAGAATGTGCAGTGGGTGTTTGAGAACTGATACATATAAATAGATAGTGTGTAACGTCTACACAATAAAGCAAAAACGTGAACAATGTGACGTAGCAGAGTTCTAGTGAACTTTTCTCAGCAGCACATTGAAAGTCCTAGACATCGATGACAGTGTACAGATTATAAAACACATTGTGATCTGTGCTGACTAGAACAAACGAAGATGTGCCAACGTGAAACTGAAGAAGAAGAAAGAGAAGAAGAAAGTCCCATAGAGGTGCCAGCTATTGTAGCTTCGGTGACCCACGCTTTTTTTAACCCAAATAATTTGATGCTCAAGATTGTGATGGCCATAAGAATTGAGAACTGAAAACCATTAAGCCACCATAAGCTTATGACAGTGAAGATTATGTATCTGATTCTTACATCTAAAGCAAAATGATTCTCAGTCCTTTTGAAGTTATAGCCTTTATTGACACGTATTTTTGGTGCGACCACTAATGCATTTGGTGTTTCATATCATGATGCATTGTGTCGACTATTGGCATTTGTAACCAGTGTCAAACCTCCTTCTTTTTTAAAGGGTGAAGCACAGGCCAGTCTGCAATCAGCTCAGCAAGTGACGGCCTTCGACTATGGATTTTCTATAAAATATCCGTGAATCCTTAGAGAGAAGAAAGTTTTATAGGTTGTCCTAATTATGTTAGCTCTAAGATGCACAGATCCCAGGTTTAGCACTTGTATGCCTATAGTATGTGTCATCTAATAAAATTCATAATATATATCGATGTATGTGTGATAAATACAATGTTTATAATTCTGACTATTCTATACGAATTATCGTTCTTGTTACAGTAACATTGCATTTAACACTTTGATTTTTAATAAAATCCAACATCAGCAAACACTGGATGCATGAGCTGAAATTAATAATGGTATACATGAAGATATATACGTAAATTATTATAATGACGTGACAGAAGCTCTTCAATCCGACGTCACAGAGAATCTGAAAAACCCTCAAAATTCCAACAAAAACTAATACAATACTATAATTCAATTAAAACAAAATTCATTTCACTTACATTCCCTGGAAAAACATGTCCAGTTAATGGTTTAATTGAAGTGGCGATACAAAAACCTTGTGCCTGTTATTATTTAGCGTGTAAGTTTTTAAGCACTTAGTTTAGTGCACTCTGAAAGCACTGTGGTCAACAATTCTATATCTTTTTCATTTCTATATCATGTAAGTGTTGTTTTATTGCCAACCTCAGTGTTTTCAAAGAACAGTTTATTTTATCATTTTATCATTCTCTTTATTTAGTTTCATTCATTTAGTTAGGCATATTCCGACCTTCTAATATTCTTGATGCCAATAATATACTAACTAATGTCTGAGACAGATCTCTGTAGCATACTTAGACCTCTACGCCCCAAAGCCCCAGCGGCATTCGTCAATAACTGTACTGTAGTTTAGTACAAGATATTGACGAAACCATCCGACACCAAATCGCCGCGACGGGAGGCCCTTTTACCAGGAGATCGGAACAAGCCCATTAATATTATAATTTCATATTTATCCTTGCGTTTATATCGAACCTTTACTCTGATGGTCTCCATCAAAACGGGCCAATCGGGTATCATTTCTTGGAGAGACATTCGTCGCTTTATTTGGTAAATACCCTAGAATTTATTTTATAGTTTATGCATATTGCTTTATTTATCAAGCATTATTTACATTGCTTTAACATGACAATGAATAAGCTATTTAAAATGTTTTAGATTAAGCAGTTAATATTATCTTAGATGAAGGTGTTACCTATCTTGGATTGTATTTTTATGTTTTTGTTATTATTGTCACTCATTTTTTGGAATGTTTATTAAGGTTACATGGCATGTTTCTTAACTAAGGGTTAAAATTAATACCTAGGTACGTATATCTTCTCTAGTTATATTGAGATTGATTTATAAGCCTGTGCTGAGAGGTTAAATTACTGATAAAGAAATTAGCTTCTAGCCAAGTTTATGAAATCATTGGATAACAGAAGATCCAAAGAATCCATTTATCCCTCCATCACGGAGGAGTTTAATGTAGTTTGATCGCTGATAAAATGTGCATTTATCAAATAAATAACTGACCTGGAACCAACCTGGAAACAGCTTATGTATAAGAGTAGACATATTTTCGATTTCAGCTTATTTATGCAACAATTACCATAACTGTTATTGTTTGTAATCGCAATAGCAACCAAAGAGTACCTATATAAACTTGATAACAACAATAATATTTTTGTAAACATCAAATGACAGTGACTTTTATAGAATGACGTGTTTTCTAAGGATCTTTTTAGCGCCCACCATCTAAGGAGGCCGGTGCTGCTCTCTCTGCCACCATCTGGAGGCTCGGAGGATCTGAGGTGTCTATATGATTACTAGTATGTATTTATAACGGGGTTTTCCCTGAATTAACATATAAAGGATGGTATGGTGGATGGTACGGCTAGTAACCCTGTAAAACTAGGAAAATCAGCGGAACTAATTAGGGAGTTACAAAAAACTTTAGGCGCAGGTCTCCTGAAACGAGTCATATAAATTCCTTTCATTTAACTGTGCCACTAGAGCGGTGGGGGCGTATGAAAGGTCCCTTTTTCCAGTTATTTGCTCGTAAGTCGAAAACCATTGGAAATATTAGCACACTTGCTTCTACATTAATTAACTACATTAATCCTACAATGAAAATTTATGTGACGATTTGTTCATTATGTAGTTAATTCATGTAGAAGCAAGTGTGTTGATATTCCCAATGGTTTTTGACTTACGAGCGAATAACTGGAAAAGGGGAACTTTCTTAAGCCCCCACCGCCCTAGCGGCACAGGTAAATGAGAGGAATTTATATGACTCTTTTCAAGAGACCGGCCCCTACACAATCCTAAAGTTTTTTGTAACTCCCTAAATAGTTCCGCCTTTTTTTGGCTTAGTTTTACTGTATGTAGCTCGACTTGGCAGGGTCACTACCGCGCCCCAGATTTGATAATGGCTGCAAGTTTAACAATAAACATTTCGAATGTTTTGACTTAATTATCTTTTACTATAGAAAATGCATTTTATTGTTCAACTCGCGATAGGTATTACAAAACACATTGTTATGGTATTATTCCACTAAAAGCGTTACTTTTCATAGCTTTATCGTTTAATAATTTACCAACTCTTCTCTCAACTAGTAAAGATGATCATATAGAAATGGAAGATGGAACGAACGATGTTGATAGTTTTACGACAAAGGAAATTGAGGACCTTAAACCAAGACCAGTTTGAAGAGCTCCTGCGTCTATCTGCTGGGAACCTACACATCTCGACCCCTTCAGAGATCACCACAATGAAGCCGTCATCCTCGAAATAACCAGTCTCTAACCCCTGGACCAAGGAATCAAAGATTGTGCATTAACATCTGTCACACATACTCATATTATTTGGCTTAACTCCAAGTCTTATATTGATTTTCTGATTATATTTAAATTAATGTTTGTAGGTAAATACATAATTAATAATATGGCCCGATGGAGAAATATGAATTTTAAAATACTCTGACACAAAATATGCATGATTTTTTGAATCTTAGCAGTATTTAAAAGAGATTCAGGGAAGAAATATAGGTATGGATACTATTCTCTATTCTCTAAGAGACATTCCCATCCCATTCCTGGATTTCAACTTTTTTCTGTTTTATCTTCAGTTAAATTAGGTCAGTATTTATATCACCACCAAAGTTTATCTAGAATCGTACAACTGGCTCTAAGATCTAATATACTTATCTATCTCAAGTAGAACTTATCAATGCCACAATATCTTACCTTTTCCACCTTCTTAAGGGCTGGTGCTGGCTTCTCGGTTTCCTTGAGATCATACTGTGGCTCCTCCTTCTTTTCGCCCCATTTGGCGTACTTCCTCTTTTTGAGCATGGCTCTGAAGTCCATACCACTGGAGTCTGCGTGACAAAAAGGACCATATTATTGCTTCGAATTGTAAAAAAAAGTATTAGGTACCTATACATTCCTCTAGATTCTTACATATAATGTTTAAGTTTTTCTCAAAGACTTGTCAAGACAAGAGATGTAAATTACAATCGAAATTACTTCAAGACAAGAAATGGTCAAAATGTTACTCACCGGACACATAAAGCTGCATCTCAGCCGAGTCCTCTCCATGGATGTTGGAGACCACAACCTTGTATTTGCCCTCATCATTAGGCTTGATCTTCCTGATGCAGAGCGTGATGGTGCCAGTCTCTCCATCGGTGATGTACTTGAAGCGGCCACCTTCGATGATCTCTGTGACCCCCTTGTAGAACTTGAAGGTCGGCGGTGGGTTGCCCTCAACTTGGACGGTGAGGTAGCCAGTATTATCTGAGGAGAGGTCATGCATGGGATTGGTCACAGAATAAAGAATATATTTATTGTTCTCTCCCACTTTAAATCTTATTAAGTAGATTTACTCAAGGAACTCCTTCGTCATCTTCATTCTTTGCTTTGAATAGTAAGTAATATATTACAGATACTATAATATTGTAATAAGATATTTCTCTAGGGCACACGCACTAAAATTACTTGACAATATTAGCTCCGACGCTCTTACGCGGTTGCCATAGATTTCATTTTCGAACTCACTTTTGAATTAGTTCATCAGTACATTAAAATAATTCAAAAGTAAGTTTGAAAATGGAATCTATGGCGACCGCATAAGAGCCGTCGGACTTAATATTGTCAACTAATTTTAGTGAGTGTAACCTAGAGAATCGGCCACATTGTTCTCCTCAAGGAACTCCTTTTCTTTGCTTTGAATAGTAAGGAATATGAAGATAGTGGCCCATGGCCCATATTAAAGTAAGAACTAACATAGAAAACCTAAAAATAGCAATGATCTCCCTGTGTTGTGAATCTTTACCGGAAGCATGTTATTTTAGCCGGGCTGAGTTTCAAAGATTTCAGATCAATCAAATATCGAGAAGCGCGGAAGATTTTTCAGTCTAACAAGGCAAGTCAAACAACAAACTATTCTCACACTAACCTTCCACAGCCGAGTTGCTCTCTTGGAAGTCCACAATGACAGGTGGTCCCTCATTGCCGGAAGGCTTCAGCGGAACTGAAGGCTTATTGACAAGATCCTCCAAGTCCTGGACAGATGGCCTTCTGGCGTCTCCAGACTTGCGGCGCTACATTATCAAAGGTCAGTCAGAAATAGCAAAGGTAACATGGAGATATGTTAGCACATGAAAGACATGGTGAATGAAATGTTACCACGCAAAATAATAGCGTTTATTTAAAAAATATGGTTTTGTTGGTTTTGAATTCGAAAAAATAGACGAATTTTCAAAACGCGATTACACTTCAATCACCGTAATGTATGATGATGATACATCTAGCTAAGGACTGATAAAGATAGAAGGTTTGTATGCACCTTGCCAATGACTCATTTCAAATGTATCTTAAAAAACAATAAGCATTAAGTAGTACTAGACGCATTAGAATAATAAATACGTATCATTAGTGTATCAATAAAATTAATTTCTTGTTGCGGCTGGCTAGATATATCACCATATTTCAGAACATGTTGTTAATAACTTGTTTTGACATTTATATTTTATAAGTATGTAGAGTTAAAACTTCTTCAAAGACTAGACTTTAGATACAATATTTAGATTTTTATATATATTTAAGCTTTTTCATTCATTAAAAAGGTCTCCGTAACATATGTGGCTAAGATAGATATGAAAAATTATTACCAGTAACTCAAGACACGTTTAACATTAGTTGAGAGTAGGGGTTATGACAGATGCAGTATGTCACTGACGTTAGCCAAATGGGCTGACGATGTAACGCTGCATCTCTGGAGCTCCTGATATATTAAGCACAAGTGTTAAGCCAATACGTTTAGAATACCAACCGTGAAACAACTTTTCACTGAGGTAACAAATTCGATGTGAAATATGACGTGTATAAACTTCAGTGTGTTTGGAAAGTTAAATCATCTGTGACTGCGACTTCGCAGGAATCAAGGAATGATAATATTTTGCAATATATCGTTTGATATGCGAACAGATGTCTCGGTTTAACGCATTAAGTAAGCAAACGAAGAGACTACTTATTTGCTATATTTTACTTAATTTGAGTAGGTCAAGATTTCATATGGGCCAAAAGATCAAATTCGAGTTAAAACGACTCTTAAATCAATGTTTTTTTATAGCTTTTGTTTATGATGTCATTGTCAACACAAGATTTGTGTTTGACTTACTTCATTACTTTTAGGCCTTATAATATTCCGGTAATTTCAATGGATTGTTTTTATGAATAAATACGAAAGTCTCTACGTGTTAAAAATAAATGCTGGAGCTAATTGATTCAGGTGTTTATGAATAACTGTGCCAGGTAGACATGCAATTAGTTATGGGTCTTAACAGGAAACATTTATCATATTTTATTCTGCCTCAGTATTTATGTAAACATGTACACTGCAGATTATTTTTACTTCACCGTAAGTTACTCGTAATAACGAAAAATTAGTTTGATAATATGAATGAAATTGATTGAATCATTAGCAATAATGTTTCAAAGACCTTTTCAAAATCATAGTCTTACCGGATCGGCGGCGGATGGCTTTCGCTTAGGCTTAGGCACCGCTGCCATAGTTATCACTTAAAACTTAAGGTGCCACAGTAAATAAGTCTAGGTAATACAATTTTCTTCCAAGACACACAGCTGAATCACAGAAAATATCACAGTTACATACACTTCAATATCTTTAATCTGGGTTACAAGTCCGCATATAAATTGTATTTTTTTGTTTTCATTTTTAACATCTCTTCTAACAACTCCATCGCCAAGAACGTTCATATAACCATTAAATGCTTGAGCTTCGTTGGTTACATCTTTTTCAATGTCTTTAACCTGTTTAGATTTTTTTGGGTTATCATATATTTTATTAAAATGATCGTTTGTGAGATTGTCGCTATGAGTTGTTTCGTTGTTCGTTCCATCTAAAAATGGGCGCGAATGTCAAAAGACTGAAAGAAGGGGTCGGTGTGTTGTCGAGTTCCCCCTGAAGCGGGGTGAGGTGGGGGGAGGTAGTGCTATTTGTGTTTCAGCACAAATCAGCAGACCATTCCAATTAATTATCAGATTAAGGTGGGCCATCCGTGTAGTGTGATCTTGGACGTCGCTAATAATTTATGTGGTTGGCGTCACCCGTCGATATCAGTTGCGAATGTACGGGTATGCCTCGATGGGAGTGAATGAAAATTTTAGATTCTGCACGAATATCAGGTTTAGATACGACGATGTGAAGTTTCCGCAAGTTGTTGGCATGATACTTGAATTTGTTTTTATCTCATTGATAGACCAATAGTAGAACAAACTCGTTTTGATCAAAAAAGCTCTTTCACGCAGAAAGCTCCGCCAGGCAACTGTAATGTGACTCAATTCACTCAAATCGTTGTGATTATGTAAGTTAAAATAACTTTATTATGTACGCAGTTCCCATTGTCCCAAAGATAGGTCGGGTTTAATGCCAAAGTTTAATATTAAATCTCTAATCAAAAGTCATATCGAGCATCCACATCGGTCATTTCAGATCCTCATACAGGTGATAACAACAGACGTCTATTGTCTACTCCGATGATATCATCATCTATAACAAAAGCTGACATTATCAAGATCAATGTAGCTAAAAAAGACAAAACACGTGTGCCTGACCCTCTCGTTGTCTTGTTCCATAAATTATACAAGATTGAGGGGTTGCGAAATGACGATTGGCACTCGGATTTAAATGCATATTAGTCAGATGATTGTCATCGCTGGCAACCGACATCGGATACGAACGTTCGACGACGGATCAAAATATCAACATTGTTATCGAGGCGTCAAATTCTGGGAGTGCATCGCCGGCATTGATGA
Organism: Argyresthia albistria; assembly: GCA_963457715.1. NCBI lineage: Eukaryota > Metazoa > Arthropoda > Insecta > Lepidoptera > Argyresthiidae > Argyresthia > Argyresthia albistria. Next base: position 5,785,106 of record OY735275.1, on the reverse strand, counting down.
GGACTGACACTTGAATTGCTATTTTTATTCAAACGCTGATTTTTCGTTCTGAGTTGGTCATGAAATACGTTGTTGCTGCCTGCACCTGCTTATACCAACGGAAAGTAGTCAAAAAAAATATTTCTTGGAATAAAAGAGAAAATATGTGTACAGTATACTAAGCCATTGTTTTGGCACGTTGGGTCTCGTCTCGCCCTCTCTCTCTCTCCCGCCCGCCATGTCAAACGCCGCGCCGAGTATCATACTTGGGGAAAACAATGCCCTCTTTATTAATCTGTGCAATGGCCTAGTACTGTACCTACTTATTATGTGCGACATACGACAAAAGGCCGGGTTCGGTACATCTCTAAACTCTTACTTCCTGAGTAATGTTCTGTTCTGAGTATTTATACTCAGTAAAAAACATTCAAACAAAAAAACGAGGTCTTGGATATTTACATGTTTGTGATGTCACTGTTTCTGGTTCCCACTACAAAAGGTATCTTAGTGTGGGGTCAGACGCAATGTATGTGCCTGTATGTAAATGTTTATGTTTGTAAGCGATTCAAGCAATCTATCCGAATATAAACATTGCTTGTTAAAATGGCCAAGTTGGCATTTCTACCATCGAACTCATTGGCTTGTCAATCTGATAGTTGGTCTATTTGAAGAAGCCCTTCAAACGGATTCGGAATTTAGATTACCCATTATCTTTCATGTCACGTCAGACTGAACGTAGCTGCTTTGTTGACTGACGGGCCTAATGGCCTACTCTTTCTGACCGTTTGCAATCTGAAACTGATTTCATCGTTTCATCCGGATCTTAGACAACAACAAGGTTTAGACGTTGTATAACTATTACTTCCGTCTTGTGGTATTGAATAGATATATTTGAATTTTACTTTCGATGACAATGAAAAATGTATTTACAGCATGATATTAATTAATCATCAATAAATCAGATTCATTATCATTCGCCCTATCTATTTGCCAGTTACCTTTTACAACTACAGCCTCTTCATCAAATTGACAAGTAACTGGCCATCTTAGACGCCTGACTTCACGCGCAAGACGAATATCTTTTTAACAATGTATTCCGATGACGATAAATCATAAGCTCTGGCAACACTAGGTAGTTAGGGGTGAGAACGTTTCAAGATCGCCCACATCGCTCTTGGCCTGATTCTGGGAGTCATATTTATAAGAATAGCTATCAATCATAAGAGGCTAGTCCTGGCGCGCTGAGATTCTCCGCATCATTACTATGAGCGGCGGCGTCATCAGCTAATTCTTTAGCGTCATCAATATCTAGAACAGGTGCTGCCCAGGTATTTTCGTCCAGGAACATTTCGTTCGCAACAAATTGATTGGACATTTAAAGGGTGGACGTTTCCGCGAACACAAAGTTTACAAATTAGCTGAAATTATGTGAAATATCCTTTGGATTAAAACGCGATTTCAGTTGTAACTTGCAATTAGTTTTGAGTCACGGTGTTGGAAATCACATCTCTTGGAGATTTTGGCTCTGATCAAAATTCATTTGTCGATAATTTTAGAATCTTTGTTTAGCTTCCGTATCTAATTTGGGTGTTTCATTGATTTATATGTGTCGTTGTAGTCCAGAATTAAACTCTGCATCATTATGGTATGCGAATGCAACTGATTAAGTCTCTTAGATTTAGCTTAGAGCTGTGTTACCTACTGTGGCACATACACGACACGTTAAAATAAATTATTTGATAATACAAATATATTTCACATGCAATTTTAGAATCTGTATCGTGCGTGCGATGCTGAAGCAGCGTGTGTCATCACCAGTGATCGGATATTCGGATGCATATTTACCTAAAGTTCAGGTGTTGGCTAATATGGAATGCACTTTGTTTACGAAAACTCCCGACTTAACTGACCAAATGATAATGATAGACAGTGGTTAAAATGGTAGATACAAATATAATTTAATAAAACTTTTTTTTTCAAATTGTTTTTTTTTCAAACAACACACCCTATTGTTCCCTTAGTACCCTTACATACACATAATTGGATCAGGGATCAAACATTGACACTAAATGAATATGCATCCGATAAGTTACACAATGGGGCCAATTCTCTAGGGCACACACACTAAAATTACTTGACAATATTAGCTCCGACGCTCTTACGCGGTTGCCATAGATTTCATTTTCGAACTCACTTTTGAATTAGTTCATCAGTACATTAAAATAATTCAAAAGTAAGTTTGAAAATGGAATCTATGGCGACCGCATAAGAGCTGTCGGACTTAATATTGTCAACTAATTTTAGTGAGTGTAACCTAGAGAATCGGCCACAATATCGGGATACTTTATACCCGGTTTTTTTTAGATAAATTATATTATGAAGCCGCTTCCATACTTTTACAGCTAAAAACAAACTTTAGGTAAATATGCATCTGAATATCCGATCACTGGTCATCACAAATTAATTAGGTTCTTAATTATTTCAAACATAATCGTAGTAATATTATTATTATCTTACATGCCTCCATGTATTACGTTTTTTGTGCAACAAGGATAATAAATAAGAAGGTGTTTTCACAACCAGCATTTTATGGAAACTCTATTATGAAAACACCAATCAAAGAAGTGTTATATTATATGTTAGCTCGGTAAAAGTTAGTGCACTAGGTTAAAAGGGAGACTAGATCTTAACCCCACAGGAGATTGACGAAAGCCTAAAAATATTGACGTTGTAAAATGCTAGGAAAAGACACATAAATTGTAGAGTACATCGGAAATGTACAAACAGCACGTTGATCTAGAGTCTAAACAATTATTTACGGTCAAACACATATAAAATTAATCACTTTGTAAACAAACTATGTTAGCCACGTTCTAATTCCGATGGCGACTAACATATGGGTGGTTCTAGGAAAATGTCACATTTGGTCATTGTTTGCTATATTTTTTCATGCAATTGTAAAAGGTACTACAATGGCTGACTATCTATTTGGATTTTGGATAAACATAGAAACATTCTAAAATATTCAAATGTACTTCGTATATTCTAATCTCTCAAGGTTTCCTGGAATATCAAATAGGCATTAAATTTTCATTAATGAGTGGAAAAAGTTCCATTGATTAAAATTGCTGGGTACGCCAAGTCTTCATTAAATAATGCTGTACATGTAAATAACTTTTTGAAGATACGAGCTATATTAAATAATTTTCGACATTCCTTTAGAACTACCCATATCTGAAACCGAAGCATAGATTTCCACACGTTCGTTTGATTACCTTTGTCTCTTCAAGCTCGCCTGGTCTGACTTTTTTGGAGGACTTTTATTTAGGAAAAAAAGAAGTATTTTAGTCATCATTCACAATCATTTATGCTCTTAATCTAAGACATTTGCATATTATGCATAATTGTACGGCATATCAAAATATAAGTACATGTGTCTGTATATTTTACAACAGGTAGGACGTTCTACCCAAATGATGTAGGTCGTTACAGAAATCTCCTCGTGTTGGTGTTTCTTCTCGTAAATTGTCTCTTATTTGTTAATTTAGCAAAAGAAACAGTGTCTTCTTTGTTATTAAAGTGTATGTGCTTGTATGTTATAGTGTTATTTGTGTAAATATTATCATCACTATGTCACAGTTTGTCAAATGTTTAGGTAGTAGATGCTGTCATACATACTGTTATTTCTTTTGTTTTATGTGTAGGTTTGGTATATGGCCAGTCATGCTCAGTGTAAATGTCATCAAATGTTTAGAAAATATTAGTAGAAAATCTACAACCAAAATCTAAAGTTAGTCACTGTAGCCAGTTTTTGGAAGCGGAAAAACTAAATTTAAAGCGATGCTAAACATGATCTAAAAGCGAGTCATGAAAGAGCTGATTGTCAATGAATAGGAATATCAGTACTCAAAAAAAGAAAATTACAATTGTTTATAATGCAGATAATGCACATGAAAATGTCTCTTAATTTCTGAGACTTTAATATATTTATAAATACTAATTTTCAAATTGATTATTCTTTATTGTTTTTATTCAATCACAGAATAAATTATTTTCTAACGCAAAATAATGTTAGGTAACAAATAATAAATTAAATTGTAAAAAAATATCAGCTCTTTCATTAGAAACACAAAAGACAGCACCAGCGACGGAGCCTGTCGTTTTACCCGCTGGTCGGCAAAGCTGTCATTAAACTAGACAAAACGGAACATCTAGAAAGAATTGAAAAAATGTGGTCTGGACAAGAAGGGCGTGATTTCTTAGGACAGAAGATTGTCTACACTAGAAGGATACACTGTAGAGATATGTTGACTCTTGACATAAACTGTAAAGTAAACTTGGAATGTGGTAACAATGTTGGAGTGAGAGTTGAAATCTTTGAATTTTTGGGTATTTACATCAACCAAATTGTATGTCTATGTTTGTATTGTAAATCAGCATAATGAAAATTAATTCTGTAATAATATTATCATCTGTCCTGCATATTGTGTGATATAAAATATAATAAAAATCAAGATGCTTGGCAAAAGCGAGCAGCGACCATCAGAAACAGACCGTGACCAGTCGATCTCACCTTCTTGTCGTCTACAACTTCTCCAGGACGCAATTTGGTGACCTGTTGTTTAAAAAACATTGATGATAACCCGTTTTACACTAACCTGCCTACCTAAACTTGCCGAACCTCGGGTGCCTACCTAACGATACCTAAATCCCTCGCAGTTATTGTGCATTTACCTACCCAGCAGGTGCCATAGTTATTACGTTACTTATTGCGTCATTTCTTTGTTAATCCTGGTTGTTAGTGTCCGTTTTAGAGCCTGGCATGAAGCAAGCTCTGCGTAGCTCACTCTGGTGCTCCACTCAAGTCCGCATCCCGGTGCTGATCAACAAATTCACGACCAAATGTGGTGCTTCGTGCGTACAAGCTGGTGCAGATATCTGTGTGTGTGCAGCCTCACAAGTGTGTGCGTAAAATAGTGTGCTATGTATACGACAAGACGATTTGCAAAAATTTTACGCTGGATAATCGCACACTCTTAATTAAATTTTCAATTGGACTTATGTGTGATTATTCAGCGCGATTTCTGTGAATAAAGAAATAACAAAAATGTGTGAACCGCGTTGGATGCAGATGCATTACAGATTTCGGATAGATCAGTTAAATCTTTTGTCACGGCAATATAACGGATAGCATTCACGTAATTTGAGCACTCTTTGCTCTTTACCTTCTTTTCTTCGATCACCTCACCAGGTCTTAGTTTTCTATGCTCCTGTGGATTACGGTTTTTATTGTCTTAATTTTTGCACAAATATCACCCAACCCAGTTACTCAACCCCTCAACTATTGTATATCTAACTCTACTCGTCAAGTACATTTGAATTGGACTAATTCTAGAAGCAGGGATTTGAGGAGACTAAGCGTGAAACCTTTCATTTATACCAAATACTACTGAAGCGGTTTCACAATATGCATTGTCATATCAATCAGATATTACAATTACAGGGAAAATAACATTCTAAGGGAAACAAAAAAGAGTTAAGGGTTCGGCTTGGTAGGAAGTTACTACTAAGTACTAAGAAGGGGTACAATACAACGAAACTAAATCTACTTTCGGACATCACAAATTAAGTACTAAATAATCTACTATTGGCATCATACCTTTGGTTCTGTTGATAATTTGAAAGAAAAATATTGATTAATCTAAATTGTGCATAACTTAAATTACATACCTCATCGCTAATGATGAGTGACGGTCGCCTGCCCATCTCCTCAGGGGGTGGAATGAGCGAGTGTTTCCTGGGTGCCTTTTCACGGATGACCTCGATCTTGGGTGCAGCCATGACCTCAGGTGCATTGATTTCTGGTACCTTTGGTTTTTCAGGTGCCTGTAATAATAAATGCTTTATGAACTGAATTTGGTAAGTTCTATTTTGTTTTATAGGAAACATTTCGGTGACATGTACCTATTTAGTTTTAGGATGTATTTGGATGTATTCTAGCTTTGTAGGTACTCGTAAGTATATTATTGTACACAAAGGTCTAGCCTTGCCGATATATCAAACTCTCTCATCCGAACTTGGTTTGCTCTCTCTATAAAGAGAGATCTCTTTATCGCCTTAGTACACTGTTTTTATTTACTTCTTGTCCTTACATTTAATTGTGTGCAATAAAGAAATTATGAATAATGAATTATTTAGTTCTATACCAAAGGCCTGTGCCCCTCGGTGCGGACAATAATGGGCCACATTTTATTTTTTACCACTCATTGTATTTACGAGTACTTACTTTTTTCTCCGGTTCAGTCACCGTTGGCACTTGAGGCTTTTCGGGCAGCTGAAATAAAAAGCACTCAATTACACAGGAATCAGTTTAAAGTACTTATACGTACTTAATTGTACATTAAATATTATGAATGGATATCAAAGTTCAGATTTTAAAATTAAAAAAAAAAATATACGATAATTCACCAAGTTTAAAACTAAAAAAACCGACTTATTGACCTACCGGGTCATCACTCAGTCCTACCGGGTCGGTACACAAATGTCGTCTATTGTAAAGTTACGAGCCTACGAAAACTGTCTTGACAGTGAAGTCCATACGTATTACATAATGTAAACTAATATACGATCCTAACAGCCAGAATATATCTTGTCGTTATGACTTGAATTTGAATTTGAATTTATTTTTATTTTATGCTTAAAGACTTTACACAATCTTAACCTAGTAACAGAATGAACAAACTTTTAGACTTTAAACACTAAAAAGGCTAATAGTAAAGGCACTAACCTTTTTCTCTGGTTTCTCTCGAGTTCCAGGCACGTACTCATTGGGATCATAGACCTCGAGTTCTGGCCTTTCATAATCTGCAATCTCTGGCAGATCCTCAGCCTTCTTTTTGACAACAGTCTTCTTGGCCTTTTGGGCCACGTCTTCCACCTTTTGTTCTTCCTTAACGGTCAATTTCTGTAAAATACCTTTATTGTTAGTACATTGGTGCAGTTAAGGGTACAGTATTTTTTACAACATACTTCCGATTGTCCTGAAACATATTGGATGATTTTGACAAAATCAAAGAGCTTCATCAAACAGAAATGAAAGAATAAAGTAAGATGATGTTCTATGATTCATAGCCATTTAACAACGACAAAACTCTTGCCAGCTCATCGAATTTATTATTTCAAGAATACTGTAAGTACTACTTAAGTACGAACGAATCAATGCGAACGAATCTAATATACCTAACAGTTGGTTGAGGAGCATGATGCAATTTTATTCAATTATTGAACAAGAACATCAACCACATTTTTTTAATAATACATATATGTAAGCATTCGACGAGTGGAATTCACTTAATAAATATAAAATTTACATAACTGTTTTATGCGAGTCATATACTTACCTCTTTTCATCTGAAAATCTTACCTTGCTTAGTTACCAAACATTATCTAAAGTAACCTACAAACTAAATTCTACGTTTTTTAGTAACAATAGCATTTCTTACTGTGCTGTAGAAGAATATTTTACTGTGTGTGCTGTAATACGAAGAAATATTAGTAGACTGATTCTTCATGCAATAGTTAGTGACAATATTTATATTTATACTTTCTTAAATTGCAAAGTTATAAAGTTAATCATTGAAACATGCATATAAAGTACAAGGAAAATATTATGTACAAAATGTACAGTGCACTTTTCTCCTAATTACTGTGCATGTGAAATCTATTTTAAGTGCCATAATCTAAAACTAATCTATGTGTGTGCATAATGTGCCAGCTAGCGGTGCTTCTAATTCTTAAAACCAAGTGCGAGTGCATTTCTTCTGCCAACGACTACTGGTTAAGGGTGAATCTTGCCAATTTATACCTCCTCGTCAGTTTGAGGTTCATCATCGTCTGATTCTGTGACGGAAGTGCCAAGTGCTGGGATAAGATCATCTTTTTTCGACGTCGGTTCGGCCTACAGAACAGAATGCATTTTAGCGACCATATCTTACTGACCTAAAGACGAGATCGATCCAAGAAAAATGGTGCCGATGATTAATTAAAATGAAATGTGCTTGTCGATTGCGATAAAACTAAAAAGATGTGGTGACTCTGTCTTATTGATTTTTGTTCTAATCATGTTTATGTTTTAAGAAGGTGTGATTGTGATGTAAATGTTCAATGGTATCAGTGTAGTACCTGAGGAGATCGTGATCTTCTCCAGGGTACCGTGTTGTGTGTGTTTACCAGTGTTGGTTTGAATATTTCTTCAGCATCGGATGTCTGTTCCGCCTAGTTCACAATTAAGTAAATCTCAGTTATAAGTTTCAATATAAATACTCAAGATATCATATTCCTTGTATTAAAATAAAATTTTGTATATACCTGTGGAATCTCAGGAATGACTTGCCACGAAAATGGTACTTCGCTCTGAATTTTGTTGGGTGTAAGAAGTGAGGGTGTCGGTACCTAATGAAAAATCTAATTTTAAACACTGTATCCAAAAACATCAAAAAGAAGAAAGTGTTCTGGTGCGACAAACATAACTCGTGAAAAAGGTGTACGTGTGGTGTGTGCAAAGAAAGTATAAAGTGCGGTGAAGAGTTTTGTCTATCATGGCGCTATCAGACTCTTTAATGAACCATCGTAATAATAATAATAAAAACATTAAAATGTCTTTAGACCATATGCTTCAGTCAGACTACAATTACTAGCGCCATGGTAGATTTGAGCAACTTAAGCAAAACCAGGATCAAACTCAAAATTCAGAGCTTCTTTGACGTCATCCCTACATTGTTAAGTATTGTATGTACGTTGAATTTCTGTCTACCTCAAGATGTTCTGATTTCTTTCGCCAGGGGTAAGGAGATTCCGTTGGTTCAGTAATTTCCTGTTTGTCTATAATTTTCTTGGGTTCCTATCAAAAGTGTTGATATTATAGTATTTGCTCATTTACTCGGTTCTACTCGATAACATTATATTAACTTATACCTCTTTAGATTTGCTTGGCCGACGCCAAGGGTATGTCGGTTCGGTTGGTCGATCTAATGACGATTTTATCTTAATTTCGGCTGGTTCATTAACTTTTGGTTCGTCAACTTTAGTTGGTACAGTTAATTTTGTTTCTTCAACCTTCAGTCCCTTTGGTTCCTGATATAAATATCTCATTAATTAATCAAATAAAAATAATCTTACTAGATACTAGATGAATCATTAAACCTTTCTACAAAGCTCTATCAACCATATTTTCTACTTTATTACTTATCAACTAAAAGGTTCGCTGGTTCCTCCATTCCATTTTCCATAGTAATGATTTTTCATAGGTTTTGAACTTTATGTCGATGTGGGTAGATTGAAAATCGCCGGCCCACTGTTCTCGGTTCTACTATAGTTATCAGAGAAATCATACCTCTTCTACTTTACTTGGCCGTCGCCAAGGATAAATAGATTCTGCAGGTTCCTCAACAGAGTCCTTCCTTACTACTTCTGCAACTTTGGTTTCGTCAACCCTAAATATCTCAGGTTTAGCCTGTTCCACCTTAGGTTTGACCACCGGCTCCTGATTAAAATATTCATAAACAAATCAATTATATTGCAATTTGTATAAAGTATTAAAGTATTTTATTTCAGTAAATGAATGTTTTGCCTAACTATCAATTAAATTTAGTCTACCTCTTCCGCTTTGCTTTGACGTCGCCAAGGGTAAGTAGCTTCTGAAGGATGATCAAGTGAAACTTTTCTCTTAACTTCCTTAGTTTCAGATTCATCAATCTCTTCTACGGTTTCTGTATCCTCAGTTTTCCTGGGTCGTGTCCAAGGATATTTAGGTTCTAGAGGTTTTTCTAATGTTGGTTTGCGTTCGTCAGCTCTCTCTTTTACCTCCTAACATCGAAATTTTAAATTAGAATATAAATGTAGAATAATATTGTATGTATAAAAAGTAGTGTTAGTTGAATATGTATGTGTACCTGTGTGTCCTTTTGTGTAGGTCGTATTTTTTTGGTTGGTTCCGTAGGCCTATCGACATTAGTTACGCTTTCTTCCAATGAAGCCTTATTTTCGTCCTATTTATAAATAAAAATGCACATTAGCCCTAAAAGTGCAGTTGTAAAAATGTTTGGTAAAATATTTACTTTCATATGATTTAGTATAATTTCAAGTGAAAGAAGTACAGACAGAAAGAAAACAAAAATTATGTACATAAAATCATGATCAGATTTTCAGCTGCAAAGAAAGAGTTGGAGAAAAGTCATAGAATAACAGATATAATATTTTAGAAATCAAACCCAAAAAGATAACAACATCATCAAAATTTAATTTATTTACACGAATGTCAGACGTCCGAACCTCAGGACCCAACGTCTGCATATTTTAAACATAAATAAAAGAAACCATGCAAAGGATTTTGAAGCTTGAAGCGACTTACCTTGAGTTTAATTTGGGCCAGTTCTGGCTGCTCAGGTTCCTTAATGCTGGGCTAAAATAACAAGTTAATAGGATATTAAGCTTCAGGGTCTTGCTTCTAAATACTCAAACCTTGGATTGTGAAACTACGATATTAAATATGACCCTTACTCGATATACAGGGAAATCAATTGGAATCTAAATGATATATTAATGGAATCGATTTTCAATGATATCGAATGAAAAGATGTGTCAAATTGTTTGTATTAAAGATGCAAGGACAAATTATGGAATTTAAAATGGGGTACTATCTAGCATGACATTCTTTGTATTCAGTCATCGTTACCCTTTGTGCAGTGGTCTTCTTGACTTGTTGAACTTCCGATTGTTCGGCGACAGAAAGAGAAGACTTTCTCGACTCCGCCGTCTCCTTCGTGAGCTATGGGAACAGCATTAAAAAACAGTAAGTTAAGTATGCCACACTTGGCGAAGACCATATTTTCGTGCCGTTCGGCTTTGAGACCCTCAGGCTGTGCGGCCCTGACGCTCGACGAGCCCTTATAGATAATTTTATCCAAGCGGCTAGTCGAAGCGTCAGGGGACCAGAGAGCTGGCACCTACCTCGCTCAACGCATGCATTGCCAGCGTTTATTTATTTATTTATATATTTATTGGTACTAAGCCCACAGCACATACAATTTAAATATAAGTTAACAATTACACTTTGCTGAGGCCAATTACGCACCTTTCTGGGCACCCTCCCGCCCGGCAGCGATCCGGGCGAAATTTTTCATTTATTAGTTGTAGTTTATTTACGTTAATTTGTTACTATTACTGTTATTTATAAGTATAGAAATAAACTAATGTAGTATGCCATATTATAAAAATACCAATTAATGGGCCACTATTTTGTGACTAAGCCAATCAATACCCAATGGGTTGGGTTAGGTTATATTTTTTTCTGTTGGTTCGCAATGATAATTATAAATATATTGGGTAACCACGATAGATAGGTTTAGTAGATTATGTAATTCATTGCATTTTAGCAAGTTTTTCATTACCTTGAGAGCCTTGTTATCTATGATAGAGCTCTTGCGGCTCTCTGTCTTGACTTCTTCCTTGGTCTGAAAAATTATTATTATTATTATTTCCGTTACATTGAACAGTTAGTTATAGTACAGCTAGATATAGTACAGTCAATTATAATATGAGAAAGGGGTCGTGCTTGCATAAGGTCAGGGCCGTCATTTCGCTATTTACATTACAATACATTGATCATTTAGAGATGTCTACTGTCATACACATATAGTCCGGTCAAATTAGATTTAAAAATAGGGTTAGCCTTGCATAAATTCCCAGGAAGCTGAAAATTTTGCATGAACGTTAGGGACGCCATTAATGAAAATTCCCCATCAATCCCAGTGTGCAAAAAATAACTTTTCGAACTTTGACGTTGAATACATCATTTTGCACGTATAGTATCGATGAGAACTTTTCGTACTGCACGTGACGTGATAACGTGACTGGACTACCTTCGGATCATTGAATTGTCAGCGAATTGTAATGTAAAAAGAGATAAGCTCGCCTTTGTCTGTCACTGTTTTTATTTACTTTTTGTCCTTGCAATTAATTGTGTGCAATAAAGAATGGTCATTTTTATTTTTTTGTTCAAGATGTCAGTGAAAGAAGGGTCCAAGCCCTGGTTTAAGCCCTAACATCATATAAAAAAATCAGAACGACCTCACCTTATGCAAGCACGGATGTTGATTTGACTGTACTAATAGGTATTTGTAGATTTATGACGAAGATGATACATACCTCACTTTGAACGGAAGTTCGACGACTGTCAGACTGAATGAAACAAAATAGACATACAGTTATTAGCACAGACTTACATATTTTTGACGAAACATCATTATTATTATTAGTGACATTATCTTCATAACATGGGAATTTTGTATATTCACATAGAAATAAGGAGAATCAAACATTGAAAATATGTACATGTCGTATAAAATAAATGGGAATATCAATTATATCCGAGATAATGTTGGGCATTCATGGATTCTCACAGGGGTCATGCTCTACAAAATTCGTAAAATTTATCATTCCATTTCTACCTTGACTTCAAGTGTTGATTTGGAAGTCATTGCCACTGCAACCTGTTCATTTAATATTTTTATATCAATGGTATTAAACCAATAAACTTGTAAATTGGTAATTTCAGTAAACAATACAATCTGTGAATATCGGGCCAAAATATTTTCGTTTTGTTTTTCACACATACCTTTGTTTCTTTTTCTTTCTTGTCTCGTACAGTTGCTGTAGGAGTGACCTTCTCATATTTTTCAAGGACTGGTCTTTCGTAATCATCCACGAAGTCCAATTCATACTGTAAAATAAACATCAATGTTCAAATTCTAAAATAAATATGTGAATATGCAAAATTATTTGAAATATTTTAAGTACTTGTAAGTAAGTACTTATATTTGAAAAGTCAAAAATTATTTTATCGAGTTTGAAGCACTTCCGAAAGGTTTGAGTCATTAATATTATAAGATTTTGCGTATTACATTGTAGGTACTTACCGTGAACAATAAACACAAAATATTTAAATACAGCGCATGCAAACAACGGTTACCTTTTAAATTCGATGGTCACTCGAATACGACGACGGCTGAGAAATTGCTACAGTGACAAACAAAAAAAAAAGACACAATCGCCGACGACATTCTTGCTGTAAAACCAAAAGGGTGCAAAACTGGACATGACGATACAATAGTGTTCCAAGTAAAGTTATAGGGAAAAGAGTGTCGTGTAGTGAAAACATGTATAGCATATGTACAGAACGTGGAGATAGAAATGTGAAAACATATTTGTGAAGAAGGAAACAGTCACTGTGACAAAACAGAAGACCAGTGTGCAATGCCACTTTTAAGTCTAGATTCATGATTACCCCTTCAATTTCTATAGCTGTGTCTTTCACCCGAAGCACCGCTGTTTTAGGCTTAGCTGTAGGCCTTTTTGTAGTTTTCTTGAGTTGAGGCTTAACAAATTTACCTCCCTGCACTTTGAGAGGCTCCTAGAGGACGTAATCAACAAAATTATATCACTATGTACCTGTTTAAAAGCAATCAATTCTCTTGTGCAGTGCATTAGTGTCTTTTGTGCATTGTAAACGAATAACACGGTGATGTTAGCGTCATGCTGTTTAGATTAATCTAGAAAGTCAACAATTAGGCTAAATTCTTTAGAGAAATTTCAAAATTATCTCAATTTCGTTCGGATTCGATTTTACCTCCTTATCTTCTTCTTCTTTGCCTTTTCCTTTTTTAGCCACAGCAGGTTTTTTTACTTTAAGTGATGCTGCTTCTGAACCTTCCTGATATATTATATAAACATTAGTTTCGAATCAAACTTAACAGAATCCACTAACTTTGTGAGATAATTCCAAAATAACAAAATTATGTACCGTGGGCTTTTTCTTAGCAGGTGTCTTTTGCGTGAGCTCAGCCTCTTCTGGGGCAGTTGTGCTTGTTTTAGTACGTGGTTTCGACACGTTGAATTCCTCCTCAGTGTCCTCGCCCTATTACCACGTTAAATACAAACATATAGGTGCTGTACATATAGACAAAAATATAAATAATCTACAAAAAAAGTGAAAGCGTAGCAATATTCAAAGATTCAAGAGTGTGATAACTTTTGCCGCGCGGAAACTAAACTTAGCAATAACAGGAGAAATTATTAAAATCCTATTCAAATTTAACACGGTGGAATATTGCTGCACTTTACGGTTACTTATTAACAGTGAAGAATTATCTCAGATATTGATGAATTTAATATAAACAACTGTCTCAACGGCTCAATATAAATTTAATTATAGATATAACTCAATTCAAATTTGAATTTCTAAGACAATTCATAAAGGGAAACAAGATCCAGTAACTAGGTATAAATACCGGAAGTTAATGTTGCTTGGTTTTAGTAAATTGTAATATTTTCTTAATGACTAGTGTTAAAGAAAGTGACAACGGGTGTATTCATTGATCTCCATTTGTAAAGTGCTATAATACAATAGTAGTAGGTAGTGTGTAGTGGTACCACTCCAGATGTGCTATACATCTTTGCTATATTTAGTGCTGCAAAAATTTTGTCACGAGCTATGAAATCATTGGTGTCTTTTGGGGTGTACCTAAAAAGCTATTTAAGTAAAAACATTGTGTGTGCATTCTACTTGATTTCCAAAGTACCTAATAATACCTTTACAAGAACTATACCCCTTTTTGTTAAGGGTTGTGTGTCATTTTGATTGAGTATAGGCGTCGTGAATATCTGTGAATGTTTCAGAAATTTATGAACTGTTGATAATATCTCCATGATAGGTTCCTGCTGGACTAGTTGTAATAGTTCTTTTGATAGTACAACTGGTACTAGTTTATCCCACTTGTACCATTGATAGAACAAGTGGGAAATGGCGTCTGGGATTACTTGACACCTTTAATGTTTTTGGGTTTCTATGCTCATAGCTTACATAAATATGGTTATTTAGTCATACCTTTTGGGGAACTTCCTTAGCAGAGGGCCTCTTGAGTGTTTTCGACTCAACAATCTCAGGTTTCTTAACACTGAGCTTGGCTTCAGCTTCACCCTCCTAAATATTATATTCAATGGTTATTAGATCTTGTTAATTAAATAGACTGAGAATAAACTCATTATTAGCCTGTCAGATAAACCACATTGAGTATAGGCCTCTCCATGTACATGTCATTCAACTCTGGTCTATGCAACCCACTTGCATGTTTTCCTGCTATCTTTGCTATACTATCCGACCATCTGAAAGAAGAAGTCTGCCGAAAGTAAACTATTCCCATGTTAACGCTTGGCTGCATCACAATGTGTATTAGCTTGATTTTCATGGTATGTTGACCAAATTGTTAAAATTGTTCTTAAAATATCTCATTTAGAAATGTTTTGTGTTAAAATATTATTATGAATGTTTACGAACCGTGGGTTTAATTTCTGCTGGTGTTTTGTGTGTGAGCGAGACTTCCTCAGGTTCTTGTCCTGGTTTGACAAGTGCCTTTGGCTTGGATATGCTAACGCTTTCATCAACATCCATTGGCTGGAGAATGGAATCAAATGTTATGTTATTATGTGAATCATAAATAAATATCCTTCTAATTAGAAGATACATTATTATAGATAAAATACTTGTTTTGTTTATCGTTGTCATCTCATACCTCAGGCTTTGATTTGTCTTTGACTGAACGACGTCTACCAACAGCTGTGGCTGAAGGTACATCTTCTTCTTCAGGTTTTGTATCGTCCTACCAAAACGTGTCATGTTTAGATAATGCCATTCAATAAAGCGCAATATTAAATAAGCATTTTCACAATTGAAAAATATTACAGTAGCTATGAAAATGTAAGTGTTTAAGGCCGTATTGATATGTCACTGTAATATTGTAAAAACCACGAGATTACTATCTTACGAAAAAAAAGTTAGATTATAATCTGTCAATAAATTGTAAACAAGATCGACAGTTCAGTTCAGTTCAGTTCAAATTTTTTATTGACCATAAAATCATACATATTACTTAGTCAACGTCAATATAATAGCACGGTTTAGCATTTATTCTTTTTTTGGTAAACCTATCACGAAGGGTAAACGGGAATTCACTTCGCCCATCCCCTATATATCGTTCACCTACCCTGAACCAACACCACCACTTTTCCCAGTGATTCGTCATTTCAGTTTCAATCGCGGGTTTCGTAATTTTACGGTGACATATATAAATTACAATCAAGTTTGTGTTAGATCTGTAATAAGACTAAAGTCTTTTGTAGTGTATGTACCTTCTTTTTTTTCTCGAGAGGTGTAGGTGTAACTTTCTCATATTTCTCGAGAACTGGCCTTTCATAGTCATCAACGAATTCCTCGGCGACCTTTAAAAGTTCGTAAAGATAAAAGTTTAAAGACATGAAAGTACGCATACGCATATTATATTATACATTATTACTTTAGAAGAAACAGGATAAATAATATAGATATAGATAAAATAGATAAAAGAGATCCTGTATTATTCATAATTATACGAAGAGGAGAAAAAATATTAATTATTTGATATGGTAATATATTATTATGAGAAAATCTTAGCTCTATTTCTGAAAATAACTAAAAATTACGAAAGCGAAGCTTTGGTACAGCTTAGGCCATGCAAACAAAAGCGTATGTTATTTACGTACTTACGATTTCAAGAATGTCTAAAGCTGAACTGAAAATTTAATTGAAGACTTTTGGTCAACCGACTGTTTAGAGAGTTGCAAAAATTAGTGTGCTCTGCGCTATGTAGTGCATAGTTTAGAAATTCAGTAAATAGGAGAGTATAAGAGTATCCTGTGTAGTGTGTAATGAAATATATGAAATGTAAAAGAAATCCCGTGCAAGTGAAGTGTTTCCAAAATGTATACCTCTTTCTCTTTGAGAGATAATCGTTTTTTGGCAATTGGTTTATCTTTCTCTGCAGGTTTTTTCTTTGGTTTTTCTGGTTCCGGCTTCTCTTCACCCTATGCAAATATACATAAATTAATGTCTATTATTTTAGGTTAACATACGATTTTTTTTTGTAACAGTAGTTTTTGTACCTTATCTTTGGCAATTGAACGCTTCCTAAGAGCGGGTACTTCCGGTTCTTCATCAGGTCCCTTTGGTTTGATTTTGCCTTTCATCATATCGGGCTCATTCTATTGTATAAATACGAGATATTTAAATGATAATCAAAAGTAAAAAATATATTCATTTTAATATAATAAAAAAGTATTTCCATACGAAATTATCTGTTTTCTTTACCTGAGCCTCGACAGGAGCTTTTTCTTTAGGTGCCCGATTATATTTGTCATGAGTCTCAAGTTCGGGTCTTTCGTAATCTTCAATGATCTCTTGTGTGGCCTAAAAAAGTTGTAAAACCATTTAAAGCTTTTTTCAATTAAACATTCATACATAACCGTTTCTTTCATGATAATTTGTAAAACTTTTTCAATTTGACGAAGAAATAAAATCTCGTACCTCCTCAACACCGTTTTGTTTTTTGGTCCTATCAAGCGAAGATGGTGATATTTTGTCGTACTTTTCAAGGTCTGGCCTTTCGTAGTCATCAATAAACTCCTTCTCTTCTTGAGGCTTTAAATTATGAAATATTTTATTTATAATTATGAACCATGTTTATTAAAAGTAAAAAGCTTTCATATTTTAAATAACTCTGTTTTTACCTTTTTGATTGGTTTCTTAGACTTGGCAACCTGAGGTTCTGCAGGTTCTTCCTCAGTAGGTTTGGCTGGTGCCTTAGCAAGTTTGACCTTTGATAGTTCATCAATGGGCTCTTCTGGTTTAGGAAGACCCTTTTTGATGCTTGGTCTCTTGGGTTCAACTTTTTCTTCCTCTGTCTATTAGATATAAACTTATGTTAGTTTATATTCTAACATACTTTATCAGTATTCCATTAAAGGCATTATAAAGTTTATATCTTCATTTACCGACATGTTTGTATTTCAGCAAAAGTGTAAGTTATTTACTAACTACCTTGTCTCTACTTGCAAAATAAATAAAGTTTAACCGAAGCTACTAGAATCCTGCTACAATTAATGATCTTAAAGAAATATTCAAAATGCCTACTCATTTTGAATTACTTCAATTATATGGGAAACTTGTTTTACCTTTGGTTTGGTTTCTACTTTAGGTTTTTTCTCCTCAACCGGTGCAGAGACTGACAGCTCTTCTTCACTCTCATATTGCTCGCTTTTGATGCTTTCCGATATTGAAGCGCGTTTTGTCTGTTCGAGTTATGGCAATTTATCATTAGTAAAATTAACAAAAAATATTTTTATATGTTCATGTGTGAGTGTAGTGAGTGAAGTGTTTACCTTGTCCAAGTTATCCTCTTTAGGTTTTTTAGCGACAGGTGTTGGTGTAATCTTTTCGTATTTCTCCAAAACTGGACGCTCGTAGTCGTCGACAAAGTCCAGTACCTCCTATATTGAAATACAGTTTAGCACATAAATTGTTAACACAACACACACAACAAAGAAAATAAAATTACATAATATGAATCACAATATTGAACGTAACATTGATTGTGTGATAAAAATAGCAAATATTGTCTAATCATGGAATGTCACGTACAGACATATGGATGACTATCCGGATTTTTTTAAGTCATTAATTTGCAAAAACAACTATGATAGAATAAAGCTTATTTACAACAAATTGCGAATTAATTATTTGCTCGAAGGCGTTACTTACGTCTACTTCTTTCTTAGCAACAACCTTCTTTTTAATGACTTTCTTCTTTTCCTCCGTCTTTTCAGTCTTTTTGGTTACTTCCTTCTTTTCTTCATCAGGTGCCTCTTTAGGCTTGGTAGGTTTAAGTTTTGGTATAGCTTCTATTTTAGCTTCTGGCTCAGGCTGAGGCTTCTTCTTCTCAAGCTTCTCAAGAAGGGCCTTCTTTTCTTCTTCGGTCTTAGCCGTTGTCTTCTCAAGAATCTTCTTAGCATCTTCTTCGGCTTTCTTTGTTTCCTCAACTTTGGTCTCTACTTTCTTGGCTTCCGCTTTAGATTCAGTTTTTTTAGCTTCTATCTCGATGTCTTGTTTTGATTCAACAGTAACTTCTTCCTTCTTAGATACCTTCCTGGTCGCAGTTTTCTTCTGCTCTTCAATTCTCTTTTCTTCTTCTTTCTTTTTAGTTTCCTCTTTCTTTTTGACTTCTTCTTCCTATTGTCAAAACAAAAAAAATATTGATTTTGTATTTAGTTATACTCGATAGCGATGATTTTGTAGTGTACGCATCTTCGTACGTCCTTTTATAGCTTGTAAGTTAGTTTAGATCCTTCACTCCCCTGCTCCAATCTACCCTTCTTCGAAGCTGTCCTGTCTCTATCAATCCTCTTTCCAGGAATGCGAGAAGGCCAGCCTGAACTGGCCACTTCTCATCAAGATCGCATTTGAATCCGAAGAGGATTCGAAATACTGACTGAAGCGAAGACCAAACCCAGCCTCGAATGTAGATGGACGTATCTATTTGTGATATACTATTCTAAACCACCTAACTACCTGGAACACCCTACCTACGGACTGTATGGCCTACCATGGTATTATAAGCCGAGGGGCTATGCCCCGAAGAACTACCTAACTTAATCGGGAGGAACTGCAGACGTGGGACAAGGGCGCTATCCCGCTGGTTAAGTACCCTTCATCCACTGGCCGTCATCTACATATTTTCCAGAACCCTTCACGGACCACTTCTCTCAATGACGAAGACCAGAAGACCCTAGCGTGGTGTAGAGACTAGTGTTTATAGTGGTCATCCTGTTTACCCTTTTATACTATATAAACTAGGTAGGTCGGTAACCCTTTTGTGAACCTCTTGAAGTAAAAATATGTTAAGACAGACCTACTGTATTTCCCTTGCTCATTATCGTGTAATGCACCAAACATGTATCAAATCCATTCTCACCTTCCTTCGCTCCTCAACGTGATTTTCTTCTACGATTGATTTCTCTTCCACGATCGACATTTCTTCCTCTGACTCTTCAATGACGGTCTTCTCCTCTTCCTCTTCTTCTTCTTTCTCCTTTTTTTTCTGTAAAATGTCGTAACATATTTGAGTACATTTTTTTGCTAGAAGTTGGCCACTTGGGTTTGGAAATTGTAGGGTGCTATTTCGTGGAATAGTTATAATGAATTTTTGATTTAATTATTAAATTTTTAGCATATATTTTTTTGCGTTTTCTACATTACTAAAGTAAACATCATATATTATAAATTTAAAATTCGTATAATAATAAATGTGTACCCACTAAGGTGCACGGGCCTTAAGTCAAATACGAGTAAGATTGAGTCATACTTTACATTTTAATCATAGTGTATATTGGTGACCTTACCTTCTCATCAACAATAGTAAGGTCAGCGCTTGACTCATCTTCGCCAAACTCATTCTTGATCACCACCCGGTAGTTGGCGACGTACTTGGAGGAAACCTTCCTTATGATGAGCCGGGCGTTCGTGCCGTCAAACGAGGTATTGACCTCTGACGACTCTCGGATGACGGTTGAGTTCTTGTACCACGTGCAGCGGCACGACTGGTCTGACGACTTGAGGACAGCAATGAACTCTGCCTCTTCGTTTTCCTTTTTGGCCTGCGGATTTGATGAAATGAATGGTTAATATTCAGGCACAATAATGAAATACCAAAAATATTAACAGTGACGCTCCAGTAACTTTGTAGAAAGCCACAAGTGGTTTAATTAACTCTTAGGATTCTCTCTATTTATAGTCAAACATTATGAAATGTCGTCAGCATCATTATAGTACACAGATATAATGCCGCATAGGTTATCAACATAAGGTTAATTTAATATAATATGCAGAGAGAATAAGTTTTTCTATCACTTACCAAACTCCTAAGATGTTTGACAATCTTTGGTCCTTCTCCCTTCTCTTCTAGTATTTCTGTAATTTCGACTTGCTGTGAAGTGGCTTCTCCCTTCTCGTTCTTAGCAACGAGTTTGTATGAGCCCTTGTCGACTTGCGATACGTTTGAAATTTCCAATTTTACTGTAAACTCACCCTGGAATTTACGACGATTCAAATGAGTTCATTAAATCTATAACATGTGTTCTTAGTTTATTGTGGATATTGTGATATCAGTTAAAAACTTACTTCTCTGAGGGGTTCAATCAGTACAGTGTGTCTGGAACCTTCTTTCACTGCATTAGATTCCTTGAACCAGGTGCACGAAGGTGCAAATTTACTTAATACTTTACATTCAACAATAACAGTCTTCTTCTTAACTATTTTAATGACCTTTGGTTTTTCTTTGATTACTGGAATGACTGAAACGGAGAAAAAAATGTGTTACCCAATATATATTTTTCGTCCTATTGAAAAGATTTCTTTGTTTCGTACTTTTGTACTTACTTTCAATATTGAGCGTAAGATTCGCATTGAGCTCTCCAAGTTCATTTTTGATATTGCATTTATATAATCCGGAGTCTTCAATACCAGGATCGATGAGTTCCAAAATGATTGTGTAAATATCATCTTTCACTTCAATCCTGGTCTTGATCTTCGACGAGTCCTTGATTTCTTTACCCTCGTGGTACCACACGATCG
Organism: Argyresthia albistria; assembly: GCA_963457715.1. Taxonomy (NCBI): domain Eukaryota; kingdom Metazoa; phylum Arthropoda; class Insecta; order Lepidoptera; family Argyresthiidae; genus Argyresthia; species Argyresthia albistria. Next base: position 5,763,574 of record OY735275.1, on the reverse strand, counting down.
TCGGCTTCGGGCTAGCTTTAACCTTGCATGCCATGGTAACTAGTTTACCATTATCCTTAGATTGTATTGTGGGTTTCTCCACAAACGTTGGTCCTTCTCCTTCAGGCTCTGGTTCAGCCTCGATATTCAGATTCAGATTTGCATTGCTTTCACCAAATTCATTCCTGACGTGACAGCGGTAAGAGCCACCATCCGCTCCCGTCGGGTTTGATAAAAGCAACACCAGCTCATATACATCTTCGCCCATCTCGGACGACTTCAACTCAATCTTACTGCTAGCTTTGATAACCGTTGTGCCACGGTACCACGTGACTTCAGCGGCCGGCTTCGCCTTACAGACACACCTCATCGTGATGAGTGTGCCGTCTTCATTGGGAATGATGCGAGGTTTTTCGATGAATGATGGAGCAAAACCATTCTCATCATCCCCACCTAAAGAGAAATCACGATTTGTAGACGCAGTATACCAGACAATATATTTACGGGAATATTTATATAGAATTATATATTTTGGGATATATTAACGCATCATGCAGCTGAAAGCTTAAGCCTGTACATGCGAATTGCTACTGTATGCGTACCAAATTTACAAAATAATGTACCTTGGAAGTTAAGGGCAATATTGGCATTGCTCTCGCCAAACAAATTGAAGGCATTACACCTATAATTTCCACCATCCTCCCTTGTAGGATTTATAATTTCTAACGTAAGATTGTACGTGTCTTTCCCAGTTTCTTTCCTAGACATCTTCATTTTCTTTCCATCTTTTATTTCCTTCTCTCCATGGAACCATGTGATGTCTGGCATTGGATGTGCTTCAAGCACACATTCCATAATCAAAACGTCTCCTTCTTGTCTAATTGTTGGCTTTTTAGGGAACCTAGGTGCTTTACCGTCGGGGATTCTGTTTGAAAATTTAAAATATAAATAAACGGACATTCTTATTATGAGTTTATGACTGATTGAATAACAATAGTTTGGAGGATTTCTTACTTAGGTTTGTCTCCACCTTCAAAGTTCAGGTTTATTTTGGCAACACCTTCACCATGCTTATTTTTTGCCAACGCTCTGTACTCTCCCTTGTCTGAATCTTCAACGCCTATGATTTCTAATCTCGCCATATGATATAAAGTTTGGTCCTCTTCTAATGAAATTTTGTATCTACTACTTTCTTTAATTATTTTTTTCCCATGATACCTGTGGCAATGATTTTATATATGAGTTTGATTGTAGAAAGATTGTGTTAATTATCATCATGTTTATAAATGTTTTATTTCTTACCATGCAATGGTTGGTTTCGGTTTGCCAACACATCTGCATTCGAAAGTGATTTTTGTGCCGTCTTCCGATTGCCTGATTACTGGTCTCTCCGTAAATGTAGGTTTGATTGTGTCGTCAGGTACGGGAGCTTCGTCGCCTGGTTTATCAATTAATTTGTTAATAAAAACTTGACTGTCTAGATCATTTTAGTTTCTATAACTTTTTTGTTTCACACGAAGATTTGCAGCTGCTTTTGTGTTAACCTTATATTTAAGATGTTTTCTTAAATTACAATATATAAATTTAAATAATATCTTTATATTGATAAATACAATACATAATCGAATGCCAGGTTAATCGTTGAATGTATAAGGAAGTACATAATTTAATATAGTAAAATAAACATAGGTACAGTTAACATATATATCAGTTGCATTTATTTCAAATTACTAATATCACTACGTTTCATCATCCAATTTTACTTGAATTGTATTATATATCTCAAGTTTGTGCATGTGAACATAGTTGCAAGTTATAGTCAGGTTACCACAATAGGCTGGCAGATTACCTGCGCCTATATTCACACATAACTTTATGATTTAGGAGTTGTGTAGTACGCATGACAGTTGCCATTATTTGAGGTTAATTAGCTCCGGCCAAAGCATATACTTACCTTTAAAACTGTATAACATTTGAAACTTTCCCACAATAATAAATCACATGACATAGAGTGAATGAGTCATGCGTTTGATTGATATCATTAAACTCTAGTTTCTGTCATGTCATATATAAACGTGTTCTTGTTATATCTACAAAAACAATTGCCTAATGCATGGCCATGTTAATATTATTAGAAGCATAAGTGCAAATGACATATGGTAATAAGTTTTGAATTGTTTGCTTATTAATTTGTTGTGGAATATGTTTGTTAAGTAATTTTTAGGGCAGCATTTTATGACTAGTCTATCATGGTTGCAAGCATATTTTTGTCTTTTATGAAAGTTTTGTTTGTAATTTTCATAAAATGCATCCCCGAAATAAAGAAACATAAGTAATAGTGTTGTTTTAATGGATGGTGTCTGTGTATGTAAGTTTTTGGGTGTAAAATAAAGATTATAACTATTGTGACTTACTTGCTACCATATATTTATACAATTTCGAAGTTGAAATTAAGAAAACATCTTAAATCGGTGGTTAAATTACATAACGAGTGTATTATGTAGAGTATTTTGACACTTCGAAGTAAATTAGTTTATGACGGTAAAAGCGCTGCAAATACTACGTATACAAGATTATAAGACAAAATATTATTACTATAACGAATAAAAGATTAGCGTCACACAATAAAACAACAATACTTACTGTCTAGATGTTAAACAGATAACAATTACCATGACTTTAGAACATATTGCCAATTTTATCCCACATCTACATATTCTCAAATTGATATCTCGCGAAATTTTGATTGTAAGAAAAAATCATCTCTTACGCGATGTAGGTTTCAGGCAATAAATCAAACTAAACTCTTCACAAAATAAAAGGTGACAGCGTCCATGTCACTGACGTAATAAGGTTGAATTTAGTTTGGCCCACCAGGCCTTTTATTTTGTGAAGATTGTAATAATCCAACGCCACAGTGACACAGACATTAATTTCGTAAATGCCTAGCGCCATCTATAGACTTAGTCATTTACTACGTCCATGCCCAGCGCCACTAGCGACGCAGATATTTCCTGAACCCCAAGTAGCGTTGTTTGTACTTACTGTCGAAGTTCAGGCTAATCGTCGCATTGCTCTCGCCGAGCTCGTTTTTGGCCGTCACCCGGTACTTGCCAGCGTCCTCTACCGTCACGTTGCTGATCTCCAGCGAGGCATGGTATGACTTGCCCTCCTTGTCTACGGCCATCTGGAATACCAGAGAAGAATGTTTGAATCGCAGGGTCAGTGTACAGTCTCACGAGCACGAGCCGTGACCCTGAACATACACGATTAAAGATTAGCTATCAAGAGAGCGTGATTTCATGCAATCTTCCTGATATATTTTGTACGTGAGTTATGTAGTACAATCATTGGGGAGAAATAAGAGGCTCTCTCTACAAAAGTTGGAGTAAGCAGTTTTGTTTTTGATTTGTATCGCTTAAGTAGATGCTAGCCATGACCCTCTGACTACCTTTAAGACACCCCTCATACGGTGCATGATAGGTGACACACCAAGACGTCTGAAAACATCTATTGTAAGGAATGAAAGTATAACTTCCCCTAATTTTAATGTCCAATATTTTTCTTTTCCGGCCAGGAGAACGAGCAGAAGGTTTAAAAGTTTTCGACCTCCAGCCCCCCTAGACAAGACGCAAAACGCTATTATAGTTCGCACGTAACGCTAAGAATATGTATGCGATTTGACATTTGGTCACGCTGCGCTAGCGTCACCAAATGTCAAATCGCATACTTTTTAGGGTACCGTACCCGAATGGTGCCAAACGGGACCCTATTACTGAGACTTCGCTGTCCGTCTGTCCGTCCGTCCGTCCGTCCGTCCTGTCTGTCACCGGGTCCGTCTGCACGAACCGTAATAGCTAGAAAGCTGAAATTTTCACAGAATGTGTATATCTGTTGCCGCACCAACCACAAATACTGAAATACGAGAGATATTGCAAATTATAGGGAGCCCCGATACAAGAGACGTGTTTAGATACACTTACGCATTTCAAAATGGAGATCTTGAGTGAAACGGTTTATTTATTGTCATAGCAACCATGTCATAGACACATATACTACATATTTAAATATGATAGCATATTTCGCGTCAACCCACATGGTTGTGGTAGCTCAGCCGGTATGATGTAGACTCTCAATCCGGATGTCGTCGGTTCAAATCTCGTGAAGGCATAAACTTTTTAAATTTTCATTTTGTTTATTTTTTTATTCTTTTGAGTGCTTTTGATTTGTTGTACGATGGTACGGTACCCTTCGTGTGCGATACCGACCCGCACTTAACCGATTTTTTAAATAATGCTTCAAAGGTTGACTCTATGACAATAATGTCTATAAGAAGAATGAAGATGATAAAATGACAATTAATTTTTGCATTTGTATCTACTCTGTATGTCCCATAGTTACAAAGTTGCAAGCGGGAGAAAGTGGGGTTCTCCCGCGCCTCATAGAAAACATTCTAGCAGACCTAGTTTTAGTACTTGGTCATGTTGAGTATCGTTCCCATATAAGTAATAAACGTAGAATTCATTCTTGATGACAAAAAGTCACCTTTCTATAAAAAAATTTGGTGAAAACCTTAAAAATAAAAATAAACGTAATTTATTTTTGTGTTCTATGGACTAAAACTAAAATAAAGAATCAATTTTGGATTGTGAAAAATCTTAAAAGTAAGCCTGTTTTCTCTTGTTTGTGAAAATATGTACTTTGTACATACTTGCTCTCAGAATACTTCAGAAAAAGAACGAAAAGCGAGCGTGGCATCACCATGACGGTGCAATGATTTGTTTGTCAGTATTATAAACTCTGCTAAACACAAACTTGGTTTGCTCTCCTATGTGTAGTCAATAAGTTGAGGATTGTTATGTCAAAGAAATTTTATAAAAGTGGTTCTAAAAGAGGGTGGTCAAACGGGTGGACGGATTTTGATGCGGTTTTCTGTGAATGGTAGTAACTTATTTGGCGAATGAAATGACGAACCGGTGAAGGCTCAAAGCCTCAAGCAGGAATATTTGATCAGAAGAAAGAACCTTATGACATGTATGTTTATTATTACCTATTACCTGTCCAACGATATAGCTCATATACATAGTAAGCAGTAGTTAAACGTGTATGACCCAAAACCTTTTGATTCTTGGAGATGATCTGGATCATGCAGTAAGGATGTGGTATGGCCCGGTAAATACAAGAGATGGAATACTACTGATTCTATACTGAAAATCCATCTTAATTGTGTTGGGAGTATTTTGGACGCCCATTCAAGTCAAACTACTGGGCCAATTTGAATATACTTTTTTGTTATCGACGCGAATTTTTGTCTTCTTTGATTTACTGATACACATCTTTTAACAATTATGTACGGTTTTCGTATTTTTATATTATTTTTTTAAATCTGAAACAAGAGCCAGAATTTAGCAATTTTTCGAGCACCATGGGTTTTCAAGGTTGCAATTTTCAGTACAAACTACTCTCAGGGAACCTAACAACACATAAAAAAATCGTTGATAAATGCGCGTTCGCGATGTTAGATGTTGATAATGACTGCTAAATGATGATAAATTATAACTGCTACTGTCAATTTAAAAAATCGTTCATAATCCATATTCAATTAGACCAAACAAGTTATTGTTATTTAAAAAAAAAAACATAGTTAGCTTTTAAGTGTTCCATCCAATTATCCACGACTATAAGTAAATGCTTATCTACAATCGAAATTTATCATTGTCAAGGCAAAGCCAAAACTGTAGTAGTACCAAACTCTACATTAGGAGCAAAGTCTAAATTAAAAACCTATTAAGAAAACAACAAAGGTCTACTTCCAACCAGACAGCATAACAGCCGGAATGAGGTCAGAAGGTCAGGCTAACACCTGGCACCTGGACAGAACTGCTCGCCAGGCCAAACCGGGTCAAGGCCATCTTAGAGCACTTTTAAAACTAGATCTTCAGTTGTATAGCTTTATATTTATTTTTTGAAATAAGGCTTCAGGACTGACATCTCAACAAAGTTATAACAATTAAAACTGTTGAATTTGTTAACATTACTTATTTCTTGTCCAAGTAAGTATTCCTAATAGTTTCTTAGCTCTTGATGGATATCATGTAGTGATTCGAAAGTGGGCTGCGGGCTTCTCAATAAGTACGTTTTGGACAGTAGAACGAAGTAAGCTGGCGTCAAACTGGCGCCAGCGTAAATACGTTTTGGAAAGTAGAACGAAGTACGCTGGCGTCAAACTGGCGCCAGCGTAAGTACGTTTTGGACAGTAGAATACGAAGTTCACACTGGCGCTTGTGAATATTCCGGTTTTAGTAGAATAACAAATATCTCGTATTGAAATCTGTGCCAGGCTTGTCGTATGCTTGTGAACTTAGTAGAATTCGGGTCCAGAAGCGATGTAAATGTTAGTTTACCTTATGCCTCGCCCCGGGCTTAACCTCGAGCGTGTTGTGGAACCAGCTGACTCCGGGCACCGGCTCCGCCTCGATCTTGCAGTCGAAGATGAGGCGCTTCCCGTCATCCTCCTGGCGGATCGCCGGCTTGCGGGCGAACGTGGGTGCCTTGCCATCCACTTGCCTGCGGAGATGGAACACGGGTTATTTACAAACGTCTATGGCGTCGGGAAACGATCGTGCGGGTACAGCGACATCTAGCCGAGACGGTTACTGGGGTGAACCGTTTCTAGTGGCATTTGTTTCAGGCGCTTCCGTGTTTCGGATGTCAGTACCGGCTATTCATCTACTATCCATAAAAAAAGAACGGGGGATGGGTTTAGTATTAAAATTAAAGTACTGTTATAGTTAAGAGCCAAACCAACCGGCCGAAAAACTGCATTGCAGTTGGGCAGACTTAAAATTATATAATTTAGTGCTTTTTTCAAAAATAAACGTTATAAATAAAATTGCTACTTGGTCACACCTCGGACACTTCATAGAACGCTCGTAAAATAATCACCTATTACTACTACATAACCAAATGATGTTTGTATACGTGCAAATGTGTGCGTAAACTTTGCTAGGGCTGGTGGCGCGGCAAATGCAGCGATATTAAAGTATACGCGTCGTCACTCGTCCGGCGTTCAGCCCTGGCCCCTGTCTATTGATCCTTTAACCAATCGTTTGACGCCAGGGGTGGGGTGCGGTATCTGACTGAATCAGCGCGGGGAAGGGAGTGGCCGTTCTGTACGGAGTACTATTATCTCATCTGTGAATTGGTTGGTGGTAGTGGTTGTAAAACTGTGTTAGATGTATGTAGAGGCCTTAATAAGGCAGCTTGACTTCTGACAGATGGATTGGCCACTCGCCTGACACCCCTCCACTAACCAGCACTGAGCCAGCGTGATGGAGTGTGGTTCAATTTTCATCAAAATATCCACGCGTCACGCCTTTTCCCAGACGGGTTGGCAGAGGCACTGTGCCGACTTTTGGCCAGTGTTTCAATACCCCATCTTGCATGATAGGGGGCCGGCCCATCACCACAGCTATGTAGTAATAAAGGTTCCCCACGATGTTTTCGATCACCGTTAGAACGTCCGTAACCTACTTAAGATAAAGGAAATATCATTGGCAGGTCCGCACCGGGACTCGAACCAACATCTCCTGCGTAAGAGGCAAGGGTGAATCCCACTAGACCACGGAGCTCAACCTGACCCGAATGAAATCGAAATCCAAAAGCTTTATGTAGTACCTAAGCTTCAACTTTTAACGAAGGCTCAGCCACTTGTAATAAATGGAAACGCAAGAAACTAAATGAGTTATACTTACTTCTGTTTGTCTTCGTCCGCAGCTGGAAAATAAGACAAATTTTAATATTTTTTTCTGGCAATAAAGTCACTAGTTAAACGTATACACCTTGGCAAGAAATGCTAGATATTATGAAATGATGGCAACATTTGCAGACTATTGCGTTATTTCTCTAATGACATTTTGGTTTGCCCTTCCGGAAAAGAAAAATATTTGACATTAAATTTAGGGGAAGTTATGCTTTCATCCCTTACAATAGATGTTTTCAGACGTCTTGGTGTCACCTGTCATGCACCCTATGGGGGGTGTCTTAAAGGTAGTGAGGGGGTGAAAATACGGAGTAGTGCACTATTGTCACTTACATACATAAATACATATTATTACCTATGATCGCACCTTATTCCTGAAGAGGGGTAAGCAGAGAATAAAGAACTCCACTTGCTACGATCCTGGCATGTCACTTCATTATTTTATTTCTAGATTTTCTTGCCAAGCTGTGCATCTGAATTTTAGTCTTAGTTCCTTAAGAATTTGAGGTACCTGCCAAGTTGGTTAGTTAAACTACAGATATAAAGGTTAAACTGAGGTTGGTTTGTGTTATTGATATATATACAAAAATAGTCGGTTGAAACGCAAAACCAATGTTTGTATAGCAGATCATCTGATGAAGTTGTTTATTTAACATCGAACATGTGGTAGAAATAATCACTGCTCAGTGTGTTGGTTGGTAAAGGTTTAGAATAGCCCACGCATAGAAAACATGTTAAATTCTCGTTCTCTCATGCTTTGAAGACGTTCTCCGCCGAATAATCTGAGCTCACGAGGCAGAGTGCATTTATAAAGAGAACGTAATTTTGGGTCGGCCGGTAATTAGTTATCATGACAATAGGCCGGTAAAGAAGAAAATGCTTAAATTTTGACTTTTGCTAATAATGATAATAAGAAAAAGTTAAAATTTACACTTTTTGTAATTCATTTGGCTCATCTTATATTTTCCCAAGGCTTTGAATACGCTCCCAGAGAAATAGCTTTAGATTATTGATATGAGAAGGAATCGCTCATATTAATAATGACCATCTCCTTTCGTACAGCGTTGAATTTTTTTCCTTATATGATTTGTAAGATCGCGAACTACGCCTGGACCAAATATATCCCCTTATGAAATTTACACGCTGTATATTATAAGTGAATCCTCCCTTTTCGTTATTTAATCGATCCACTACTTGTATATCAGTATTTCAGACGACGTACCCCATATTTTCATCAACATTTGAACCATCTCATTTTCTCGCAACATTTGCGCTTCGTTGGGTAACGAAATTAACTCGGTGACTAATTACTTTAAATCGTTATTCATTTGTCATCTTGTTGACCTGTCCTCAGGTTTTCGTCAGGTGATTGTCGTCACGGAGAGCGATGTGCATACTTGTATTACATGTGCGCGCGCGCATGAATTCTTTGCATTTTTTGGCTCTGAATCGCCAATCCCACCGTATTTTTTGCTCATGTTAGTATTTCTGGATATGAGTAACCTCTGTTATTTTCGAAATTGTGTTTATGTTGACAACAGTGTTGTATTACTGTGATATACTTTCGCTAGACCTAGGCCTGCAATAAAAACCGCTCTCAGCTTTGAGAGTGGTCTCACCTGTCACAGTGACAGTTTCGCCATCAGAAATCGCGTGATCACGTACCACCATTTTAAATTAATCATCGATTATCTTACCGTAACCTTTGTAACCACCGTCTCGGAAACCGGCCGGCCGTTACTAATGTTAGCTAGTAATGCAACTAATTGCGTATTTTATTCCATTTCCCCGATCATTGATCGAATGAAGGAAATATCAATCAATGAAATATATTGATTCAATTTCGATTCTTACTCATCTCGTTAAATGGATCAACAGAATTAGAGCATTTCGTACAGAAACTATTTTCGGTGCAATGACCCAGAGACGGTCGGACATGTTTGACTCACTAAAGTATTTGTATTGTATGGTCGGTATTCACTTACATAATGGGTTGATACCGAGCCAACATAACGTCAAAGTTGAGCACATCAGAAAGTTCACTTCGACCGAAGAATTTACAGTGTAGCGCCCTTTGAATTCTTGTGTGGATGATTTTTGTGACCAAAAAAATATGTGAGGTTCAAACGCGGAGCGGAGGAATGTAGGTTTATCGTTGCCGAAGCAAGTAATTGCCTAATATTCCGCATGATTTGAAATCTCGATTTATTGTTAATTAATGGAACTCAAATGAGTAATTAGGCAATTACTTCAGCAACGATAAACCTGAATTCCTCCGCTCCGCGTTTGAAGCTGACATAATTTTTATCATTTCAATGATATCATCTGATATTACGGATTTGTTTTCCCTCTCTATAGAATCTTGATCTCAGGGATAGCTGAGCCTACAACGTAATAGGTAGATACATCTTTTTACAGAAAAACAAGAAAATACTTACGGCTAAAGTTAAGATTGATGGAGGCGGCCACCTCGCCCATCTTATTCTTAGCTTTGACCTTGTACAAGCCGGCGTCTGTCTCGATCACATCGTCCAGCTCCAGCACCACCAGGAATTTGTTGTTGGCGATGCTCTGGATCCTGAGGAGAAGGTGCATCTGGTTAAAGCCGGTCTATAGGTTAAATTGGCAACTCGGTTCGTTGTGGTTAAAGGATGCAACCATATTAAAATGAAGTGTATAACAGCTCAGAATGCTTTGGATAACTGAGTTTGGAAAGTGTCTCCTTTAGCTGGAATAACTCTTCAAAGATGGACATATGACTTTACTTATGATGCTCTGGATCCTGAGAAAAAGGTGGATCTGGTTAATATCACCACGAGATCATGAGCTAAGGAAATCACCGTCTTAGGAGTATAGGCTTCCTGAGGTACCTAGACGCCACGCCATTCAATTTGGTTAGATGCGTTTGCTGTGTGACTAGCGTTGTTTTCGTGTAAGTGCCGATTTTTATCATTCTCTTCTCCTTTTGACCTTTCTCTCATAAATAAGTCACGGACACCTTGTTGTGACGGAGTGGGAACCAAAATTAGCGATGTCACAAATAACCAAGATTCCAATTTGAGGGTTCTTTCTCCCCAACTTGAAATAGAAAAGTAGAAATGTGGAAGAAACAACAAAAATTTTATAGAAGTCCTGACTTCCGTATTATGTATGTCCAAGGTCATTCAGTCTGGTACAAAGTTGAGACCGACGCATACAATCCATATTTTCATTTAAAATATTATGTCGTGGTTTTAAAGATAAGTAATATAGGTTTACTTTCATTATTAGAACTTTGTCTTTGACAAGAGAATAATAGTTATTTATCCAACAAGTGAGGAAAGTTCGTTTTTCCTATGAGTTTTGATTTTGAGTCTTGAGCGAACGAAGGATTGAAAAATAGAATCACGAGCGCAGCGAGTGATTATAAAATTCAATCCTGAGTAAGCGAAAGACTCAACAAAACGAATAGCAAATGAACTTGCTCACATGTATATCTTTAAAACTTAACATAAAAATCAGGTAAGGTTAGTTTCTGAACGGGATCATTACTTTCCTCACTGTTCAAACAGTGAGGAAAAACTAACTTTCCTCACTGTTTTCGTAGAGGAAAGACACTTCTTTCGTGCGGGAGTGGTGAAAATAAAATTTATCCCATAGCCTAATTAAGTTACTCTCATGTGGCTTAAAAAGGAGACAACTCATGGACAATCTCATTGGCCGTAAATTGCTTTACAACTTTAGTTATGCGTAGTACTGTTATCTCTTCTGTGCTTATACCTAAGTTATTAACACATCATGCCGAAATCAAAACCGTTGTAGACACACACAATAAATTAATACGCGCGGAAATTACGCGACGGAACTGACCGAATTGTATGAAGATGAATAGTAATTGCAGCCGATCGAGTTCGGTTAATTTTATTGCTTACATTAATCGAAATAGTATTGCAGATTGCAGGCGATCGATCGGGTAATCTCAGCCTAGTTTGGTTAGGTTAGATCACAGAGTAACTTACGGTCGTTTGCAATAACCTATCTATCCTTTTTTTAAATTGTTAAGTACCTAGTATTGTACAAAATAAAATATGTAACCACTGGGAAGTAACTGTCTCCCATGATACAGGTTTTTCCTACTTTGGGAGGCAGGGACCTTAATTATGTAAACCCTGTTATTTTGAACAATAAATTATTCTTATTCTTATTCCTTGATCTGCAGATAGATAGGGTCAATTTACACATAAGTTCCATAACGCAACTGTCAAATATAACTCTAGTAATGAAAAACCATGGATAGATAGATTGCAATTGGACGCAATAGTACTTACTACGTAGGTAGTTAGACAGCAGTGGCCCGATTCTCACCCATGCGAAATGAAAGCGTAGACGTAAAATATTGACATTTTCGGATGAAATGTCGTAGACAATTCATGCTCACGCCTGCAATTCGCATGTGCGAGAATCGGTCCACAGGACAGGTAAAGGAAGATCAAATGTCAATCGTCGCGTCGTAGGTGTCACTCAAAATTCTAATGACTGAGATTCAGTTACAAAATCATAAAGTAAAGTAGTAGTCATAAAGTAATACATAAATAACAACAATAAAGTCAAAGAAGACTCATAAACACTAAAGCAACTGCGGTTTAGGAGGACCCATTTAGTCAAACTGTGAAGGTTCTCGAACTTTATGTTCCATGCTAGAGAGACATAGAAGACGTGCCAAGTGTGTCAGCTCACGAAAACGACCGCGCATTCAAGAGTCTACGGTGAGTGGAAGTGTGAAGAACTACTTGTTCAGACACTCACACCGGATTGGTTAGTCGTTTCCTACACCTGATTAACCCTATCTATCTATCTATCTATCTATCCAGACTCCAACACCCACTGTTGAGTGAAGACCTTCTCTTCATTACGCTATTTATTGCGTTCCTGGGCCAACCTTATCCACTGTTTCCGGCAGTTTTGGCGATGTCACCCGACCATCGGATTAACCCTAGGCCCTAGACTCAACCTAACTCAAGAGATTATCATCAAAAATTACATTCAAATTGAATTATTTGAGGACGCCTGGACATTAGACCAAGTCAACCACTAAATCATTTGGGTGTAAGGCGCTGTCCACACGACCGTACGTATGACTGACACTGAGTTACACGAAACGATTTTGAAATTTGAGATTGTCACCACACTAATTTAAGAGCAAGAATCTATAGAAATGTCATTTGTCACTGATGGTAAGGATATACAGGGTGACTGCGGGGTTGTGTAGCAACAAAAAAATTTAGATTTGCCTATTGGTTAGGAATGTTATGCTGTAGATGAGAGCTCGCTAAGTCAAAATTTTTTTTGGTACAAAAATTTTATTAAAATGTATGTTCAGGGTTCTATTATGGTTCAGGGTCAGTTGTTCACCCTCTACAAGTGCACTGTCTCTTGATTTTGTCATAAATTGTTTATGGCCTTTGATTTTGACACTTGTTTGTTACTCCTCTGATAAGTTTATTTGAAAATGGTTTTAACTTACTTATACTTTATTGCACAAAAACAGAATACAGACACTTAATAATGGAAAAAAACATGTACAAAGGCGAGCTTATCTCTAGAGATCTCTTCCAGCAAACCTAGGATGGACAGGATTAATTAACAAAAGATAGACCTACATATGTGTATACTGGCTGTTTCGTTTGCTAAAAAGCAAAAGTTCAGAATTCAAGTCTGGAAGCTCGTCTGGCAATTCTTTGATTGTTTTGAGTAATTTTTTTCGTGAACTCTGAAATTAGAGCACTTATCTACTCTATATTTTTCTTCTGTTATTGTTGGTGCTGTTTCTTACTGTGTTTTAGTTATGTGTAAATAGTAATTTATCTGAAGCCCGTATGTCAATATTTGTCTCGTAGTCTTTTCTAGTTTTTGTCTGTAAAATCTCTTTGTCTCCCTTTCAGCAGCTGATGGTCTATTGCATGCTTAATACCTAGATACCCTAGAGCCCTCGTCGGAACGTCTGCGTGCGGCGAGCTACGATCGTCGCAGCGTCTGAGTGCTGGAGCGCTCTTGTCACCTCCGTTATTCACAATGGTTTCTTTTTAGGCTTCCAAGCCACCGGCAACTACCTTCCAAGCTACTGGAGAGCTTCCTCGAGCCCTTGGAGCTTGCCTCCATACCTAAAGGTTGATCTACCAGTTGAGCTGATAGGCATGTCGGAGGACGACATGCCACTCTCCTGAACTGCCGCTGAAGACCACAAATTCCCGGCGAGTATCCGGGTGATCAAATCCAACCATCAATATTTAACCCCCGACCCTGACTAAATAAATCTTTCTCTGGCTCTATCATTCAGTTAGGGCACCAGAATAGGCAAACCGTGACAAGGTGAGTAAACATTCAGAATATTAAGGATAATTAATTTATTAAAATACTAACGGATTATTTAAAAACTAGCTTAATAGCTGAAATATCAATCATTTACCGACTAAGAAACAAATGTTAGAGTCACGATCCAAAAGTCATCTTGTATATGCTAAAATTTCAAATAGATTTCATGCAACTCAGGGTGAGTAAAGTAATAGTGAGTGCGGCTTGTGGCCTGTCAAGTCAAAATAGATACTTTTTATGAACTGTCAAAACGGAACTTTTGTTCCTGAGTTCTATGAAATAACAACAGAATGACGTCATGTAAAAGTGCCATCAAATTCTTTCTTTTTTTACCCAAAATTGACTCTATAAAATATATCTGCTGGAAATATAGAATTCTGAGAATGTCAAGCCATTTTGTACATAATGCTTCAACTTAAGACTTGTTCCTAGATTTATTGGATTACCTTGGCCACAAGCCTATTATAAGTAGGTTTTACGGAGAACGGATAAGGCGGAAGTGACATTTCGAACTGAAAATTTCGTTCTCACATACAATTTGCATCTTATCTACGCTGGTAGGCCTCATTGAATGAAAAACTCTTGAGAAAATGCAGTAGACAAATGAGATAGATCCGCTCGCTAAATAAAAAGTTTAGATACAAAGACACATTAGTTGGTAACAGCCCATTGCGTTCGGTGAGCATTATTGTCTGCAAATGATGATGAGGCTATCAACGAAATGAAACTAATTCTTTGAACGTTGCCGAAATCATTGTGCGCTAGTTCATAGTGCTAGATTTAGTGACCAAAATAGAGACCAGAGTTTCAGTTGTGAAAGTTATTTGTAGGAACGGCTTACTGTTGTAGAGTTTAAGCGGATGTTAGGACGGAGGGGAAACAATACTAATTATTATGGACGCCGCCGCGCCTTTGGATTTAGTAAGTTTAAAATCGACCAAATCTAGTTTAACCCGAAAACAGAAAAAGTCTTGATTAGGTAAATTTAATGACGAGAATCCTTTAGTACTCTCGTGATTTAATCATATACCAGCCAAGTGCTAGTCGGACTCTCACACGGAGGGTTCTGAAGACACCTTTATTTTTACAGTACTCAGTCCCGCTAGCCAATTATACAGGATGTCCTGAAAACAATGGCCGATTCGCCAATCACTGATAGACCTCACCATGACCTCTTTAAATACAAATTTTGACTTCAGTAAAAAGTATTACGGATTTCGAGTTTTTTTTAAGTTTTCTGGTTTTTTGGTAATTTACCACTTTTGCGTGTTATTTTCCACACCATTTTTACAAGTGATGATATTTCTTCACAATATTTTGTTCTGTTAAACGGGAATAGTTAATCTATCAAGCACAAGCGCTTAAAATCATTAGACGTCTCTAGAAATCTAACTATCAAAAAATAATTAAGTGAAATTATTGGACTATCATGTTTGATTAGTAGTCGTGTAAAAAAAATATGACACCTCAGGTTAAATTATATGTCATAAACATAATTTCGTATAAGACCACCATTTGACAACATTGCGTAATGTTATGGCGTCACTACACTATGTTTAAATCGGTCAAGTGCGAGTCAGACTCCTTCTCACGCAAAGGCTTTGCAAAGAGTTCCGCACCACCGTTTATGAAAGAGTACAAAAAACACGAATTTCGTGTAGTTCATTATTTGTTGCTGTATTGGCAACAGACATACACATTCTGTGAAAATTTCAACTCGCTAGGTATTACAGTTCGCGAGATAGAGCCCACTGACGGACAGATGGACGGACGGACAGCGGAGGCTTGGTAATGGGTTTGGCACCCTTCGGGTACAGAATCCTAAAAAGTATATATGTTGACTACCCTTGTCTAGAAGCCAATTGCAACTGCATTCACAATCCGTCGGCAGGAGGAGCGAGTGAAAACAAACCATAAACCACAGCCAAGGTGATTCCGATCGTTGACCTGATACCTGAAGTTGGCAGCACTTGCGATGCCGTGTTATTTGTCACTTGACTCTCTTCAGGTCGTTAGTCAAGATGCCTGCAGTGCAGAATGCTCTTGGAGGAGCACAGGAGCACTCATCGGAGTAATCACTTTTGATAATTGCATCATGAAATAAAGATAATGACTGAGTTTTCGGCAAGTCGAGCCATTTCAATTTAGAATTTTAGTTTTTAAGTGATGTAGATTTGTCTTACTAGTACCTTGTACGTCTTTAAAGACAACAATAAATCAAGAATATTTTAACAATCCTAAAAGACAAAATAATTGTAGAGTGACAGGAAAGATGTCTAAGATATTATTGATATTATCTAAGAAAAGGTATGATCGTAATAAAATAAATAAGGATTTATGACGACATTGAATCTATCAACGATGTCATGGGAATGTGATTGATGATTGATTGATGAAAATCATCAACATGATCCAATTTGGCATTAAAATGCATTTTAAAAATTCCATCTTGTTCATTCATGAGATGAGATATAAATAAATACTTATAATTGACAAAACTATTGAATAGCATCTGAAGCAGTTCATACTAAGGTCACTGATATAATATCTTCGACCACCATAAGATGCAACAACAAAAGGAAGTGGCTCACATAAGCTGGGCCATTGCCAAATGTTCTATCAATAACAATGATGATAGTACCAAGGACGTATCTTGCAGCGAACGTTAGTCATAGTCTTTCATTGTGCATAGCCCTAAACGTCATACACTACATCAGATTCTCGTCTGTTTCATTGATACAGACACAGACAGACATGCAGGACTGTACATTGTAACAACGACATCCGTGCCGTAGTATGACACTCCATGTTTGTATCTGAAAAAGGTGAGTCGAAAACCTAATTTTTGCAAACTTTTCAGTTAGCGAAATTGATGAGACAATTTGACTCAAAAAACTTGGAACGTTTAATTTCTCTAAATGGATATTGTGAATCACCACGACACGAAAGTGTCATCAAAGTGAATCACATGAATTCAAAATGCCGTCAGCCTAAGTTTATGACGTCGGAAACACGTCTAATTTATAAACTCTCTTAATCTGGAGCGAAATCTGATACACATACATAAGTAGCTACCTATTATGTGAAAATTCCAACTCTCTATGTATCACGGTTCTTGAAGATATTAACATAAAAAATTGCATCTAATTCGGCTCTTTAAGAACACCATGACATAGTCAAGGAGTTGTCAAGAAATCGACTAAAGTCCGGTTTCAATAACCTATCTATCTTCAATCTGCAGATAGATAGGATCGAATTTGACATAAGTTCTATAGCGCAACTGTCAAATCTAACTCTAGTAATGTGAAAACCATGAATAGACAGGTTATTGAAACCGGACGCAAGCATACTGTCTTCCAACGATATTTTGGCTGATGAGTGACGTTTACAGGGGGCACCAGCTCTATGCATCTTAATGCAACGAACCTGTCATCAACACAGATCTTTCATTATTAATCGGTCATCAAGCTTCCACCTGATACCGCACCAAAAGATCGTTGAAAAACTGTACGGGTAGTAATCTATAAAGTTCCGTTTGATACGCAGCGCTGAAAAACACAAAAACACTTACTTAAACTTCGTCCTAGTATCCTCCTTAAGCTGCTCATCGCTTCTGTACCAGCAGATCTCCGGTTTTGGAGACGCCACCAGCTGGCATTCAAAGATGAGTTTGTTCCCGTCATCCTCCTGCCTGAGCTGGGGCTTCTGCGTGAAGCTTGGGGCTAAGTCTTCGGATACCCCCATCGCACTAGCTAAGGCACATCACCAAGGTCGTGGCGGACGGGTCGGCCACGAGATGAGAAGAGACTTGGTCTCTTCCGGCTGGGGAAGAAGAGAAAATAATTGTTGATGACGATCTCAAAGATATTAATGCCCTTATTCAAAAAGACCTATGACAATTCATAATATTTCATAATTTCATTATTGCACACAATTAATTGAAAACACAAAAAGTTAATAAAAATGGAAACAGTTTTTTAGACTAACTGCTTACGTACTTTCCTACCCAGAGACTGGAAAAAAAATACTATGTCATTGCCATGCACATGTGCCATGCATATGTACTCGTATATGAATGACACTGCCATTTTTCATCACGTAAGACTTATTTCTCAAGATGCTTTCCAAATATGTATTTGATAACTTTATTCAAAGCTTTCTAAAGGTTATTATTATTATTATTATTAATTTATCATCAGACACAAGATCCATAGTTTATCAACATGCAAATTTTACTAAATAAATCGATTAATAAATAATACAATAAAACCTATATCAACCTATAGTTGCTATATGTTTGTTATCTAATTTAATGACTAACACTAACCACGACTAATACGTTAGTAGGTATATAAATGGGTTTAATTTATTGACATGGAACACAAACACATACATTGTATAGAGTAGGTATTGATCAAAAGTATATTATAAATGTATGGTTTCATACAAATCTAAAATAACGATTACAATTTTCAGCCAAGAAATTATTCATTGTGTCATCATCTCCAGATACAGCTACGTAGACTGCTACATATTATTTATTTTCGAATGTAAGTAATAATAGTAATAAATCACTAACAATTAAATATTGTATTTCTTAATGTAAATTAAATTGAGCAAGCCACGCACAGAATCAAACTATGAGAATTCTGAAATCGTTGAATCGTCTAGTTGAAATTGTTGATATACAGTACATATTTCAAATTGACTAAATAAAAACAAGATACTTAATAATCATCTGTCTGTTGACGGAACCGAGTCCAAGATCTTGATAATGGGAAAACAATGAAAACAAAAACGTCCATGGCCCTACAAACTGATTAAGTATGGAGTTAGCAAAGTCATTCAGAGAATAGTGTTGACTCGCGTTACAAGTAGTTAGTCTTACTACCGGAAGATAGTACAAAAGTTTTGTCATGCCAAACTTAACAGTAGATTAGTGCTCGATTAACATTGGTTTTATCCTCTTTGCTCACTACGACTTTGACAGTTTGTTCACTGGCTCTAACCTAAAGGTCATCTTAGTTGTAAACAAAGTTCGTATCTTCCATTAAATCGTTAATGAATTGGCTCATCCAAGTCAGAGGCTGGATTAAACAGCAGGTACCACCAGTAGGTTAATCTTTGAGAACAACGATGTAGCATGCATCCAAAATACCCTTAACGACAGAGTAGTAAATACTATAAATGCTACTGTAGAATCTGCAGATATACTTAGTAACAAGCTGATTTTAATGCATCATCACAAATCACAATCAATATGGCTGTACATAATAGCTCAGAAGTGGTTTGAGTAATACTTCAAAAGTTTCATATCTGTGCTGTATGATATATTTGAAGCATTACTCAGGGTACTTCGGATCTCGCAGCGCCACTGACTAACACAAACAAAGCTATGGTTAACGCCATCTAGTGACAAGGTGAAGTGTAAATGTGTGGGAGAGTCCAGTGTTAAAATTTTCATAAGTGTAGCGAAACGTTCAGGCTATTTCTGTATCGGAGGCCTTCAGTGGCCAGAGCATCGGCGCAAACGATGTAAATACTTGGTTTTCCGCAGATTTTCAGAAGTTACTTCGAATGAAACTGCCGTTTAACATTAAATCAATTATCACGAAACTTGTCCTAGAATATGCAATTCACTGTATGCTTTATCCTGCTATAGGTTTGCAATTTATAAACTGAACTCGACTAGAACCTTGTTTTCATAAGAGAACATTAACTTTAAAGGCATCATCATTTAAAGTAGGTAATCATTAACTTCAGATTCCAAAGGAGTACCACAAGGGTCTCTATTTGGACCCAAATTTTTCACCACATCCAAACATTCCACAACACTTACTTACAATTTCAATAAAGATGATTATACAAACAAATCCAAATGCAGGCCAGTTACGTAGTCTACATCGTGCCTTGCCTTCGTGCATTACTCGCAACTAGACGTGTACTCGGTCCTCTAATCAAGTCGTCAAGCAACTATAGTGCATAAACTCTCTCTACGTGAGTCTAAATTACTTATAACTATCCACATTTTCAATAAATTGTGACGCGCAAATTCATTGGACACTGTCGACCAAACCAGCTACGTTTGACCCCGAGTAAGTGAGAAGCACACGCAACATAATTCTCCTCTCCCTCGCACACGGATAGAAGCAGCGAGCCGGAGCCCGGCAGCAGCGCTTGCGGGGCGCCCCTCACCCCCTCGCCAGTGAGGGACGGCCCAATTTCGATCCTGCTCGCACACCCGTCTGAGGCGAGGCCGAACCGGAATCAACCGGACAACTCAACATCGTCATGTCGAAAGTCCTGCGATCTCCACCGATGAATGTATCTCACTCAGAGTCAGACCTGTCCGCGTTACAGTTAAGCGAGCTCCACCCGCCTGATCACATCACACAAAGAGCAAAAAGGCCTCGTTCCACCCTTAATGACACCGGCGCGGAACTAGACGATTTCAAAATGGAAATTAAGAATATGATATCCGAGTTTGTGTTCTCCCAAACAACCAGATTGGACACATTGGAAAAGCACATTTTGGACATTAAGACACAAAATACGAAGATAAGCGAAACAAACATAGAAATTGAGAAAGCGATGACCTTCATGTCCGACCAAGTAGCATCCATAGAGTCCAGCATTGGATTTCTGGATAAGGAACGTGTAACTATGGCCAAACACCTGACTCAACTCCAGGACAGAATTGACCGCTTTGATCATCATCTCCTAAAGACGTCCATCGAAATACGAAAAGTCCCAAAGAGAGCTAAAGAAACAAAGCAGGATCTCTTCCAGATAGTCCAGGCTCTATCGAATAGTCTCAATATTAGCGTTCCAATTGCTGACATACGAGATGTAACCCGTCTGCCATCGAGAAAAGAAAGCAAATTTTCTACGGTCATTATAGACTTTAACAATACCCTCTCCAAAGCAACAATGCTGGATACCGTTAAGCTGTTCAACAAAAATAAAACTGATAAGGATAAACTGAACTCGTCACATCTAGGATTCACTGGTGAAAACTCCGCTATTTACATCTCGGAACAGCTAAATGCAACCGCCAAGAAGCTTCACTATCTCGCACGCAACTTCGCCAAACAACACCACTATGATTTTTGCTGGATTTCAAACGGAGAAATTCTTTTAAGAAAGAAAACTGATAGTCCATACATTGTTCTAAAATCCGAATCTCAACTTCAAGCTCTAATAGACCCAAAGACTGTCTGACTAGCAGTTCTCTTAACTACTGTATGTTACCCAATTCATATTTATATAATTTGTCTAAACACTACTATACATACTTCATTTACACGGCAATTACATATCACAAACACTTACACACAAACAATCCGCACTCACACTTACACAACCTACTTCTCAACTACAAATACCTACTTGCAACTTACAGCCAAACTTATAACGCACAAGTATCTTGTAATTTTTATTACAATACTATTTAACTTAGTATCCCAACCCACCTACAATATGGTTTATTTGAATGCCACGACAATGAAATATCCTACCACTGTCAACACACCCCACCCGAATATTATTCTATGCTCAGCTCTGACTCAATCAAATGGCTAATAACATTAGATCCATAATAACCAGTTTAGACGAACACAGCGTATCAAATGTCATTTCTTGTATACCAGAAGACTGTAAAATATACACCACCCTATCTGATAATCAGCTAAAAATACTCACACTTAACATCCGCTCACTTAACTGTAATTTCCTAAGTCTAGAAACTTTATTGCTTAGAATATCAACTAATTGTCACATAATAGTACTAACGGAATGCTGGCTTGATTGCGTGTCTAATACATACCTACCTACATTACATAACTATACTGCTGTGCAAACTACGAAACATATCAATCAAAGTGACGGGGTGGTTGTCTACATTAGATGTGATCTTGCGCACTCAATCGAAGAACTTGACTGGTCAGGTACCGCCTCTGGACTATTGATAAAACTAGGCACAGAAATAGCAGTAGTATGTGTCTACAGATCACCCTCCCACTATATCATTGATCCCTTCCTACAATGCCTTGATCGAATACTACCTAAACTCAATAATTATAAATCAAAAATTCTTACGGGTGACTTTAACATAAATATTAGACCCTCATCACTTAATGCACTTTCTCATGACTACCTGAACCGCCTAGCGTTCCACGGCTTCCTCCCCACTCATGACCAACCTACCAGAGGTACCAGCTGCTTAGACCATATTTTTATAAATTCTAAATTATCTTCTCAAACTTTACTAATTGACTCACACACAACAGACCACTTTTCAACTCTCTTAGTTTTAAATAATAAGCCCTGCTATAAATCAAATAACACCACTATTTCCAAAATAAATTATAACTCTCTTGACGCTGATATAAACAATGCTGACCTAAACAACATTATTTATATAACTAACCCTGAAACTGCAACCGACACGCTGATCTCTACCCTGTCAGAGATTATTCAAAAGAACACGACCACTTTGAATATTCCCAAAAAACGCAGACCTTTGAAACCCTGGATAACTCCAGGTCTTATCAAGTGTATGCGCAATAGAGACCGCCTTCACAGAAAATATAAATCCAACCCTGATAACGAAATATTAAAAATAACATACATTAGATACAGAAATTTCTGTACTAAAATACTAAAGAAAACGAAAAGACAATTTGACACAACTGAGATACAAAAAGCAAGCAAAAACATTAAAACATTATGGGATACTATAAAAAGACTCACAAACTGTGCAAAATCTGTTAACCCACCATCTGAGCTACTCAAAGATCATATATCACCTAAGCAATCATGCAATGAAGTGAATACGTTTTTTGTGAATATTGGAAGAGTACTGGCTGAAAATATCACACAAACTTACCCCTCTACAAATAATAACCATGCATTATATTCTAGATCCTCTATATCTTCTTCCTTTGCTTTGCTCGAAACCGATCCAAATGAAGTTTCAAGTGTTATAAAATCACTAAAACCATTTGCTGCAATCGGCTGGGATGGAATATCAACATCAATTTTGAAAAGATATATTAACACCCTAGCTCCCATTCTAAGCCATATTTTTAATATGTGTTTTGCAACGGGTATTTTTCCAAATGCATTTAAAAAGGCTATAATTCATCCCATCTTCAAAAGTGGAGATAGGACTTCCCCAACAAATTATCGGCCGATTGCTGTTCTCACGTCACTTTCAAAGATACTTGAACGGATTATAAATAACCGGTTACTTACATACCTGGAAAACAAAGAAATCTTATCCCAGCAACAATTCGGTTTCCGCAAAAACAAATCTACCACTGACGCTGTGCTTAAACTTACTAATAATATTGTACAAAGCCTAAATAATAATAAAAAAGTTCTTACAATATTTCTAGATCTAACAAAAGCCTTCGATACAGTTCCTATCCCCATTCTCTTACTGAAACTGTCGTCTATAGGAGTCAGAGACACCCAACTTAATCTATTTCGTACATACCTCACGGGCCGCACACAGGTCGTTAAAATTGGGCATCACCTAAGCGAAGAACTCGACATAACCTATGGAGTACCACAGGGTAGTGTTCTGGGTCCAACCCTTTTTCTGGTGTTTATTAACGACCTCTGCAACCTCATATTACCAAGCGGCTCAATAACCTCTTATGCCGATGACACAGCATTAACTTTTACTGCTAACACATGGTCTGATGTACACAGTGTTGCCCAGAGTGGTTTTAATACAGTTCAAAACTGGCTTCTTTCTAACGCCCTTACACTCAATACAACAAAAACAAAATTTATACCGTTTTCTGTTTCTTCGGCCACTGCGCCTAAGATACCAATCACTCTTCGTGCACACGCCTGTACCGATCAACAAACATGCCAATGCCCGGTGATTTCTTCTGCTGACTCCATCAAATATCTTGGTGTAATCATTGACAATCACCTTAAGTTCAAATGCCACATAGATAACCTCACCAATAGAGTCCGTAAATTAATATATATATTTAAAATTCTGAGAAACATAGCAAATCCAACCATAGTCAGAAATACTTACCTTGCCCTATGTCAGTCCATCATATCTTATTGTATCCCTTGTTGGGGAGGTACAGCTAAAACCACAATGAAACCGTTAGAAATAGCACAACGAGCCATTCTTAAAGTCGCAACGAAACACCCTATCCTATTTCCCTCCTTTGAACTGTATAAATACTGTCAAGTACTGTCAGTACGTCAACTATTCATCTTTAACACTTTAATCTTGCAACACCAATTAACACCACACAATCCGAACACCAAGCGACGCAAAGACAAAATATGTAATATTCCCCTACCTCGTTTAACTTTCACAAAACGCTTTAATCTATATATTGGTCCTTTTCTTTATAATCAGTATAACAATACTGAATACATATATCCACTGGCACTTCATGAATGTAAACACAAAATACGCAAATACTTGTTTAACCTTACGTATAGCGATACTGAAAAGCTTATTTCACCTTTTTCCTGTTAGGTAGGTAATATTCATCTCATATATACACTCACATACCATCACACACTCACTCACACACACATACACACCCTCACATACACACACACACCCTCACACACACACACCCTCACACACACACACTCACCCACACCCTCACTCACACACACACATACCCTCACATACCATACATAAATACTTTCATTTTATTATTTTAACTTCTTTCATTTTAAAAACTAAGGGTGTACATTTGTAGTACTTATCCGCACTCCCCCCTCCAGAAGGCAAGAGCGTGCTTATCATTAATACAGGCTATTAAATTAGCCTAGCAATGAAGGCATCAACTATTGCTACATTACTGCTATGCTCAACTATTGTATAACTAACACACACTCAAAATGTAATGTACATGTACCCACCGTTTTGTTCAATAAATGATTTTGATTTTTGATTTGATTTGATACCCAAAACACAAAACAAATCCAAAAAACGGACACAGTAACACAGCACTTAGTCTTTCCTAGACGCGGACGTGAGAAATTGAAAGGTTAGATTTTCGGGAGGGTGCGGGCGATCGCCGGCGCGTTCCGTCGGGTCGTTTTCGAAATCGTAACTAAACTGTGAAAGCGTTGGCTGTTGGCCGAGGTTGGCTCTCGGTATGTGTGTGGGCGCACACTGCAGCTCCGGGTGACGTCGTGCTGCAGAGGTGTTTTCCGCCCAAGATAGACGCTGATCTAAGATGAACAATAAGTACATAGCGGTACGCGTTTATCCGTTCGGGCGGCAGAGACATAATAGTGCCCACATTTAGCTGGTGATTTAATTGTTTGTTCAGCTGCGTGACAGGAGGCTGGAATTTTGCCGCAGATAACGGTCGATGATCGATCGCGAGTCTCCTAACGATGATTTCCATCAACGTTTACAACGTCTGTTTAATAAACTTCATTTATTTAGGTATTTAGTTTTGTTGATGTTTTACAGCATATTAAATCACACAATGAAGATAACAATAATATAAATAGATATTGCCAGTTACAAAACATATTCATTAGAAATTATGATTGGGATTCAAAGACAATAAAAGCATTGAATACTTTCATGGTATTAATGACTATTTTATATTTTATGTTTTGTGTTTCCTATTGACTTTTCTTCACTATTTTACTTCTCTTTACCGTTTCTCGTACCTATATCTCCTGAGAAACGGATTTGCACCTACCACCACACTAAAGGTGTTTTCTCAGATTAACATTATTGTATAGTATTGAAGGTTGAACCTATTTTCCTGCTAACCTATTTTCTGGGGCTGGCTGCAATATATTAAATTATATGTCAGCAGATTAGTGCTTTAACGCCTTTGATTATTTTGTTGGTGAACTATTTCAGTAGGTATTTTAACATGTTGAGTTCGTTTGTTACAACACAACTCACATGTTGGAATCTAAACGCATTATTAGATCTTATAATAATGTACATTAAAGTCATGACTGAATCTGATAGCGAAACGCTCGAAGTAGTAGTCAGTTGGAAATACTTTTTCTGACCCCTTATAGTCGGGTGGTTCAACACCCATGGATCAACAATCTTCTCCAAATTTCAGAAAAACGTGTGCTTCGAATCTCAGAAAGCATGATCGTGCTCTTTCCTTCAGTAATGAAGAACATAATAATATATCAAGTCGACGATGGTGGGACAAACCATCGTAATGCTGTTGATGTCCCAAATAAAATTAAATAAATAAATCAATAGGCCGAAGGTATAAGCAACAATTAAATGGAATATTTTAGTCAGATTTTAGTACAATCAACATCATGAATACTCGTTGCATAAAAATAAAACTAAGGATATTCGGTTGCAATATCAGTTTTCGCGAATCGGCAAACAAGTCAAGGCAACCGTAACAGTTGTGTTGTGACTATATTTAAATTTATTAGATCCTGTAAATCAAATAGGATCGTAAATTGTTCAGACCATCTGTCTGTCTGCAGCACCTCTTGGCAAACTGATGAGATGGAGTTACAATGTTCATAAATTTTTCATGAACGTCATGCGTGTGGATGTTATGTTTCATCATATATTTAATTAATGAAAGTTTGGATTATTTTATTGAAAAGGTTTCCTGTCAATGTTTCGATAATTAGTTAGGCTAATGGATTCATATATTATAATTAACACTGATTCAGATGTCTTCATTCACAAAAACCAAAAATTGGATGGAAAGGTTTTCAAGTTATGATTGGTTTGTTAAGGACATTTCATGTTCGTGCTATAACATAATAATATTTTTTCTTTTTGCTGCTTGATTTTAAACTACCACCCACTAGAAGTTGACGGAACTCATCTGACTAAAAACTTACACGACTATGGGCGTATTGAGTTAGAACGCTGGCTACCAGCGGCGACTGCCAGCGCTTATCGGCGCGCCGGTCGTAGCAGGAAACAGCTACGTAAAGAAAGCAGGTAGGCACAGTCTACTATCAGATACAAAATAGCCTACCAGCGCAGGTCGGCGCGTATCGGCGCTGGTTGCCGCTAATCGGGGCTGGTCGGTGCTGGTAGCCAGCGTTCTACCTGAATACACCCTGTGTCTCTACTATCTTACTTGAATGCCGTGACGATATGTTATGTTTTGCAGCTGCAAACGATTCTAATTTGTTATGTGCAATGTGTTATATCCTTGGCTGTCTGGTATATTTATTGACGTATTTTCAATACGTCTACGGTATTGTCAGAGACGGGGCGCGCCCGCGCACCTGTTCCCAGCTTTCAACAGTCAAACTAAACAAACACAACTACCCACTTACTCCCAGTAGTTGCATGTTCTGGGAACTATCGCTTCTAGTCATATGACCATAGTACCTGTGCGATAGATGCCAATCGTTCTTAGTATCGGAGTCCTTGCATTGAGACCAAATGTAGAAAATCTCAAATGACGAAGGACTATCTAGATCTATGCCTTCCAAAACAGCCATATGACAGTCATATTAATGCTTCTACTTTTAGTTTCAGTGCAAGGACTCGGATACTAAGATTGACTACTACAAACTGCGACTGCCGAGTAAACTATAGTCTTCTATGTACACAAATATTTACATGGTATCGCTCGAGCGAGCAGTCGCGAACTAGCCTTCTCTTCTCTCGTCCTTCGTACGATTGACTACTACAAGCTGTGACTGGCGACTGTCCGTTGTTCTATGTACACAAAATATTTACATGGAATCGCTCGAGCGAGCAATCGCTAACTCGGACTACATCACTCGTGCGTGCGGTCAAGCACTCGCCAGGCATACATTGCATACGTTTGTCGTTGAAATATTATGCTTATCCTTTGATGTTTCATCCATTTAGATAGTATTATGTATGACAGTTGTGCAGTAAATACAGTTTTTTTATTAGCGCACTCAAAATAATTGTAATATGAATAAGTGACCAATTAACGCCATACCTCGTGATTTGGCACCCACCGTCGTCGCACGCGCACTAAGATGACTCACTCGGAACATGTCCGACAATTAGTCGACCTTCCGACTACTTATGGGGCAACTATTCGTGTACCAATAAATCATCATACGAGATACAAGGAGGAGTGTCACGAGAATCACGAGTACTTTTGAGGATTATTGAACTTCTATTCCTTCCTAAAGGGTCATTTTTAGATCAAGTTTTGGAAAACTCTGAAGCCGTATTTCTCTTACCAATGGCACAATACAAGTCGAATTGAAAATAAAGCTGTCTTTTGTTGCGATTGTTTATGCAAATCATTCCTCTACTACTTTCGCAACTAAAACCCCTCCACCAGCCCGCACTGACCTAGCGTGGTCAAGTACCTGACTCAATCTTACTCGTATCCGGTTTAAGACCTGTGCCCCTTGGTGTGGACATTTCTGGGCTACATTTATTATTTATAGCAGTCTTTCTATATCTATTGTGTATTCACTTGTCACCTACCTACGTCCCGCATCCGCTACCCATGTGGTTTCTAAATCTAGATCTAGATTCCTATGCTAGATTACATGATCATGATGTATCGGTCTAGCTTCCTGCCTGTCTCATCAAGACTGAGCATAACAATGCTAAGCATTTCCTTTCAAACTAATACATGATGTATTGGTGATCAGAACGGTGTATTCCAATTCATCGTGAAATTATACTGGTCAATATATGCACCTACTTATTTTGATTTTTGGTTCAGACCATTATAGAACACGCGCTGTTCTGTGGTTAAGTCCAGTATTGATGGCAAGACCTATAGATAGATAGTTAGGTAATCCATTTATTCACTGTAAGAATACACACAAATACAATAAAGATTCTTATAAAACTTAAAAAAAAATATGGAAAGAAACTATACATGTGCATATAATAATATGGATGTAGGGTAAATGTTGGCTGGGCTTAGATAAGATAAGATAAGATATTCATTTTATTGATTTTATTGGAATTTATTTTATTCACTTATTGAGTGGTTGATAGAGTCTCGAACTATTTTATTTCTTGGTTTAAAATCATAGAGCTTAAATAAGTATATTCCCACTCTCGGCTCAATACGTGCATGTTTTTTCACTTTAGTTATCGGCGAAAGGTATTCTAAGTAATGTTTTTGCCCAACCGCCCTTTTAAATACAACTAAGTACATCTTTCTGTTTCACCGCGAATACATAACACTGGGTTGTTTAGTTTAGAAACTCTGTGGTACTTCAACGTTGTTACCGTTCGTTTATATTTAGATTTTATAGGTGCGCCTAAGCCAGAGCTAGTAGCTATAGCTTGGTAAATTATATTACCTATAGGATAAATCTCTAGCTCGCAAGCCTGTGCTCCTCATATATAAGCAAGAGTGTTTTGAAATTGAGGTCGGTCGCTTTAATTTGACTTTGGTACCAAGCATTCTGAATAACTCAAAAGACTATAGCACTTTTTTTGAGACGCGTTTTCCTAATTTCATAATTTCTTTATCGCATACTGTTTGGTTTTTTTTTAAGAATTCGTTTATTTCATAAATATACAATGTTAAAAACAAAGACACGGTCAGTGTTAAAACTATCATAACAATAGCATTATCTCACAGGCTAGGCACCTTTTGAGACTTTTGACATTACATAGGTTGACATTACCTTTTTTTTATATCTAACTAAAAAACACTAATTATTTTAATTAACATAGGTAATCATAAATAATGTAATCTTTGTTTAGATCCATTTTATATAGCTATACTACCTCTAACCTTATATTAGGGACAGACAGTGTAGCACACACAATTCTGCACTCGACAGAAACACAAATAAAAAAAAATATACGCGTGTAGCACCGTACACGTGTTAGAAGTAAAACTTCTGTAGCTAGATCATTAAGTGGTACCTATACTATACACCTATACCTACCTATACTAAAAGAGATTTAAATTTCCAATTTTGAGATCCAATCTCTGCTTCAAGTTACTTTTAAGTTTCAGACGTCCGATTATTTGAAATTATTTTATACTTGAACTTACTTTTAATACGTCATGTCATTTATTTCCCACCATTCCTTATCTACAATTTGTCGCGCTCGTGGTGATATACTTAACTCATTCAATAGTGTCACTACTATTTGCATCTCGCTCAGATTATATACCATCTGACGTCACGTCTTTAAGCCGTCTCTCTCAAATGTATGCATTGCTTTGCTTGTTTTAGAAATCCATATCGACCCGTGTGACATTGATGAAACTCTTTTCTTACAAATTGTATGGATCGCATCGCACAGCTGTCAAACATAAGTTCCGGTTCCAACAAAGAGGTTGAACGAAGTAGTTTGAGTCATGCTAGTTGGTTTTGTTGTCCCAGCCAGCGGCGGCGGCGGCGGCGGCGCCATCTTGGCCATACCGGAAATCAAGAACTCGTGGAAGAATGCTTAAAATAATTTTTATTTGTTAACGTTTCATCAGGTTTTTCTCTCACTAATTAACATTCTTTATTGTACGAATGTATTATTATCTTATCTGATTAGTTAAAAACCGTATTGAAAATAGTTGCGGTTTTAAAAGTCTTCAGCCGACCCTGACGTCACCGATTCCAATTTCCGTTACATTTCTTAGCCACTCGTGATAGCACCCGGCTAGTAGCAATTGAAAAGCAAATATATGAATAACCCACAGTTGAGAGGTTAAATAAATTTTACCCCTGTGCCCCAAGAAGTTTTACTTCAATAATTCCCTAAAATCTGACGTGCACACCTATAGTCAGTCACAAAACATCAGTCCAGCTATCGCATACTAACAATTACATAGGACAACAAAATAAATAGTAAAATAATTACAAAGGCGAGCTTATCTCATGTAAGAGATCTCTTCCAGCATACCAAGTAAGGATAAGACAGGTGTATACAACATATGATTTTCCGTACGGGAAAGTGGAGGCACAGTACGTAACCAACGACGTGTCGCGTGAGTGTGTGACCGAGACAGAAAGCTAATTTACTTAGCGAGTGAATGAGACAATGAGAGTGGTAACAATAACTTAACATAACATAACATAATTTATTCAGGTAAAGACAAGTTAGGCACATAGTTGTATAGGTCCCACAGAAAAACTAATATTATTATTAATACTAGATATTACTTATACTAGATATACATTAGCCGTAACATACATACCCCGTCGTCTGCAGTTCACGGTTAATAGGAAAATCAATGTTAGCAAACCGTCAAAAACTTTTAATTAGTTCAGTCAATACAACACGCTGTTTTTACGACTTTTCGCGTTTTCCGCTCAGTTTTAACATCCACAGACTGTAGTTATTGGCAATTAACGCCCGGAAGTTACGCACATAACTTCACGGCGCCTTTCCCGACCAACAAGGGTAGCCAGAGAAGCATGAACGGCGAACAGGGAGCACCTCCAGTGGAGAGCGCATAGATACATTTTCCTTTGAAACACAACTCACCAATTTACGGGCGGGGCTGGGGACGAGGTAAGAGAGCTATGATTGGTCAGCCGCCTCGAAACTGTCTGGCGGCCCGTCATCGTACATAGGTTGCGTATGCGAACGTTTGTTGACTACAAAGCCGAGCTTATCTTTAATAAGAAATTTCTTCCAGCAAACCATGTTGGGTAGGAGACGGAGATGATAGGTAAGGGGAAGAATTGCGCGTACAATATAACTGTTCTAGTACCTATAATACATAGATATTATTATTTATTAAACATAGGTACACATAAGAAATGTAAATCAAAATACACAAAATGCTCTTTCCTAAAGAGTTAAGTGACAGTATTCTGAGAGTCAGTTATCCTTTCAGTTGACATTATGTGTACCCCAGTTTGTACTTATGACTAATTGCGACTCAGCTATGACAAAAGCTTGCATTGTTTTTGAGTGACACACCGCCCACCCACCGTTTAGCAAACCCGAATAATTAATTTCAGGATATTTTCATACTAACCTAACTACTCCACAATATTTGTCTTCATAATTAGATTTCATATTTCGTAACGCATAATGTCGTGACGCCTGATATTGGCGGACGGCCATCTTTGAAAAGAGATAGTGCCACCTTCAGAGTTGAGTGCGAACGGGACAGGTGATAATCTCTGAAAAATATTTATGCTAAGGTCTTCAGTTGCTATGAATTTGTCTATGAATAAGCGTGGGTTAGGCTATTTTGGTGCGACCATACGAAGGTTAGTGGGATTTTTCTTTCGCGTGGAGAATTTTCTGGTTAACCGCTGACTTGTTGATGTTACAGTGCTATATTTCTCTTGTACCTAATTCACTGGAGTATTAAAATGGTTGTTTAAACAAACCTGTTTCGCTTGAAGCAGCGATGTTACTTTTCACTAATGGCCTCTTTACATTGGTGAAGGACAGTGGACAGTGTTGTGAACCGGTCGGACAGTGACGAATCAAATTGGCTAAAGTTGCCTTGCCAGTGGATCCTAGTGTAAACAGTCACTGTCAATTTAAGAAATTTCATAATATTTTGATTGAATTGTTTGTTTTTTTTTCATTGTTTATTACACAAACAATATGAAACCCAATGTCTATGCCAATAAGTTAATTAATTATGCATGAAAATTAAATTTAATTTATGACAGTATTTTTAGGTACCTACTTTTTATGTTACGCACTAAATTTAAATGTATTAATGGAAGACCGGGTTCTTCTGGCACAGGTATTTTTTTATTTAAAATGGGGACTCCACTTATGTAATTGAAATAGTGTGTGTTAAAGAAATAAATGAATTTTAATTTAATTTAACTGTCTCGAGTACTCGCTGTACTGTCCACTGTCCTTGACCAATGTAAACAGGCCATAAGATATTGCAGAAGCAGCTTAGAGAAAGGTAGACTTCTTTCTTTTCTGCTCATCACAGGTCATTGTCCTATCTGACACATATCAAAGAGCTACCGTAATGACTCAATATTAAGACAGCGCCCTAGACAAAAACATCCTTTAGCAAAACACAAATCTCTCGGAATGACGAGTATTATTGCTGTATGTTTTTTCACTAGCTTGTTTTTTACAAGTGTCAGAGCGTGACTTTGCTTTCCAAGCGTTATTTCATTAAGTAGATAATTTGGCTCGATAGAAAAGTCTCCTGAAGTTGCCAGAAAATCTGTCTGTCACAATGTTTTATTTTACAATTTCTCACCGCATCTGAATTTGTGTTCTTGTTATTTATCTAATCATTAAATGGCATAAAAAAAATGGCACAGTATGTTCCTCAATTAGACTTGCTTAGCTTGGCTTTAACCTTTTTTTATTTTTTCATTTAATTTCCTTTAAAAATAAGTTAAGGATGAAATTCTAAGTCCTGATTGCCTAGGGCCCGCCCTTAATCAACCTTGAAAAGATAAGTCTCTAAATAATGCGACTCAATTTTTCCGAGACAGTTGTATCTTATTATAATTTCGTCCAATTTACTTAAGAATAATGGTGATTGCACAAATCCTAGTAGTAAGTAGATAGACTGATACTTCAGGGCTTCAGGGTTGGTTAATTCATTCATTGCAATTCACCATTGAACCTAATTATCCTTACTATCCTACAAAATGATGTAGGCTTTCTACCTGTTTTTAGTCTTTGAAATTGTCAGATCATTTTAGAAGTGATGGTGAACATCTTTTTTTTTTAAGTTAATGATAAATAAACCATTTTGAAACAAATTAGATAAGATAAGTTTGGTGTTAGTAAGAAAGACACTTTAAATAAATTTAGAAGGTAAGAAAGAAATCCTGGGTTTGCTGGAAGAACTCTCTTGATAGTTATAAGCTATTTTCCATTATTAATTGTTAAATGTATTGATTTTGTGTGCAATAAAAGAAAGAAAGAAAGAAAGAAAGAATGTTTTCTTGACACAGGTGGACGAACGTAAAGAGGCAATAAAACGTTCGAGTTCGAGTCGACTCACACACGAAAAGGACCCGAAAATACGCTGAAATGTTTCGCGGCAACAGAAATAGAAGAACGACAAAGAAACTAAGTTTAAGTAGAAACTAAAGTATGTTTAAGGACCTGCAATGGCAGAATGTCAAAAAAGTTATCCCGCTTGGTGGCGCTGCTGTAGATGGAGACCTGTCACTCATATTAGCTGTCAAATTATCCTGCCAACATTGCCGCCGGTGACAGATGCGAGCGGCAGAATGGTGGACCCGGAGCTTTTGCAAACTAGTGCTCTTTTCTACTGATTTTCGTTCGCCATATTTAAATTTCGCATTTTTAGTCATTCGTTGGTCATTCGCTCTGCAACGAGTAGTCAGGACCACTCGTTACGCCATTCGAATGATAGAATAGACGTCAAATGCGAAGGAAGAAACACCGAAGTCGAATGATTCGGAAATGAAAAAAATCGGACGTGATATACTTTGCATGCGATATAACTATATCACACGAGCGAATGAAAAATAGAGCTCCCGGTTTCACAGGAATTCATAGAACAATCAAAATCAGTTGCCTGCCTGCTTACGAGTAGATCAATGTACGTCCTTAACTTATAACACAGTGACCTTTATTTTACGTATACCAGGACTTGGTAATTTTTAGCTCAGATTAGGTACCAGATCAGAGAGTAAAATTGTTAAAACGAACGAATGCATTTTACAGAGTTTCAGAGTATTGCACGCTCGTCGCGAAAACACAAAACTAAAGAGCGCGATAAATAATTTAGTCGCCTCTTGTCACCTCACACGTCAAGTGTCTATCAGGCGTGATAAGTGCCGAGGTTGGTGGTGAATGTTGTCTGGCACCTAAATTAACTAAACAGATTCACACAATCATGTAAGAGCGAGAGCTCTGGCAAATCACGGGAAGGCGTTGGTAAATATTTCTTTTTACTTAGTTGTCCCCGTCTCGTGGGTGAGGATCGCGACTGTCTTAGTGTTTGGTACGGAGCTTGACCAGGGATCACCATTTTAAGACCGCCACATACAGTCCGTTTTCCAATTCGGAATTCCGAAACGGAATCATCCCAAACGCAGTAAACTCATACAAATCGATGGTTCTACCACATACATACGGAATTTTTCCGATTCGGATTTTTTGCGGATTCGTATGGGATTGAATCCCGTTTCAGAATTCCGAATCGGAAAAATTCCGGCTGTATGTGGCCGGCCTTATTCTGTCCTGGGTCTACCTTTAGTAATACACAGAAGGATGAAAATCTAAAACAAATACGAATATACTGGCTTCGAAAGCTGGAAAGCCGAGCCTTCCAGTTTTCGAAGCCATTATAGTCGAGGCACGATAAGTGCAAGCTAGGTGTATACTTAGCAAGGTTAATTTTAATTTTTTTATAGGAAAAATAATTATGACGTGTTTACATTTCCTACATTGACCCGGGCCCGAATTCTACTGTACACAAGCATACCACAAGCCTGGCACAAGCTTCAATACGACGCATTTGGTATTCTACTAAAACCGGAATCGCAATTCACAAGCGCCAGCCTGACGCCAGCCTACTTCGTATTCTGCTGTCGGACAGTAGGCTGGCGTCAGGCTGGCGCTTGTGAATTGCGATTCCGGTTTTAGTAGAATACCAAATGCGTCGTATTGAAGCTTGTGCCAGGCTTGTGGTATGCTTGTGTACAGTAGAATTCGGGCCCCGGCCTAACACCTGCCCCACTAATTACAGATAATGGTCCTATTAAGCCACACTGTATGGACTTGGCATAGTCTTCTCATTAATGTGGACACAATGATTTGTGCTAAGGGACCGCTGAGCCATGCTTTACGATAATTTCATAATCTACGACGCAATTATTACCGTAGTTTTATTAGTCAGGTCAGGTGAGGTGGTGGAGAACTAGAGTTACCCAGAGAATATTCATTACTTTATACTTTATTGCACAGAAAACATAATACAGTCACTTAATATTAGAAAAAACATGTACAAAGGTGAGCTTATCTCTAATAAGAGATCTCTTCCAGCAAACCTAGGATGGAGAGGATAATTTAATAAAAGGTAGACCTACATAAGTGCACAACGATAAATATTAAAATAATAGACTACTTACTAATAATTACATAAATACAGATAAAAACAAAAAACAAAATATAATATATAAATAGATACTAAGGTATATTAAGGTAGAGAAAGATAGTGTTCCTTCAAGCGTTTTTTAAAAATGTTGAGTGAAGGACTGTCCCTGATAGCACTGGGAAATTTGTTCATTATAACATCACAAGGTTGTTGAAGTGATGGATTGGAGTGCATTTTCGGACTCTTCCCTTTTCTTGTGCTTTATTAAAAGGGAAAAAATAAACTTTAATTAAGACTGTACCACTGTCGTTTTGAATCCGAAGTACCATTCTTTACATTTCTGCCACTGTAATCAAAGAGATCACTAGACAGGGTGACTGCACCCGACAATATTGGCACATTCCAATCAGATGGAGCCGCGTTCATCTATATATAATTAATAACTAAGATGTACTATTATAAGGTTCGTGGGTTCAATGCCCCGGTTGGGCAACGTTCAATAGTGATCGATCAATGTCGACAACGGTTCCTGGTAGCCTAGTTATATGCCTTTAGGTCTGAACCAGGCGGTGAGTCACTGACAGAAGGAAGAAGTGTTGGATTGGGTGGCGAGTTGATATGTTTCCTTCTTCATCAGTGGGTAATTTATAACAATTACTTTTCCATTGTTATTTCCCATAACGGCCATTCGCACTGACGAGGGATTAATCTGGAGGCCTAATACCAATACTAGCAGGACCTTGACAGTACTGCCCTGCTTTTCGGATACGTTTTAGTACGAACAAGCAGGACAGCTGTTTTTTTATTATTATTTTTTTTATTTTTTTATTTACATACAGGCACATACATTGCTTCTGGCCCCACACTAGGATACCCTGTGTCGTGGAAACCAGAAACAGCGACATCACAAACATGCAAACATCCAAGACCTGGGGGATTTTTTTTTGTCCCCAGCCGGGATTCGGACCCGGGACCTCTCGCATGGTAGGCAGATGTTTAGTTCCTGCTTTGAGAGTTTTGGTATTGGGTGGACGTATGCAACATACAACGCGGGCAGGAAGCGCGGATTTTGACTGTTCTCTATGAATCTGGAGTTGTTTATATGTATTTGCCTGCGATAGATGCGGGCGGTAGGGACGGTGGATGCGGTGCCATCCCTATTGAAGAGATTAACCTTGTATTTTGTATGTAAATTCTTATTGAGGCTACATACGACGGAGCTTTAAGACTAGAAAATTAGTTCGATG
This sequence comes from Argyresthia albistria, assembly GCA_963457715.1. Classification (NCBI taxonomy): domain Eukaryota; kingdom Metazoa; phylum Arthropoda; class Insecta; order Lepidoptera; family Argyresthiidae; genus Argyresthia; species Argyresthia albistria. The sequence continues at coordinate 5,726,285 of OY735275.1, read as the reverse complement.
ATTTATTTTCTAATTTCCATCGTCGCGCCGTAATTTTTGTCACATCGACGGTTAGGCGTGGTTTCTATCTCATACTGTATGATGCCCCTGCGAATAATTCGACTCAAAATGTCGCTAATAAGCCACTCTCAGCTTTGAGAGCTACCTTAAGCGCGTAAATATTACAGATTTCGTGCTCAAGCATCCAGCGGCGTTCACAAAAGACAACGATGTTTTGTTATGTATTTTCATAGGTTTTGAACTTTATCTTGATGTGTCGGTAGGTTGAAAATCTCGAATTTAGATGGATGTATGAATACTTAGCCGAAATCATCTTTGTGACAATGCTGAGTGAACTCTCAAAGCTGAGAGCGGTTTATTCTCAGAAAAAATATTATTACGGTCTTAAGTAGAGTTCTTTTATATTAGAAAATGGACACTTTATAGATATTTGTTCAATAGGAGTAGCTGTGGACATTAAAAAAAATGATAAAAGATAAATGTGTTTATCTTTGGAAACTTGTGACTTTGTGAGCTAGTCACAATCATAATCAAGAACGTAACAGATTGAGGCTGTAGTGAAATTAAAATGTAACAAAAAAGCTTAGCTCTATGAAAGCAAATTAGTTTGTAGTTCTATTTCAATCGTCACTTGTTTTAGAAAAAATGATGAAACGTCATCTCGAAAAATTGAGGATCCCTTCTTTTTCAAAGTCATTCAAAGATTTATGATCTACTATAATTCATAGAAAACAGAAATCGCCCTACTATCTTGTCGGACAAAAATATGATGAAAAATGTTGGAAGATTATGATAGAGTTAAATTATCTCTTGAAAACTGGCAACATTACAAAATCTTTAAAAATAAATTTACTCATTATACTCGTACGTATTTTTCAACTAGAGCAAGAATATATGTAAATTTCAGTAAATGCAATGTATTCGATACAATTAATATTTTTTGGTTTTTCATAAAATATTTAAACCACGTTTTAGTGATACATAACAAAAAGGTGTAGATTAACAATTAAAACGAGGGCCAATAGGCTACAGCTGCCTCCAAACATACATTAAAAAATGTTTTACATTGTAATGGTAAGGGATTACAAGCAGTAAAGTTAAGAAACATCTTTAACTGTGAACCACATGACAGAACATAAACTTTTACTGTAAAATGAAAATTAAATTAAATGTTTTTTCACCGAACTACTAAGTATGTTTTTTTATTAGAATTATCAGTGGATTAGAATTATCAAATATAGGGTACCTACCTAGTTCTCTCTTTTTACTAACTCCAACTCATTGCAACGCATTAAATTGTGCCAAATTGACGTAGTAAACTCCTGCACAATTTCTGAACGATATAATTCAATTTAGTGAATGTGTAATGTAGGCTTTAGATAAAAGCGAATTCATAAAAATACATTGCATTTTCATTTCAGCAAAAATCATCATCACATGAAATAATTTACACTTTTGCACACAATAAATAAAAATGTGTAAAATTCTGTGAAAACTTAAGTACAAAGGCGAGCTTATCTCTAAAAAGAGATTTCTTCTAGCATTTACAGGCATTACATGAGTAAGATACCATATTGAATTACGCCATGAGGCTAGTAGTTGTAACGGTTGCTACGCAGTGCTACGCTGACCTCAGCGTTACGAACTACGAGCCGCGTAGCACATGAGCGTTACGGATTGTAATGTAGCAAAACCATTTCTTTCTTTTTAGTGTACGATTATTTTCAAGTGGCTTTTATATGAAAATAAAGTATGTATGTATACTGCAGACAGATTTCATAGTAAGTATGAAATGTGTCTGATAGGCAAAAGGATTTTATTGACACTAACAATGCGTACTTCGGTTCAGAGTATGTACGTGTTCAATCAAGCACAAAATCACAAACCAAACCCAATTCCAGCCACCTAAAAATATGTAATCATCAAGCAGCCATCATCAACAAATCTCATAAAATCTGAAGCGACCGCCCCAGCCGGCGGCGCCCGAGAAACAACCGAAATACCGCGCGGCAACCGGTCAAAAATAACCTCCATCAACCGAGCTGGGGCCGCGCCTGCATACAAAAGTAGACTGTCGACCCACCAACACCTCGCCTTATCAAATTTCCCTGCCCACACCCAGTGCGCCCACGCAAAAAATATTAGTAACCAAGCGATTAACTTAACTTCACTTCACAAGCTTGGATTAAGGAAAGCGCGCACTGAACTTACACAGGTAGATGCACTATTCACTGGTCGGAAAGCGCGGGAGCCGGTCGGATCGCGAGGATATGTGCGCACGCGTCCACAGCGGTGGCCACAGACACACTGCTCGTCGGACCCCCACGCGCAGCCGCGGACCAAAATACTCTTTATTGTACACACATTCCCAATACTTGTGATACCTTTTCGTACAAAACTCGGTTAAGAGTAATACTGTATTTTTGGAATGGGTTTAAGGGTAGCTGCAGGTGCTATTAGCCCGGTTTGGGATGCCTAGATAGGTAGGTGGATAGTGAGGTGTGAGTGAGAGAGGTGTAGTGCGATTGCAGCTGGGGAGTTCGATTTGGGACTAGACAGTTCTGGAGAGAGCTATAGCTTTCACAAAGTTACTGGCCGAAACACTGCTCTATCTTTCGGGCCTTTGAATAAGAATGGAATTTGCTTGCAGAAGTTAAACCAATAGACGTTATTTTTAATCAACGAGCACTTTTACGACCGGTTTTCTAAAGGAAAATTAGCTTTGACAACTTATTTAAACTCTCGTCTCGGTCAACTTGTTTCATTCAAGTACGTGCCACTATTTTGAATATTTAAAATTATTCCAGTTTAATTTTTCTTCTTCTTCTTCCTCTGTTCCCTGTAATGTTGAAGTTTCAGCTGTCAGCTCAATGGTCCTTCCTATTCTTCTTCAAGCATATCAGCTGGTCTGTGCTAGCTAGTCCTGTCATTATGACGGAATATATTATATAAAGACATTATAAAAAATATATTATAATCTCTATTTTTGTGGAGCCATGACTTATTCCTTCTATCAGCTGGTCTTTTCCCCTCAATTTTCGTGTGTAAGCTAATTATTCCCGTAATTCAATTACAAAACAATGCAATGTAGAAGTCAGACTCGCTAAATCTTTGTTGTCATTGTTGAAGTTGAGAAAAAAAAAAGTCATACAAATAGTATATTAAGGTGAACTTATCTCTAAGAGATCTTTTCCAGCAAACCAACTTCAAATAAGAGAGGTTGATAGCTTAGCAGGGGTAGACCTAAGTTCCCTGATTACTGGTCCCTAGAACTCAGGGTATCCTAACTTCAAAACCAAAGATATTGTATGTCTGTGTATGTAAAGATTCTTGTTTTAAAAATATGTGCGTCTAGTCTAGACCTATGCACTGTAGATCACTTTACAAGTACTCAAAATTCTAAATGAATAAACGAAATCTGCAAAAAACTATAAACTACACCACTTCTATCTTCGCACAAATTCATCATCGGACGTCTGGTATCGGGGCTAACCGGCCTGCCCGGATGTTACGTAACGGACTAATATTAAACTTGCCACAATTTCTGAAATCGCTCGCGGAGACATCGGAAAAATAGTCCAGTGGGGAGAAATGGCAGCATGTGTACTGTGACGTTACTGAAGTCATTCACTATAATATCACGAGTTTAAAATTCGCGTGTGGGACTTTCAGTAGGTGTCTATAATTTGCAGTTTTACATTTCCTGATGGGGCGTCGATTATTATAGATATATAAATGCCAGAGTGTAAATAGAATGTGAAAGAAAGATTAACCCTTTCAGTCGAGAGATTGTCATTCTTCTGGCCGAAAAGCACAGAAGAGATAATAGTACTCCGTACAGAAGGGCCACTCCCTTCCCCGCGCTGATTCAAATACCGCACCCGACCCCTGGCGTCAAAAGATTTGTTAAAGGATCAATAGACAGGGCTGAACGCCTGACGAGTGACGACGCGTATACTTTAATATCGCTGAATTTGCCGCGCCACCAGCCCTATAATCTAATTGCTAAACAAAGGGAGGGCGCTGACAGCTTCAAACGTCAATTCTCGAAATAATGTTGCCATCTACAGTTTGCTAGTGATGTTCCCATTCATTCTAAATATAAATATGTTCTAATATTATTTTACATTATGTTATTTTACAAATCACATAATGATTTGAGCGTTTTAATTTCACCTAGGGTAAAATTACGATATCCCCAAATGAGCAGGCCGGTTTCATGGCGGCGGCCAGTTACAAATAATAATTACAAATAATAGTTACAAATAGTTACGTTACGAGTTTACGACAGGTAGGCAATAATGACCCATATTAACTAACTGTGGAATACGACAGTAGTGAATGCAAGTTGGTCTAATACATTTGAGTCGTTCTCAGGCTAAACAGTATAGAACGACTTTCTAAATAAAATATCTGATCATTAATACCACTAAACGCGATCTAATAATTTGTCTCCTACAGTCTTGTGGCTGCCAAATGAGCTAATATAAATCTGCGTATTGAAACCAAGTTCATGGTCACTATACAGTTTCCATTTTCACATTGTGATATCTAATAGCTAATATATTTTTTATAATAGAATCAGAATACATAAATACCTACATTCGAAGATGCGTGTGTAGCTAATAAATTGAATTGTGAACAACTGTAGACATGTGATTTCTATTTCTTGAGCTATAAATCCTTTAAGTGATGACATTCGACCGTTTAGTTGTTGGGGCTTCGGGTAACACAAACAAAGTATGTAGCCCAAACTTGTCCCTACAGATAGGTAGGCTCTTCTCAAATGTGAAGCCTACTCTAATTTTGGTAAAATGTCACTTCGTCAGCAAGACCTATGCAAGACCAGACAAATGCTTCTCCAACGTAGAGGGTGGAACGTAACTCACGGTGCAATCTGTCTTGCAACTTATCGCCGCAACTTGTTGCCTTGCAACCGATTCTGGGAGATTGCATCGTGAGTAAGCAGGTTGCAGATTGCAGCGACAAGTTGCAAGACAGATTGCACCGTGAGTAGAGCCCAGAAGTTTAAACGTTGATATTGATATACTCGAAGCGAAGATGAGTATGCGATAGGCTTGCCCTCTGTTACGCAATAAACGTGGGAATATTGGTACATTGACCTCCCATTATGGGAAAGGGCTATGTGTTAGTATATAAATTATTCGTCCTTCTTCTGCTTTACAATGGTCCAATCAGAGAGGAGGCAAAATAACTGTTCTACGTTATATTTGGTCATACTTGTAAAACATTATTGCAAATTATTTCCCCGAAAAAAACTGTCCATTTTGTGGATATTTGAATAACAACATTTGTCGCTGAGAGCACATATCTCTTACTAACCACTCAGTGCGAAAAGGACGGAGTATTTAAAGAATAGCTGGTGTGTTTTGTGCAGAAAATATACAACCACTTTCGCGATATGTTACAATCGCTTGATAAAAAAAACTTATCAACTCTCGCCGAATAAATGGGATAAGTATGTCACCAAGAAGATGGAACCAAAAGTTCTTATATTAAAATTCCTGGAAGAACAGCAAAAAATCTTGTCTTTGCTATACTAGTCATATCTGAAACTTATACTTTCTCTTCTCTCTCTTACGTAGTAAGTTTATATACTCTTTGCTTTCTCTGTGGTCATGTCAAATACAAAAATATCGCAAAAATGCAAGAAATAGCATAAAAATATGTGAATCTCGGTACTATGTACAGTGCCAAGGGTCTACTCTTGGTGATGTTTGGTGGTGCAGTAGTCACTGCATTATTCAGTATACCAAGTCCAGCGTTCGCCATCAACACCATCAGACATTGGACCAACCCCGACAAATATATCAAGATAGATCTTTGCACACAACCCAGCTACAGCTTAATAGTCCCCGGTAAAAACATTTGCTACTAAACTGTATACGACCCACAATACCTAAAAGATGTTTCTTGTTTTGATTTGTGATAACCTAAAAACATAACATAGCGTCACACCTTCTCCCATAACATAACATAGCGTCACACCTTCTCCCATACGGGCAGGCAGAGGCATAACATAGCGTCACACCTTCTCCCATACGGGCAGGCAGAGGCATAATTGTGTGCTATTTTAGTCAATACTGCATCTTGCGTGACATTCGGCTATTCCATTACCGTTTTCCGGATTGCAATCCCTATAAAGGGAAATATACTATACTCCGTGTAGACAGTAAAGTGAAAGTAAATGTAGACCATTGATGTCTCCACCGAGATCTTACCAGGAAGCGAATAAGATTGAGTCATACTCCACCACGCTAGCTCAGTGCGGGCTGGTCGAGGGGTTGAAGTACGACTTATGTAAACTCGTTTACACTCTCAAAAGAAGTAGTCCGGTCGAAGAAACGAACAATGGACAATAGATAGATAAGATGTGTCGACGAGAGGGGTAACAATTTTGTCCTATTCCGGTTCTTGATCAAAAACCTAGGTTTTATCATAATCCTGCGACATATACTACCAAGTAGTGATATTAACCGGGACGTACAATAGATAGGTAGTCCAATAAATAAATAAAATACGATTGAACAACAAATCTGTGTCTGTTTTCAGGCCTATACCTCAGCAATGCCAAAGCAGCGTGTGATAAATCTATTCTCCGCAAACTTAATATTACCCATGTACTCACCATTGAGCAAAAGCGGCTACCGAAATCTACTTTTCAGGGTACCAACATCAGTACCCTCTTCATTAGGGCCGACGACTCTCCTAGCACCAATTTGTTACCCTATTTCCCCATGTGTAACAACTTCATGGATGAAGGTAATTATACTATATTTGATTGTATCACCACCTTAGGAGCGCTACTCACGATGCAACCTGGCTTGCTCGCTACAACTCATAAGGGCTCAACTCACGGTGCAATCTGTCTTGCCACTTTTTGCTGCAACTTGTTGCATGCAACCTGCAACCTGCCTAAAGCCTAAACCAAAGTATGTGCAGCAGGAAAAATTACGCACCGAAAAAGTATTGCAACAAATGTCAATGAAAGTACAATGTCATACTTATAATCATTAAGGTTAATTTCAAGGTGCAGATAGTTGTAAAGATTCCCCTGGCCTGCCGGTTGAGGCAAGACGGTTGCGGGAGGCCCTCAGGGCCGCGAGTCGCGTACAGGAATGGCATGCGGATAGCTACAGTGAGGCGCAAAAAGTCGGTTTTGGCTTGTTGACGGGGTGCCGAAAAAACGGAATTTTCCGCTCGTGTTATAGCTATAGGCTTGTGGCCAAGGTAATCCAATAAATCTAGGAACAAGTCTTAAGTTGAAGCATTAAGTACAAAATGGCTTGACATTCTCAGAATTGTATATTTCCAGCAGATATATTTTATAAAGTCAATTTTGTGCAAAAAAGACAGCATTTGATGACTTTTACATGACGTCATTCTGTTGTTATTTCATAGAACTCAGGAACAAAAGTTCCGTTTTGACAGTTAATAAAAAGTATCTATTTTGACTTGACAGGCCACAAGCCTATTGCCGTGCGTGCGATTCAGTACGTGACTTACGGCACTGGTTGCAAGCTACTAAGTGAAGGATGGAAAACAATATTCTATTTGGCTTGTTGGCGGTGCCTTTTTTATTAGGGTTCCGTAGAGAAACAAGGAACCCTTATAGTTTCGTCAAGTCTGTCTGTCCGTCCGTCCGTCCGTCCGTCCGTATGTCACAGCAACTTTATTCCAAAACTATTAGGACTATACAGTTGAAACTTAGTACGTAGATGTATTCTATGAACCGCTTTACGATTTTTATACAAAAACTGAAAAAAATAAAAATTTAAGGGGGGCTCCCCATACATGAAACTGAAACCAAAAATATTTTTTTCATCAAACCTACATATGTGGGGTGTCTATAGATAGGTCTTCAAAAATGGAGTGGTGGTTTCTAAAACTATTTTTCCTCAAAGTCAATCCTTAAAGAGACAGACCCATCCAAAGTGGAAAAAATTGTGTTCCCCCCCCTCTAACTTTTAAAGTAAGAAAGTGATAAATCTATAAAAAAAATACGCTGTGTATCTCAATATAAACTTTCGATGAAAATTGGTTTGAATAAAATATAATAAGCAGTTTTTAAGATATAAAACATTTATTAAAAACCACAAAGATAACTTTGTCATTCATACCAACACTATGAAAAACAAAGTTACAAGAAACATCCAGTCTTATAATTACTTGCTACTACGGAACCCTTCATGAGCGAATCCGACTCGCACTTGGCCACTTTTTTATTAAGACACTGACCAGATACGGTATTCTGCGCCCTTCGATGCAATCAATATGCTGTCGGTCGAGGTGCGTTTGTATTAGAGAATTGGACCCCAAGGCAAAGAGTCGCGGACAGAATCACATGACAATAACTACAGCTACAGCCACAGTGTCGCTGGAAAGCAAACTACTTCTTACAAATGCGTCTTAAAGCCGATATGGACCTATGGCCTGCAACTTTGGGGAACAGCCGCCAAATCTAACATAGCAATTCTGCAAAGGTTCCAGTCGATAACTCTGCGAATGATAGTTAATGCCCCATGGTACATCACAAATGAGAACATCCACAAAGACTTGAGGATTCCCACAATGCAGGAAGAAATCATATCCAGCCCTAAAAGATACAAAACTAGATTCATCCAAATGTATTGGCTACAAACCTGATGGCAGAGACATCAACATTTAAGAGACTAAAAAGAAAAGCTCCGCAAGACCTGATCTAGCCAGACAGATGGGTCGAATCGTAAAAAGTTGTACATGTTGAATATTTTTTTTGACCCCGTATTCTTTTCTTTAAAGCATGTACATTATTTGATTTGTTGTTGTTTGTTACATTTTATGGGATGGTACATGATTGTGCTAAGTAGGTGATTCCACAAAATCGACGCTATCTCTTGAATTAGTATTTTTTTTATTTTGTTTTCCAAAGGTCTTACTTTAACTCCCATACAAAATTTTTTTGACCCTCCCCCGATTTTAAGGTAAAAACTTCCATTACCTCCAAGATGGGATGTCTGTCCCACATTTTCAAATTAGGATACGTTCTATGATACTTGCCCTACGTGTCTCTAAAAAGATTACGCTAATTGATAACACAGTTATTGTTTTATTATTTTTTAAACATTTGTCCACTTTTTTAATGAGTGTGTAACGTCATGACTGTAACGGTCTTTACTTCCACTTATCGGAATAACCCGGACAGTTACCATACTTTTTTGAGTGGCAACACCATTGATCACGACATGGCAACATTAAAAACAAATAAACAGCCATTTTTTCGCGAAGAAAAAAGGTAAGAGTGGTGGACGAGCGTTTTGTTGCAAAAAAAACGTGGATATTCCTAGTTGGATTCCGAGGTGAGTAAGCATATTCTGTCTCACTTTTATACATCATTATGAAAGTTTATTGTCACATAATCCAATGAAACTACTGATCAGTCCGAGTTTGTCCGCAACAAAAAGATAATATTTATTTTAGGTTAGGTACCACGCTTTTTTTGTCATGAATGTAACGATGTGTAACGAAATGCGTTACGTTACAGTCATGACCAATTCTTAAGTGTAGTCTATACTGTGCACTGAGTTCAATGACTTCAAAAGGTATTATGTAGGTTTTATAACAGAAAAACATGAAAATGATAGATACGCCATAAGATTTTTACAAACAATAACTAAACCGAAACTCAGATTTATTGAAACAAAAAAAGTCGATAGTGATACAGTGCCTGAAATTTGTATAGTAAAAAAAGTAGGATTAATATTATATTCAAAAGAGTATTTTCTGAAAGATGGCGATAACCACATTTATTTTTAAGCGTACGTTTCGTTCGATTCATAGAATAATAAATTCCAAAAGGAAAAGATCTCCTAATTTCATACAAACATAGAGATTAGTAAGCGTCAGTAAATAAGTCTATTATTATAATTATAATATATTGGATGATTTCAATAAAACTCTGATTAATGAACTATGTTTTATTTCTTTACTGCCAATATGAACTTAGCTTTATAATAGTCATGACTGTTACATTCAGTTATGAATGTTACGATGTGTTATGGTGTCATGAACGTTACTGTACAACTTTTTACGATTCGACCCAGATATTGATAATGGTAGCAGGTATATGCTTAAAATGTTCATAATATATTTACTTAAAAAATAAATAATTAAATTAAAATAAAATTAATATTTAGGGGGGCTCCCATACAACATGTTTTTTTTGTGGTTTTTATAGTACGGAACCCTTCGTGCGCGAGTCCGACTTGCACTTGGCCGGTTTTTATTTATAGATAATGGTACGGAGCGAGTCCAACTCGCACTTGGCCGGTTATTAATGAATTTGCTTGCAGTTTGCTAATGAATAAGGCTGCACAGTTTGTCGGAAATCACTCTCCTTCCTTTCCACCCTCAGGAGCAGGGTTACTCCCCCTCAGGGAGCACTTATCCAGTGGAGAGTGCATAGATACATTTTCCTTTGAAACACAACTCACCAATTTACGGGCGGGGGACGAGAAAAGAGAGCTGTGATTGGTCAGCCGCTGCGAAACTGTCTGGCGGCCCGTCATCGTACATAGGTTGCGTTTGCGAACGTTAGTTGAATACAACAAACGTTTGGCGAGCCGCATTCCCCCGCAGGCGCAGTCAATTGGATATATAGTCTGCTCCCCCTCCTTTCGAAGTAACCGTAACCATTCTTTCGTTCGTTCAATTACAATTTGTTCCAGGAATAACCTCGGGGGGAAATGTTCTCGTTCATTGTCACTTCGGCGTCTCACGCTCGGCCACCCTAGTCATCGCCTACATCATGCAAAAATACGATTTGCCTTATCATAGGGCTCTGGCGTTCGTGAGACAGCGGCGGCGGTTTGTGAACCCTAATTCAGGGTTCGTTGAACAGCTGACCGAGTTCGAGAGGGAGAACTATGACGTCAATGGGTTCCGTCAATTCGGTGCCTACGTGAATGTGAATGCGCGAAGACATAAGTATAAGATTGCGTCAGTGGCGGCGGTGACTCTTGGCATTATCTTGCCTTTAGCTGTCCTGGTTGGTTGAAACTATAAACTATGTCTCCAGTAAATCAGCCGTTATTAAAGTATTTATGGACAAGTTGGTTGTTTTAATGATTTTCTTTCGTTTCAGGTTGCGTGGCAAAGGCATATATTTTAAATACCTACTACTATTGATGATGAGCGCTACTCATCTTCCATCGTAGTATCATAGACAAATAAGTAATTTGTCTATGGTAGTATTTAAAATACGGGGTCACATTTAGATAACTGACCCAATTTTGGGGCAGATCTTACCTACATGAACATATGCGGTTACAAACGAAAAAATTGTGATTCCTCGATAGTGTTTTGTAATCAGCTGTACTTAGTAAAAAATGTTTCATTTGAGATCGTAATGTTTCTTTCGATAAGTTGTTCATAATAATGGGTAGTATTACCAAGTACCAATCTAAATAAATGGCATCCAGCAGCCCAATTACAAACAAAGTATTCGATGCACTACCGAAAAGAAAATTTTAATGTCAGTGATTCTTATTTTTTTTGACATAAAATATAATTATTATAATTTCCTGCGTTATCGGATACGTTTACCGCGCTGTCATCCGTTCGTTCGTGATCGAGGCTCTGTTTATTCGTAATAGCGGCCATGCTAAAACCCTATAAATCGCATAATACGGCGTTTCGTGGAGAAAAGATTTCCTTTGCTAGGATTTCTGTTGCCGCTATTACAACAAATACAAAAAAAAAACATTATTAAACATGTTTTTTTGCACGTTTTTGCTTGATATTGATAATGGTAACAGGTAGACTCTTGAAATATTCACAAAATATTGATTTATATTCACTTTAAAATAAATAATTAAATTGAAATAAAATTATATTTCAGGGGGGCTCCCATACAACAGTGTATATTTTTTTTACTTTAATGACTTCAGTATATCCAACCACAAAAAAACAACACAGCTGTAGGAGCTACGTACGGTCCATCAGACAACGTCAGCATCATATTTTTCTTCTTCTAGTGCTTCTTCATAGCCTGTCAGCTCAGTAAGTATATTTATTATCCACCTTCGTTACTAGGCTGTAAAATTTTCCTTCATTATAATATTTCCATCAACGTCAACATCCACCACTGCTTACAATAGATGATGGACCAGTAGACCTGAATTAATGAGACAAAGACATTTATTCGTGTGTTGGTTGAGTGGCATGAAAACAACGCATTCACTACTACGAAGAACAGGGCTCGAATTTTACTGTTCACAAGCATACGACAAGCCTGGCACAAACTTGAACGTCATGGACAGTAGAATACGAAGTACGCTGGCATCACACTGGCGCTTGTGAATTGGATTCCGGTTTTAGTAGAATACCAAATATGTTTGTGCCAGGCTTGTCATATGCTAGTGAACTTAGTAGAATTCGGGCCATCGCTGGCTCCGCGTTGGTCATAGAGCAAGGAGATGTCAGGATGAAATTAGCGTAGTCTTGTTGGGAAGACATAGAATAATTCACCAAGTTAAAAACTTTAAAAAAAAACTGACTTCATGACCTATCACCTCAGCCTCAGCCTATCACTTAGGCCTCCCCGCTCGAACGGTACGGAACCCTAAAAAAGGTTTTTACATTATTTCACACAAGAAGCATCCAAATGTGATATTCAGCACTCTGATCTGATGGCTGCTTCAAGACTTAACTCAGGCAATAAGTAGAACTGCTCTTATTCCACTTTGTATTGTGTAGTCAATGCCGTGCACAAGTATTCGGTCACTCATGTCAATGCCGTGCACAAGTATTCGGTCACTCATGTCTGACTGCTTATATTTGTTGAAAACCTGAGTTGAAAACTAATGAAAATTGGTTTGTTATGACATTTATATGATTGACAATGACGTTCCGAATACGCTGTCAATCATTACTTGTTGCACAAAAATCTGTACCAAAGTATCCCAACCCAATCACCCTTGCTGGTATGTTTATTTTTCAGAAATTACTATTATTTTTACAATCCTATATTTCGCCAGCTCCAATTACGACACAGTGTTACAGTGTTTACTTTTACAGTGTTATTGAATGTCGCTCCAAATTCCCGCGTCCCTCTTTTAATTTGGGTCGAAGTACCTACTGAGTTATCCTCAATTTATTGGGCTCATAAAATCCGTTGAATACAACATAAATAACCGCGAAGTGGTCGCAGACTCTGTGGCAGTAATTTACAATATTCACAACCTCTGTTAATGAGACCAAGGTGGTTGCAATCACTAAAACGTACAAGAATGCACGCTTATCATTAGTCGATAGGAACTTATCGCCGTTATAATTATAAGATATCTATTCAATTTCTTAATCAATTATTTAGTAGTTTCACTGTATGGGGACAGGTTTAGGAACCTGGAAATGGTGTTAATTTGTTGTTTGTTAGCACCACCCGAAAAGTACGTGAAGGGTTTAGTTCCAAGTATTTACTTCGGAGGTGAGGTGAGGTATTTCCTTGCATGATGTGTGATGATGATGCTTAATCCTCGGAGGAAGAACACAAAAAAAAATAGAGGATGTCCCACTGCTCATTCTGAAGATCTTTTACTATGAAACCGATGTTATCAGAGAAAGTTTATAGCTATAGACATATAATAGTTCAAAGTTCAAATTTTTTAATGACTATAAAATCATACATATTGCTTAGTCAACGTCAATTTAACATTAATATTTTTGTATACTACCGCCCGTTCGGAAGTTGTGGGCTTAGGGCTTAGGCATATAATAAATTAAAAGTAAAAAAACATTTTTAAACAAAGCTTTTATTTAATGCCCTAAAAAGAAGAAAATAAAATTTCAATTCAATCAAATGCGTCATTTTATTACATTACACAATTTATACGATATAAAAGCTTGTTGCGGGATTTATCTTCAAGTCTGTGCAAATAGGTGCCTACCCACCTAATTAAGTCTACACAAGTAAATCTCGCAACAAGCTTTTATATCGTATAAATTGTGTAATGTAATAAAATGACGCATTTGATTGAATTGAAATTTTATTTTCTTCTTTTTAGGGCATTAAATAAAAGCTTTGTTTAAAAATGTTTTTTTACTTTTAATTTATTTTTAACTTTTTAGTCTCAGCATCAGCTCAGCTCCATGTCATAAAAAATATTCTAGGACTAAAGTATTCGTCAAGACGAATCGAACGAGCCCAAATTCGACGGGCTTGCGATGTTTTATGACAGAGTTCCCATGACCGTCTTCCGTCTCCAGCATCAGATCAGCTCCATGTCATAAAAAAATATTCTAGGACCAAAGTATTCGTCAAGACGAATCGAATGAGCCCAAATTCGACGGGCTTGCGATGTTTTATGACAGAGTTCCCATGACCGTCTTCCGTCTCCAGCATCAGATCAGCTCCATGTCATAAAAAAATATTCTAGGACCAAATTATTCGTCAAGACGAATCGAACGAGCCCAAATTCGACGGGCTTGCGATGTTTTATGACAGAGTTCCCATGACCGTCTTCCGTCTCCAGCATCAGATCAGCTCCATGTCATAAAAAAATATTCTAGGACCAAAGTATTCGTCAAGACGAATCGAACGAGCCCAAATTCGACGGGCTTGTGATGTTTTATGACAGAGTTCCCATGACCGTCTTCCGTCTCCATCATCAGATCAGCTTTAAGTCAGAAATATATTGCATTGTCATCCGACTTATACACGTATGCGAAATTTCAGCTCAATCGGATAACGGGAAGTGGGTCAAATTCAAGCCGACATTTTTGACGCGAACCGTGATACCCACAAACAAACAAACAAACAAACATACATACAGTGCAAGTTTAATAAAAGCTTTTAAAAATAAAGCACCTCTGATCAAATAATTTTCATAGTGAAAGTTGTTGTTCAAAATAATAAGGCCTATCCTGAGGGCGTATCATATCTCTATCATAAATTTCGAGGAGGAATGATAAATCCTGAGTAAATCTTCCTCGTGCCATCTGGTGGAACCTCAGAACAATAACTAAAGGGCGGAACCTCAGGTGGAACGATATGGTGGCACGAGGAGGAGCTCAGATCAATGAAACTCTTTGTTAGTTTGCGGTTAGTTTCCATCACAGACCTTGAAAAAGATCTTCCACGAGTAGACAAAGAGTTTCGACATCATTTTATATGTCAAATCCCATAAGGAGGCCGTCGTCGTGCTCTTTGGTCAAATCATAAAATGTAAAAACTATAAAAATACACAAAAATATGTAACACACCAACTACGATGTTTGGTCTTAAAGGTGTACTTTCAGTGATGCTCGGTCATGCTTACATAGCTATGTTCAATACTTTGAACACCGTCAGAGTCCATATAAATCCTTTTCATTACCTCAAGTTAGATCTCTGCCAAAAACCTAACTTCAGTCAGATTATCCCCGGGTTATACCTCGGCAATGCCGAAGCCGCCGAAAATACAGCTATACTTCAACTTCTTCATATTACTCATGTGCTCACAATCAACGATCAACGGCTGCCGTCATCAACATTTCGGGGTACAAACATCAGTAACCTCTACATTAGGGCCGCTGATGCTGTCAGCACCAATCTGTTGCCCTATTTCCCGAATACCAATGCGTTTATTGAAGAAGGTAACTGACATTTTGTTTTTATTTGTGAAGAAAACTTGAAAAGAACGTCAACAGCGCCCATCAGCTCATTTCGACCCACTCCTGGGCGTATCTCCGTATGACCTTAATCCTTTACGGTCCTGCGCTAATCCCTGGCATCCATCCAGTGAAAGTGACAATATTTTCGGACCATCGGACAGGTGGCTGGCAAAGTGGCTACACTTTAGGATCGAGGTTTTACGTTTCGTAGAGGTCTTCTAGGAGTATTGTAGAGATGCTTACGATAATGATAATGACTACAAAGAGTCTGTGCTCCCTTTGTGCACTGCGAGGCCCTTTACACAACTTATGATACTTCATATTAATCAGACTTCATCATCTAGCATGCAGCTTTAATGGGTAAACATCCAAGTAAATCAATTTAACAAACAGAACCTGTAGCTGAAAAGTTACAAGTGCACCATGCATAAAATCTTGCCCGTTTGCCGCGCTTTCCTCATATGAATAAATGAATAAATGTATTGACATGAAGTATGAATGTGTTTGGGTGGTTACTCTTGCAATTTCTTTCCAGGAATCCATGACGGCAATGCACTAGTCCACTGTCAATTCGGTGTGTCACGATCAGCCACCCTGGTTATCGCGTATCTGATGGAAAAGTACCAAATAACGTTCAGGCAAGGCCTCGCATATGTGAAGAGTCGACGGCACATCGTGAACCCAAACCCAGGTTTCTGTGAGCAGCTGAAAGAATACGAAAGATCGGGATATAATGTCAGCAGGTGCGCAACAGCATGTGACAGCATTGGAAAGCATAAAGTGATGTTAGTTGCGATGCCTGCGATAGCATTGCTTATTTTTTTGTGGTGGCACGGATCTTTTGGTTACTGAAAATGGTTGATTTGTGGTTGTATTATTTCTACTGTTGCTGTCTTTCTTTTTGTTGTAAATAAACGTGAATTTATACCAACCGACTTATAAGGAAGTGCACTATAGGTAGGAGATGGCGGACGCTCCGGCCTCTGTCATCTAGCCTTACTAACTCCCGCGATTTGGGCAACACCGGATACGCAAGCCCTCCACTAACCCCCCCGCGGTTTGGCAACACCGGATACGCAACCCTTCCTGTTTCCTATCCCCCCCGCGATACCAGATTCGCGCGTAGCGTAGCTCGAGGGCACAGCGGTTTGGGCTTTTACCGGATTCGCTCGGGCCGAGGCTTGTAGAGCACAGCGGTTTGGGCTTTTACCGGATTCGCTCGGGCTGAAGCTCGTAGGGCACAGCGGTTTGGGCTTTTACCGGATTCGCTTGGGCCGAGGCTTGTAGAGCACAGCGGTTTGGGCTTTTACCGGATTCGCTCGGGCCGAGGCTCGTAGGGCACAGCGGTTTGGGCTATACCGGATTCGCTCGTATGGTAACCTGTATCCCTGGCGGTTTGAGCAACACCGGATACGCCCTAGCGGAGATCCCAGGATCGAGCGTATTAGAGCCGTAGAAAGCTAGTCAGCCCTGTAGCCCCTTAGGGGACGTTATTCCAGATCCGGTGCGCATGCACTGAATAGTGTTCTCGATATGTAAATTCGTAGGTCGAGTCACGCGTTATTTTAGTTTCACCGCAGCCTGTAAATATTTAGAACTATCGCATGAAATAGAATCATAACTTACCGTAGATCATAGTCACGACGTTATTTGCTAGACCTATACGTTCGCCAGTAAAATCGGCATGATAGGCCGGAGCAGTAGCCTCTTTGTACATATTCTTTAACCTTTGTTGCAATTAGTTACAAGCCTCGAATATACAAGCACATCTTACCTCCTAATCCGGTGTTTTATCTCAATGTTCCTTAGGCAGGTCATAATAGATAGAAACCCCTCATTTGCTGGTCGCAAAAGGTCTTCGTTAACGTGACTACCAGACTGAGCTAGTCCTAAGGGAGTCACGTTACAGGGTTGATCCCTAGCCTAACCTAACCTCCTGCAACAATCTGTTGCCCTGATACTTTATGGCGTTCTACTGGTGTCTCACTAGTTTCGCACGGGACTACAGGAAATAAAGGGACAACACTTAGCACACTCATTTCTCTTTCAAGATTTCGTGATAACCAAATTGCACATTAGTAGACGCCATTCTACACGGTAACCACTCAGATGTGTCTGAGATACAAATCTTAAGCCATTGCCAACTTTCGTTTGTTATTCCCGACTATACTCGTTTTAATTGACGGGATATTTTTGGCATGCTAAATATATTCTAGAGGTTAACACAGGTGTCTTTCTGCCTGGTTGCCTTCGTGTTGGTCTTGTAATTGATATTTTGGGTGCTCCCTAATGGGTGAGGTTAAGGTTCAAAATCATCTTCGTAATAGAATATTGCGCATACTAGACCCAGATAGTATTTTTATTCTGCTGGAAGTAGAGCTCGTCTAAGCTGAAATGACGCGCCCCACTCCTTGGTTTTGTATGACAAGTAAATACAAAACCAAGGAGTGGGGCGCGTCATTTCAACTTAGACGAGCTCTAGAAAACATCGTGAGGAATTTTGCATTAAGATTTATTTTCTTCATGACCACATAACTTTGGTACTTTAGGAACAACATAGCGGCACGCCTTGTCCCATATCGTGTTGCAGAGGTACAGTTAAGTCCACATTTAGCTAGATATGGTTTATCCCCTCGCTCGCTGCAGCATAAGGTTTATCCCCTCGCTCGCTGCAGCCATGGCACTTTTACCGAAAAAGTGTTAGCAACATTAATTTTATTAAGTATGTGTGGCAAACATTGTCAATTTTATCTTTCAGTTCAGTTGTATGGCCGAATGGTGGTATACCTTTTGACTGTTATATTTTCGAATTATTTTGTGTTTGGCTGCTAAAACTACGAAATTCATTCAATCAATATAGGCCTCTTCTCTACCACGCCATCCGCTCTGGTCCTGTGCCTCCCACATCCATGGCCTGCCGACTATGGCGGTGATGTCATCCGTTCATCTGGCTGGTGGTCTGCTTACTTGGCGTTTTGCGGTTCTGGGTAGCCACTCCGTTACCGCTTTGGTCCACCTTCCGTCATCCCTCCGTGCCAAGTGTCCTGCCCACCCCCACTTCAGTCTCGTGATTCGCTTGCCGACGTCGGAACGACAACGAAGTTAAATTAAATTAATTAAGAAGCTATAATATAATAGCTATAATATAATAGCTATAATATAATAGTGTTTTTACTCGTAGTCTACGGTGCAGAACTAGTCCTACTCTTGAAGCCGACAACCTAGCTCCGCATTTTGCATTTACTAATTGTATGAAGATGAGAGAACGATACGATCGAACCCTTATTTCTTTACCCGACAAACTGCCTCCTGTACTTTCTTCGCGATCATCTTGATATAATCTGCTGGCAAGTCATCCAAAATTATTTGGCTATTTTCAATACGGCGAGTGACGCGGCGCACCGGAATGTGAACAGCGAAAAAGTTGTTATTTCTGGTCTTTCCAATATGACAGTAGGTTAATATGCTAAAGCGTTTCTTTAGTCTCTGATTGAAGTCTGGAATTTGATTTAAGGCACAAGGACATTAGCCCCTCGGTCTGGTCTTTGGTACGTTAATGATACTACAGAAATAGTGAGCTATTAAGAACTTATTATTATGTAACACTAAATACTTATCTCTCTTTCATTAGACCCACGAATTCCTAGATTCTCTTGCTAGTGCATCAATGTTGGGAACAAGGCAAAACCGAAAAGGCTGCAAAGTTAATTATGTCTAGTTAGTTAATTATTTATTATATGTTACAGTTATAACCCGTTTTTAGTAAGAACGCGTTTTCACTAGTTAAAACTAGTATTTACTAAGTGCCTTTGTTAAAACTTGAAATAACTAATGCTCCAAATTCATATCAGGTAAAACTACTTCTTGCTACACAAAACGCGTTTTGCCAAAGCGAGTCATTTAAAACTGTTCTTACCGAGGTTAAAGTTCATCGTACCTTTATTTGCATACGCTTCGCTCCGCTCCGCTCTCTCCGGTTTTGCTTCTTCTAAGTTCCAACCTAACCTAACCCAATTGAAACTTAGCCACAATAACCTACTCTAGCCAAAGGTATTTCCGTAGAATAATTGACTATACTTTAAAAAATATTGAATAAAAAAAATAATAGTATATCTTTCAATCACAAATTAGTTTCTCTCATGCTAGTTTTAACTAAAGCTCTTTGTGACAACTAGTTTTATCTGATAATCTAATATATCAGTGGTAAATTCTAGTTTTGACCAGGTTTTTCTAGTTTTAACAAAGGCACTTAGTAAAACTAGTTTTAACTACTGAAAACGCGTTCTAACTAAAAGCGGGTTATAACTGTGACCTTACCTCTAAATAGGAAAAAAGCTCAGATCACATTGTTGAATAGGGTCGAAAATGAAAACGATTCACTGTATAATAGGAAAATTTATTTTAGAATTTTCATTTAACATATTGTTTGCAGTTGTTTTCTCTTATTGTAAGTGTTTTACAACAGTAAAAACAATAATTTATTACATAATAAAGTAATTATATTTATCGTTGTGCGTTGATGTCCATCTAGTATTTAAATAATAACAATTTAATTTAAAAATGGCTTAGAAACTAATAATCTCATGAATCGTTTATGAACTAAAATTAAAGAGATTCGTATCCCAAACGCTCGTCGTTGTTCAATATTGCATAAAAACTATGTTTAAGATTATCTTAAATGGAAACTTATCGTATTACAACACCTTGTAAAAATTCTAGAAAATTATTTAATTTGTACAACTAAAAGCAACCTTACATTTCAATTTGACTTATGTAATCTCAACTGTTTGTGTTTACAAAGAAAAAGGAAATTCTGTAACTGTACGAATACGCACCAACGACACCGGGCGACTTCATGTGGACGTTGCCGTTGGAACGAGCTAGTAGTTAACTGATAAATATTTGGGGAATAAGAGTGTCCATTATTTTTAACCCCTTCACTCTCAGAAGCACACCGCTAGAACGACCGAACAATGGCGAACTATTGTTATATAAGATGTCTCGGCGAACCAGTTACGGGAGGCAGTTTCTCACGTCCGAAGGAAATACTTGGGGTACCTTCTTGGTACTTCACGTGCTCCCCGGATGGTGCTAACGAGCAACAAATCAGCACTAACATTTCCAGGTTCTCCAAAGAGAACCGTCCAAATACAGCGAAATCTACAAAACACGTGACATTGGCGAAATTAATAGCCTTAGTTGTTATCCGGCATTAATTAAGGAATCTGATCTAATCCATTATTTTAACCCCGGACGACAGAATAAAGGGTTTTGTTTGAATAAATGTTTGTCTGTGGCACTCTAGCGCTTATAGGGAAAGACGTCTTCTAATGCGGTTTTCTGTAAATGGAAATAGACTTTCGTGCTACCCTAGTTTTATCAAAATCGATTCAGTGGTTCAAGAGTTAACAGCTTAAAAAGGAATCAAGTCAGGCAAGACTTCAGTTTTTATTTCTCGGGGATGTTTGAAATATTTGTTTTAAAAGTAAGTAGGTACTTATTGTTTTACTTGTGAACATTTTATATTATTATTCCGCAAAATATTATTTATTTTATTTATTTATTAATACACAAAACAGCAGTACAGACAAACATTACAACATTAAGATTAGACCAAACATTTCCGTCTGCAACGCCAAAAGCATCATGTGATTAGTTCGGTTTCATTCAGTAGACAGGATATTCGTAGAAAAAATATATTTTAAGTGTGTCTTATTAGAAATCAGGAGAAAACTATCGATTTAACGAAACTAACATCTATTCTATAATAAGATTTTAAGGCACCCATGAATTGTAACTAAAACCTTACAATCTAATTACTATGGTTTGTACAAAATATCTGTAGAATTTTATGTACATCAAGGCACTTATGACACTAATATTGAAATTGTACTTCAGAACACACTGGAAGACATTTAATTCAAGACAAAACAAAAAAGTTCCTACTTAGGTATATGAACAATTTTATCCGTACAATTTCAACAAACATACAGCTACTTGCGTCTTTTGCGATTGATTGAACATTAGTACCTACATACAACCGAAAACAATATAACATTTAAAACATTTAAAAATAATCAGTCTCTATTAGAGATTTCTTTTACAACCTTAATTTTGCACCACGATCAAAAGTTTGAACACACCTTAAATTCGATATAAAACTACTTCCACTTACGTCACGCTATTAACTCGGTATAACTCGAAGTTGTGAATCAATAATATCGTGGTACTTTAGTCCAAGTTGACGTCTTGACGCAAGTGGGACTTAATCTATTAAAGGCAGCTATTGAATCATTTGGAGGTACTGGTTCTCTTCATAAAACGAAGATAGGGATGTCTGGAGATCGTTCACAACCATGTTGTCTCCGCCCTGCAACGGGTGTGTACTGCTCGAGACCATTTCTGAGCTCTTCCAGTTCTCACAGTTCTCCACGTACTCCAGAGTTCTTTGATAAGTTTCCTGACGCATCGCGGCGTTTGTCTGGGTGGTTTTCTTTCTGCCATTCGTTGCTTCTATCTGCGACTGTGATATATCGTAGACCTGCACTTCGCTGGGCTGCTGAGCATTCCCTTGACTTTTTAAGCTATTCATGCTACAATCTGTCTGGTCAACATTCTTTACTACATTACCTCTTCCAGCTGGCTTACTTCCTGAGGACATGTTGACAGAATTCTGCATAGATTTGTGTCCGTTGTGCTTGTTGAACTGGTTTCCAGGGTAATCCCACTGGTTGTAAGGTCGCTGGTGGTTGTAGTATTGGTTGTTATTCATCATAGTTTGGTTGTACTGGTGGTTGTTCTTCGGTGGTGGGGGGCCCATCACGTTGTTGACGACGGAGTTGTAGGGGGGAGGTTGGGGGTAGGCCATGGTTTGATTGAACTGGTTCTGCATTTGAGGGTATTGTTGATCGCAGTAACTGTTTAGGGTACCTCGTCCGATGCTGGCGCTGTTGTCAACGCTCATCACTGATGACCTGGACATTTGTAGGGGATGCATTTGAGGATTTTGGTTGGGGTAGTTTCCGGGTTGTTGGTAGTTCATCTGAGGGTTGAAAGGTACTGTGTTTTGGGTCTGAGGCATCGGTTGCATTTGGTTCTGGTTGTATTGTTGCATCATTTGGTATTGTTGCATGTTCTGGTTTCTCATGTTCATGTTGGGCTGGATCTGGACTGGGTAGGCGGGTTGGTTAAAGTTTTGGTTTTTGTATTGATTGGGAACGTTGTTAAAATTTTTGTTCGGCATCTTTTGATTGCAGTTTTGCCGGAGTGCTACGTTATTGTAATTAGTGAGAGGGGCTGAGTGCGACGGTTGGTTCATATTCATGTTCATCATCATGTTTTGATTTGGTCCATTCATGTTGTTGGGCATATTCTGGACCATGTGATTGGACATTCCGTGGGCCAGCGGACTTTGCAGACCCGGGTGCATTGGACTCGACATACCATGGCTCATAGGGCTGGCCATATTCTGAGCCATAGGACTAGCTATATTGACCATAGGACTAGCCATGTTCTGAGACATCGGACTGCTCATATTATTGTGTCTGGGACTCATCATCACCTGGTTTTGCATTTGGTGTTGAGGGCTCATGACGCCTATCATTTGCATGCTTTGTGGACTTTGCATGCTTTGAGGGCTCATAGCATTGTGTTGTGGACTCATTACGCTCATGACGCTTTGTGGGCTCATGACATTATAGACACTAGGCGGACTCATGACGTGCGGTATGTGCGGACTGATCATACTCTGTGGGGACATGGCACTGTGTGGCAGACTTCTCGGGCTCATCATGCTATGTGCGTAACTTTGTGGGCTCATCACATTTTGTTGAACACTCTGAGGACTCATCACCATTGTTTTAGGACTCATCGAAGGTTTCTGTTTCTGAGGTAGAGGATTATGATTTGCTCGCATATTGTTCTTTTGTTCTGGGTTCTGATTCGCTGCCATAGACTGTAATGACTGCAGCGGGTTATTCTGAGCTGCATTACTCACGACAGGTTTTGTATAAATTTCTTTCTCGCACTGGTCAACAGGAACTTCGGGTATGACTTGCTCTTGCAAAGATGGATTCTTGTCGTCAGGTGACTTGGCCAACAGTGAGCCACTGTTGCCCGACATGCTAACGTCTAACGACCTTAAATCGACGGGGATATCACTTATATTGAGATCACTTCCTATGGCACCTAGGTTTTTAAGTAGAGAATCATCGCTCGTGGCTACATCACTGATCTTGGGTATTTCACTGGATTCGTTCACGAGTTCACTTGTTTTGTCTTTGGTTGCACTGCTGTCTTTAGTGTCTTTGACTGGTTTGTCAGCTGGGTTGGTGGTTTCATTTGCTGGTGTTACCGGTTCGGTTCCCAATATTGATTGGTTAAGATATTGCATCATCTCATCAGGTATCACCAGCTTGTTCTCCACCATTTCTCCTTCGGCGACCTATGGACAAAATATACCATTAAAAATGACACTTGATTTATTACTACCCCCACTCTTCAACATATGTATAATATCTTTGCTCTTCACTACGCAACTCACAGGAACTACGCAAGGTACAAGTTCATTGCTCCATTTCAGAATGGCCATAAACAGACTGCACTATATGTTTTGTTTTTTTCTAGGTATTCAGTTTTTTGTGCAATACCGTATAAAAGTTAATTGGGAAGGCCTAAATAGTTTAAAGGTTGAGAACACTAGGACATTTAGCAAATTAAAATCAATCTCTCAAAATAAACCGAAATAATGGGATGTTTCCTCACCTGTTCCAGATTGACCTCCTGGTTTGGGTGGTGCACCTGCGCGGTGGTCACGACGGTGGTGGCGGAGTTCGACCTGGACTCCTTGTAGGTGACCGGCTCGTGGGAGTCCACGTCCTCAGTCTTGAAGGGGAATGCGTCGCCCTGAGAGGAAATAAAAAATTGGTCAAGTGCGGGTCGGACTCGCACACGAAGGCTTCCGCACCATCGTCGTCTGTGCCTTAAGCGGAAATACCTTCAATCTCGTCATCAGTCGTCTCTTACTAAGGATCACTTTGTTGTCCGTCCGTCCGCCCGTCTGTCTGTCTGTCTGTTCGTGTGTCACAACCTTTATATCAAGAACGCATGGACGGACGTATCAAGCTGCAATTTATATCAATTGTTAAGGACTGTAGTCGCATACAGCTGTAAAAAAATTACCTTAGTCGTAACGCAATTATACGATACGACCGTTTAAGCTGTAAAATTGACGTATTTTCATAGTAATCGCAATGGACCCAAAACTTATAGGGTACTTCCCGTAGGCCTACAATCATTAAATTTGGCACAAAGCAAGGTCTTATAGCACAACTAAAGGGAAAAATCTGAGAATGCAAAAATCTGTCTTTCTACAAAAATATTCAATTTGGATTAAGTACATGGATAACATCATACTTTAGTTATTGCTAACTAACGTTATACTTACCGCATCATCAGTCCCATGCGTGTACGGCTGGTATTGTTCGCTGACGTTCGACTGCTCGCTGAGTCTCCTCGCCTCTTCCTTGACTTGGACTTGAGGGTCCAGCTCTAGCGCCAACTCCTCGGCCCGGACCTCCGAGCAGGTCACTCCTCGGAGGACCACAGCCTGTGGAGAAAGGTCACGATGTAATAACTCAGAGCGTCGCGCTTTTTCCCATTCAGGGTGGTACAGGCACAATGGTAACAAAATTTAGCCATGTAATTCAATTTTCCGTAATTCTATAATATTTAACAATGAAAATGTAGCCCGCGAAGGTGCATTTAAACTGAGCGTCGCTTAGGACGCACGCACACGCACACAACGCATACATTTTTGTTTCTTCTATACTTTGAACCACTGTGGGAGAGGAAGGGCAAAGGAACTCTACTCAAGCGAGTCAGAGAGAAAGGGCAAAGTAACTCTACTCAAGCGAATCAGAGAGGAAGGTCAAAGAAACTCTACTCAAGTGAGTCAGAGAGGAAGGGCAAAGGAACTCTACTCAAGCGAGTCAGAGAGAAAGGGCAAAGGAACTCTACTCAAGCGAGTCAGAGAGGAAGGGCAAAGGAACTCTACTTAAGCGAGTCAGATAGGAAGGGCAAAGGAACTCTACTCAAGCGAGTCAGAGAGGAAGGGCAAAGGAACTCTACTCAAGCGAGTCAGAGAGGAAGGGCAAAGGAACTCTACTCAAGCGAGTCAGAGAGAAAGGGCAAAGGAACTCTACTCAAGCGAGTCAGAGAGGAAGGGCAACGGAACTCTACTCAAGCGAGTCAGAGAGAAAGAGCAAAGGAACTCTACTCAAGCGAGTCAGAGAGAAAGGGCAAAGGAACTCTACTCAAGCGAGTCAGAGAGGAAGGGCAAAGGAACTCTACAAAAGCGAGTCAGATTAAGGTAAAGTAAGGTGGTAATTAAATTATATACTGAGAAGTGTATATTTCATTAATCCGGCGATTTTGAGAGTAACTTGAGGTTATAAGCGGGTAACAAACATAGAAAAAGTTCTTGTTACTGACCTGGTTGCCCTGTGAAGTCCTGACTGCCTGGACGGCAGCCAGTGCTGATGAAGGGGTCGGGGCGTAGCCCACGCAGGATACTTGACTAGATCTGAAACAGAAGGACATTTTCATTGGACATTGCCCCTGGGTCTAGAGGTCTCTTGGGCGTCCAGAGTCGTGGATGCGAGAAACATTACATCTTGTTCAGGATCCTTAAAGTTACTGAGATTGATTCGATTTGGTCGTCGAAGTTCAAGGGCCAAAAGATCGTTGGAATTCTGCACAAAGAAATCAACAGGCCTCACCTCCGACTGCTATCCGGTGAGAGCTGGTCATACACTGTGGTGGTGTGTTGCGGCATCAGCCTCTGAACACCAGCCATGTTGGTGGTAGTTGCCACAGCACCGGAGATCATTGAAGCTTGACTACTCTTCCGGGATATGTCAGATGACCTGGGGGAGGGAGACAAATTGGTTTGAAGCGTCCGGTTTCAATAACCTATCTATCCTCAATCTGCAGATAAATAGGATCGAATTTGAAAGTTCCATAGCGCAACTATCAAATCTAACTGGGTGGATTTCACCAACAAAACGTTATACGAGAATAACTATCCCGGGGATAACTTGTATGACAATGACAGTTCAAAAAGAGGTGATGATGCCCCCTACAGCGCAACCGGTGTCGGCATCGGTATCGCCTTTAAACGCGCAAGAATGAACTTTATCATTATGACAATACGGCAAGTCAAACACGAAGCCGATGCCGACAGCGGTTGCGCGGTAGGGCCCGTTGGGTGTCACTAGTGTCCATGAAAAAGTAGAAGATACTCTCGAGTAAAAGTTACTCTTCCGTTGGAAAAATCCAGGCTAATGTGAAAACCTTGAAAACCTTGGAATTTATTGAAACCGGACGTAAGACAACATAATTTGGAAATATCATTCGAAGTACCGAAAGTAAAAAGTGGCACTAATATTGTGTACCGGTGGTACAATTAATGCAACCCTGCACATGCTGAACGATCGTGTGGGTTAAGCAACATTTGTCAAAATGACAAATGGATGGGTGACCGTTTTTACGTGGTATTTCTTTCGGGAGTTCCGCATTTCATGTACACGTTACGAGTAAGTTGTAGTCGGCATAACTATCGCTATTTAGTTTCCTATACTTGTAAAAGCCAAAAACCTGTACCACAGGTAGCTTAACCAGCCAAACATCCTTTTTAGGGTTCCGTAGAGAAACAAGGAACCCTTATAGTTTCGTCAAGTCTGTCTGTCTGTCCGTCCGTCCGACCGGCCGTCCATATGTCACAGCAACTTTATTCCAAAACTATTACTACTACACAGTTGAAACTTGGTACGTAGATGTATTCTATGAACCGCTTTACGATTTTTATACAAAAACGGAAAAAAATAAAAATTTAAGGGGGGCTCCCCATACATGAAACACAGAAATCTCTTTTTAGAGATAAGCTCGCCTTTGTACATACCTTTTTGTAAATGTTACGTGTTTTTTATGTTTTGTGCAATAAAGTATAAATGAAATGAAACTGACACCAAAAATTTTTTTTTTCAACAAACCTACATGTGTGGTGTTTCTATAGATAGGTCTTCAAAAATTAAGTGGAAGTTTCGAAAACCATTTTTCCTCAAAATCAATCTTTAAAGAGACAGACCCATCCAAAGTGGAAAAATTTGTGTCCCCCCCCTCTTACTTTTAAAGTGAGAGAGTGATAAATCTATAAAAAATATATGCTGTGTATCTCAATATAAACTTTCGATGAAAATTGGTTTGAACAAAATATAATAAGCAGTTTTTAAGATATAAAACATTTATTAAAAACCGCAAAGATAACTTTGTCATTCATACCAACACTATGAAAAACAAAGTTACAAGAAACATCCAGTCTTATAATTACTTGCTACTACGGAACCCTTCATGAGCGAATCCGACTCGCACTTGGCCACTTTTTTATAGAGTATCAATAAAGCAATATTTGCAATATTTAGCAGTTGCCATTCAGTAGGAGCTAAAATCCTGTATACAGATACAGATCCTTACCTAGCACTATACAGGCTGCTCCCGGATGAGATGCCGGAGTCTCGTCTGGTGTTGGGGATGGCCACCTTCAGCTCCCCGGTGACAGTCGTGCCGGGCTCCGGTCTACCTTGGAAGCCTCCGTTTGCTGGTAACAATTCGTTAAGTTAAGTATAATCAAGAAGCAGAAAGGACAACGATCTGTTGATGCAATATCTTTATCTTCATCAGGGGTTCTTGATACCTGCACCTGGACCACTTGGGCGGGGCCTTTGTGCATTTACCCTGCGCATGCACTTGAATTCAGCCATCATAACTCCTGTACACTGCGCACTGCTGCTTAGGACACCGTGACTAACCAAGAGGAGCATAATTCACTGTAACCTTATTTTCAATCACAAGCTTCGGCACGTTACCGGAATCATCAATATCAACATTGCATCATGCCATGCTTCAGAGTGCTTGTATTTAACTCCAACCTTAAGACAGTCCTTCTACCGACCCGCCGGTGATACGCCGAAGACTTTCCAACGATCTTTTGGCATGACAGGTGGAACTAGCGCTCTTTGACAGGCTCGTTGCATTAAGTTGCTAAGAACTGGCACCCCCTGTAAACCTCACTCATGCTACATGGAAGACTGTAGCAGTAACATACCTCCCACATCATGCGACGGCAGCATCAGCCGGCTCGCTGCAGCCTTGTTGTGGAACCGCGGCGTGTGGTGTTGCGCTCGTGGCTCTCCTATCGCGACCATAGCGCGCAGCATGAGCGGCAGTTGGCAGACCTCGCCGACCACTTCTTGTTCAACCTGGGGGTGAAATTGGTTAAGTGAAGATCCACTTGGGGATTTGATCAAGAGAAAGCCAACATGGGAACATACATAGCTTATGACACCACGCTAGGATACCCTGCGTCGTGGGAACCAGAAACAGCGACATCACAAACTTTACACGTGAAGTTAAGACGTGGGTTTTTTATTTCTTCTTTTCAAGCCAGTATTCGAACCCAGCAGTTGGCAAATGTTGAGGGCTTAATGTATCCCCTGAAAAGCCTCCAGCATGATCCTTAAACCCGGCTGTGGGACATTTTTCGAATATTATGTCAGAAACTGCAAACTGTACTTCGAGCCGGATGTGGGTTTTTTATGTTTATGTATTGTGGAATCAAGCATACATCTCCATCAAGCCTGAAGTATGGCGCGCCATTCTCATCGCTGAAGCCGCCAAGACCTGCACCGCCGTAGTCCAGCTCTCCACCACATTGTGCAGACATCTGGAATTAAAAACATGAAATGTTAAAATGGTTTCTTACTGTTTACTTCACCAGATCAAAGCAAGAAAGAGCAACAGAAATACAATCTGTGTGATGGAGCCTACATGATCCTTAGGCCTGGAGCAGAGTGAGGGGCTTGCGTGGTGGTGACGGCGGGCGCAAAATATCGCACATATGAAACCGCCGCTTGCGTCTATACTGTAGTTACTAAGGCGGGTGTGGCTAACGTGCGGCTCTACCATGGCGGGCGCCTGGACACGGCCACTTAGGTCAAAGCGAAACAACCGCTAGGTGACCCCTAAAAGGAAATAAAGTGTCCCAAGATAGGGATTGTTGGTGAAAACGACCAAGACCTGCAAAGATGGAAACTTACAATGTTGACCTGGTGCGACGAGTGCAGCCCATGCGGTATCAGGCTGGCGGGGCTCTCGCTCTTGACGGACGCCGACGAGGTGTGCCCCCGCGCCCCGAGGGGCACTCCGCCCTCTTCGGAGCGGGGGGAGGAGCCGGCGCCGCCGCCCCCGGACTCCGCGGAATCTTCGCCGCGGTTGCAGCCTGAAACGGATGACACTTTGATGGACCGGCTACATGTGAACGACTAGCATGCGCAAACGGTTTGTGCAAAACGGCGTCCACACGATTGACTTGCATGTGCAAACGGACTACCAACCTACAAAATCTGTACAAACCGGTTGATGCAAACGTTTGTGCCATTGACCGTTTTGTGTAAGCCATTTGTGCTGTATACCATTTTGCCGGTGACACGCTCAATCATACTTGCGCAAATGATTGAGCATGTAGCCGGTCCTTGAGACCAACATTCACAGTTGTTGAAAACTCGTCATGCCGTCACTATCTGTCTTTCAGGAAATAACAGGATAGTCTGATATTTAAGCAGTACTTTTCTTGGGTTGAAGTCTGTACATGCAGCCATAGAATGTCTGACCACGACTGGAGACTATCTATTATAGGTTTTTAACGTATGCTATTTTAATGAGGATAGTTACAAATTCCCTTCTTCCGAAGCTTCTTGGGAAGCAACTTGAGAGCTGTAGAAGTGTAGAAGTCCTGTGTTATACATAAACCAAGAGCGACGCGAGTCTTCTTAATTAGATGGTGACGATAATAATAGAGAATTGATTAACTGGCAAAAAATGGGCACAATAGTGCTTCTACTATCCTGTATGGGAATAGCGAGATGCTATGATGATAAATGAGGAAGTTACCTTTGTGTTTCTTGCTCGCGTAGAACTCAGCCCCATGGACGGTCTTGACATGTTTCCTCAGGGATGACGGATCTGTGTACCGTTTTGTGCAGCCTGGTGCCTTGCAGACGTATGGTTTCTGGAGGAGATAAAAGATAATTACATCAGGGTTCTATGTTACAATAGGGTAGCTTCAGTGAAGATATTCGCATTGAGTAATAGTTTGAGTCCTTAAAAAAAATATGGGTTCTTGTCGGTGCCGTGACTCAAAGTCAAAGTATTTATTTTTTATTGACCATAAAATCATACAGATTGCTTAGTCAACGTAAATATTAATATTAATATATTTGTATACCACCCGTTCGGAAGTTCTACTCTAGTTAACTCTGTCCTGTCTGTCCTATGGATACCCGCCTTAGACTCACCTCATTACTATGCGTCCTGTTCTGGTGTTTCGCTCTGTCGCTGGCATTGGAAAAGGCCTTCGCACAACTTGGGTACTCGCAGGTGTAAGGTTTTTCCCCCGTGTGGCTTCGAAGGTGGGTCTTCAGGTTCTCCAGGCGCGAGTACGCTTTGCAGCAGCCTTCGAACTGGAAATGCAAATATAGTTGGTAAGAAAAACTATTAATATTGCGTCACGCATTTTCCCGTACGAGGTTCAGAAAAAGTTAGTAAAAATGGGAAAAATTTCTTATTTATTTATTATCTTTGGTACATAAAACAGCATTGACGATAATACATTTAAATAAAACATGACAACGGGTGAACGGCTGTCTTCAGCGCCAAAACATGTATACACAGCATGACTTATGTATAAAAAAAGTAATTATTTAATTTATGCACACAAATTACACCACAAATTGTGAAAACTATAGAAAATACTAACAATTTAAAAATAATTTAAAAAGGTAGCAGAATTTAAAACAATTTAAAGAGAATGAGGACATGACGCCTATGAAGGATCTTTTACCTGACTGTTCCATCCATTAGTTCTTAAGATTTACTAACATTGCTTTGGTCTTACATTAGGATCCTGTAAATTCCTGTATCAAGGGAATCAGAATCAGTGACGTCACAAACATGTAAACAACCGGCAACCCCCACTTGGGAAGCACAGCCTCAACCACACCACCAAGTAACACTCAATTAAACAGTAATACTCAATCAAAATAATACTCACAGTACACTTATGAGGTTTCTCCCCCGTATGCCTCCTCATATGAACGACCAGCATATACTGCGCCTTGAAGGGTTTCTCATCCCGGGAGCATCCGACCCAGCGGCAGACGAACGCCTTCTTGCTCGCGTGGATGTGGTCTGTGTTTATGTGTTTCACCAGGTCATCTTGGGTTGGGTATTCGAGCTTGCAGTCAACCTGTAAACATGTGATAAAGATCTCTGATTCCAGCTCCAATAGTCAACTGGGAATACGCGGGGTACTACATACCAATCGAATAACAATTAGTGCAAGTTAAGCTATAGGTCTCATAGAAGAAAATGTAATCCCCACAGAGAATCAGGGCATTTCAGGACAAGCGATTTTCTCTGATAACTCAGCTCACTAGATCATCTGGTGAATAGGTAAAAGCTTGCTTCTTTTAATGGTACATTGTGGTATGCATCATAACGGTGTTTATTCATAGATAATAGATAAATGATTAGGAGGATCCAGGCACGTGATGGGTCCTCTATTAGGACTATGTCACCAAATTCCCAGTCACAGATAAAAACTGTAGCACTAAAACAGTGAAGTCTGAAAATCCTTACCCAATGGCAGTTAGTCTCAATAAAGTCCCCAGGCTCATCCTTGGAGTCCAGTCCATCATGAACGGTACTTTCTGCTGCTGCTGACAACGGCTTGTTACTATGCATGCTCTCCCGATGTGACATCAGGCTCTGGGGGGACTTCCGTTGGGTCATCCCTGATGATGCGCTGTGGAGATGAGAGATTATGATAAGATCTATGAAATCTTCAGAGAATTCTTGGCACATTTGACGGGTCTAACATGGCCCATGGATCTAATGAAAGACCGTCATATCTTCAATTAGATTCATAGCCTATTCATCCCTTAGGTACATCTGTTTATCATCGTTAAGATAAGATAAGATATGTTATTGGTAATTATACATTACATGATCTACAGGTTTTAAAGCATTTAAACGAGGTAGATTTATTTCCAGAATGTAAAGTGCGATCAACTATAAACAGGATAAGGAGACTAACCTGTCAGCTTCCATGATGCTGGTAATCTCAGGCTGCTGTTGAGGCTGCTGCATATGCTGGGGCGGAGTCCCATCCAGGGTCAGACCAGGTCTCACGTCCACTGATCCCATGAGAAGCTGCGTCGGCGAGGAGATGTGTGACCTGGTGAGGAGGAGGTTACCCCTTTGAGGATTTGAATTATGAGGTTATTTTAGTTTGAAATGAAATTAAATGAAATGTTTTATTTGCCTGAAATGTGGTACAGTAAGGTGGTAATCGTAATGAGCTCTACACATTTCACCTGTCCAGGTTTGTTCATTGTTATAGTGAAAGTTGACTCTTTGGGACAAAGACTGGAGGGGACCTTTCAAGATCAAATCGAGTGGGAGGAGGGAAAAAAGCCTTTGCCAAGCAGTACTCCATAACGATAAGCTTTTTGAGCTTTATTGTCTTAACGATATAATTAAAACTATTATGTAGAATGTCTGAGCATAATCTGTCGGACCAGTGATGTTTCTCAGCTAGCCTTTAAGGATCAGATATCCATAGTGAACACAGTCAGCGGATCTTCCTATAAATATGGTGTCTGTAGTCTGGAGCGACAAATTATTGTATAGCCTGCTTCGTACTTTCAAGGGCATTTTAATTACGGGCGCATTTGCCACCCCATCAAAGCAGGCATGTCAGTATATTTTGCTAGGATCAGTCTCCGTCTCCATCCACTAGGATCCATTGGTAGATCAACAATGGTGCCGAAAAGCCCTTTTGTGTATTCATCAGAATTGAGCGGACTTTTGTGTACACTAGAATCTAAACTTATTCAGGTGTTTATTTTGTGGTTACATGTGGTTTATTTAGAGGTTGTCATACCTGTGTATCCCAGCCACAAGGTGCGCGTGCGCAGCGTGGTGCGCCGCCGCCGCCGCCGCCTGCTGGTGGGCGGGGTCGAGCAGCACCCCGCCCCCCAGCACCCCGCTGCCAGCCACCCCCCGCGCCAGGAGCTGCTGGGCCAGCGACGCGTGCGATAGGGAGAGGGCGGGGGAAATCGCACCTGGTGGAAGGATAGGGGTTAGATGTTAGATTACGTTGGTATTTGTGACCAATGGCAAGATGTGACTATCCGCATCATATATTCACTACACAGACGTTGTGTGACATGAGACACATGTTTCTGTAGATAGATCCGTAAGCTGATATTCTAACTGGTCCTGCTCGTGCACGAGTGTATTCTTTGTTGCTATCATAAAGAGGCCATAGAAGTCTATTTGTTATGTACTTCATATCTAAACCCAGCAACAGCAATGGTGATACTCTGATTTTGTTCAGCTTTAGAAGTAGGTAAGGATTTTGCTGGCCGGCCCTTTCACTTCTTCTTCGTCTTCGAGTGCCATCTCCTATCGGAGGTCGGCTTTCATTATGGCTGTCTGTGACCGCGAAGTTGCGGCTCGAAATATGTCTTCAGTGTTCAAACTGAACCATTCGGTGAGGTTTTGAAGCCAGTTGGTTCTTGGTTGGCCAGGTCTTCGGCGGCCGGGTATTTTTAAGTCTACTTAAGGTCAAGGGGCAGTCCAATAGCTGCTCCAGCTGCCTTTATCTGCTGAAAATACTTAACGCTAAACAAATTAAAGTCAACATAACACCATAGTATTTCATCCATTCTCAACAGTGGGTTTAACAGGCTCATAACACCTTAGTATTCCTTGCATGAGTAGGCCCATTCTCAACAATGGGTCACCGAACAGGCTGATGCTGATGTTTTCTTACCAGCACTAAGATGTCCATAGCTCCCAGTAGACGCGGCCGACGGAGCCCTAACAGCCAGGCTGGCGGGCGAGGCTCGTATCACAGCAGCCAGGTCCAGACTCTCAGCGGAGTAGGGGCTCCAGGAGACAGCCCGCTTTCGGTTCACGGAGACCCCTAGCGCTCCGCCGGATAGCCGGAGGCGGGTGGGGGAGGCTATTCTTGAACCTGGGGTTTGGGATTTCATTAGCGTTATTGCACCAAGCATAGATACATGAGCAAGAGCAAGCTCTTTCTATGTTTAAGTCAATTGAGGACCATCCAGCCATAATCCACCATGAAAGGTCAGTGAGGGTTGGTGCTGGGTGTCGGGTTAGGTAGAGGCCAAACCACAGAACATTCAATCAATAAAAATCAGACGTATTCTAGTTTCTATCTTTCATATTTATATAGGGTAACATCCTTTATATTCTCTAGCTCTTGATCTTATTATGATAATAATAATAATAAATTGTTTGAAAGGGGCCTCTACGTGTTGGACCCATGTCCCCATGCAAGCCTACAAAAAGGACCGGGACATCACTGTCCCGTGAACTGTAAACTTAGATACTAAATAATAATCATAATAATAATAGACATTTATTTTCAGTAAACACAGTTCCATAGTATTGTTAGTGAAAAAAACATCAACCCGCAATGAGTGATGTTGTTCGTAATTCACAATTTTATTTATAGTAAGCACTACACAAAATAGACATTCAAAAAACGAATAATAGATAGGTACCTAGATGATGTACAAAGCCGAGCGTATCTTGTGCTTGCCGAGCTTGTGCCCCTCGGCGGGAACATTAATGGGCGGGCTTATTTTGGTGTATGATCTATGTAGATTACCTTCTAAACTCAGCTGAAACTCCTGGCTGGCTAGGGTGCTGCCTGCATGAAGCTCTGGATGTAGACTCCTCGCGGCATTCAAGTACTCGAGACCTGGAATAAATAAATATACGTTTACTAATGTGTTCAGGTGGCCATACTTTGACGATTAGTTAGGACTAATGGGACTGGATCGGACAACCGTATTGGAAACGGTAACATTACAGCTCCGAAATAACGAGATTAATTAACACCTTTCTATTCACACTTTAAGGTCCACTTCAGAATGATTGTTTAAATTTACATACATGCGATAGCCTATAATGTCTAGATTTCGAACAAATAAATATCCGTTTACAAACACAGGTATGTTTTTTTGTTAATTGAGAAATACTTATTTAGATTCGTACAATGCTCATTGCAACGCCCATCGAAACAACTTTGTATTTCACATTAGGTCTGCGTAAAGCTTCATGTGTGGTTGATCATACCTTACAAATAATGTAATGGTCCTCGTTCTAAAGCCTTTTGCGGGCATGATAGAGACATTACTTGAGCGTTATTTTACGACAACCACAAATCAGGAGTCACTTAGTCACCGACGACCGTAGAGCAGTAACATTAACACTAAGATTGAGATGTCACTGGTACCTAACCCGTTTGAATATAAACTGCCCACTTAATTCCAACTGTGATTAATAATAGCCCGCCGTCTTTTATGAGCCATTTCATGGTATCTCTGATTTCATACACGCTAAATTTGGTCACCTACGGTGTTGGTCACTAATTAGGCTGCGCGACGCGGAAAATTTGCATTCCTACGAAGCCTTTAGGCGAAGAGCGCGTCAGGTGGCTATTTTAGGGTTTAAACAAACAAGCAGGTAAAGGGGAAAGAAGTTAAGTATCGGAACTTTAATCTCAATCTACACGGCCGGTGTTCCAACCACTTTATCTTCCAAATGATAGGCTGGCCACTCAGAGAGGCGTGAGTGCCTTCCAATTTGGCGATCGCCAACATGTTACCCCACAAGAAACGGGCATTCCGCCAAAACCGCGACCGGCAAAATAACGTGTGTGGCTGTCTTTGACGCACCGCTCGAGCTCTCGAGCTACAAAGATTTTATGTCTTCATCCTGTGAGAACCGACCTCGGAAACGTAGATATTCGAACCCGCCCAAATCGAAAAAAAATACCGGCCCGTCAACGATCGAATTTAAACCCAATAAGTTGTCGAGTCCGTTTCGAATCCCATTAACCGGGCTCCGCGATGGTCACCCTCGCGACGACATTGCCTTAACCGCCGGCAAAAAGTCAATCCAAAACTGTCTTTATTATCCTTTTCGAATAGTTGAATTCTGATCGGACGGTCGGGTCGGTTCGGGTTTTTTATCCGGTTCTCGGAATAGTGACGGATATAAGTTAATATCGAGATGTATTAATTTATATCGATCTCGATTGGGCGTAAAATTAGTGACTCGATATCTGTTGGGCTAGTGGTTTCGTGGTCACGTTTTGCGTTAAAATATGAATGTCGATGTCTTTGTCTGGTCGGCTTCTCTTTAACTCTGTAACGTCGAATACTAATGAGTCTTGTAGTAAATTATGAGTTTGGTTGTTAGTCGAGCTCTCGGCGAGATGAAGGCATCGGCTCAAGTCGACTGGAATATTCAAATGGCGTCGCATTTTTACGGTGTTTAGTCACTTCGTATTTAAAAAAAAATAGATAAATGACTGTGGGATATATTGGGTGCCTTATTGAGCAATATATTATAGCTGTTATAGACGCTCAGGTAAACTCAATGTGTAATCGGCAATTATTCATAATATCATGGCATGGTTAAAATGCTCAACCAGCTCACCCATAAGTTAAAACGTTTTTATCCATATCATACTAAGTATATTCGTACACTGGGATTTAAGACTCCATAATAATATTATAAGTTGGTTAATCTTTTAAGTATGTTTCCAGTGCATTGCACAAATTACATTAGGGTCTAATAATAATCATTGATACGTGAAGATCACTAAATGGCAACATATTAAATCTTTAAATGTCATGTTACTTAATGATTAGCATCAGACATTTATTATAATTTTATAAGTGATGCTGGCAAAAAATAGATATAAAGTTCGCTAACTAGGTTTTTGTCAGATTTTTGCTTAAAAATATTTTGGTAAGTTTCGGTCAGCAGAAAATGTTGTGTTGGATTGATCAAAAGGTGTTTCATAGTAAGTAACTAATGACATAAATATTACAACAACTTTATGCTAATTTCGCATATTTCTATATCTTTCTGGACGAGTCTAGACTTATCGTAAACTGAACAGGATATAGGACATCACATTTTACGACCAGTTTTGATAGTTTTATGACACCTGAAAGTGATAAACGCTTAATCTATTCTATTCTATCTCTCACCTAGCCACCGTAACCCGCAAAATAAACAGTAAACATTATTCACACACGAACACTAGCTAGAGCAAAACTAGACACCTTATCCATTCAACCAATTATCATTATAACACATCATTAAAACTTCAGGTCAAAAAAAACTCATCATGAACACATCATGCGCTCGCGCAGGCCTCGACGTTAACATAGAATTATTCGTTTAACAACTTAATTATACCTGAAGGGTCCTATCTAGTTAAACGGGATACATCAAGGAATAAATTTGCGATGTCCGCTTTTGAAGATTTATTCATAATTCTTTTTTATCCAGCGCGTTCTTGGAAGCCATTTTGAACTGTGATTTGGCACTACTGGTTGTTAAATTGCTTTATTTATTTTTGAGGTCAACTCGTTTAAAATTTGATCGCTTGGTTGGTAGAAAAGGAAAAGTTATTGGGTACGAATTTTGAACACACTTAAGACAAAGCTTTGGGAGTGTTTAGTTAAGTAAAGTTAGATTTGACTCTTAATCCTAAATGGCGCAGCATGATAAATTAAATACTACTCTCCTAACAAACAAACCTGCATAAAATATTACGCTATATTACTTTCTTAGAAATGGCAGATAACCTCAGGACCTAGGAAACCAGCAAGACATTATACCGACGTGAGAACCGCCCTATACTAGTCTGCGATTTCACGGCACAAGTCTGACAGTTCCTTCCCTGATAATTATAAGCTATGAATTAAATCATTCGAGATATCGAAATTATCTTTTACTCTGGTAGATTCTAAGGCCGGGACTCCACCAAAGCGGAGATGTGCGGAGATGTGGAATATTTGTATGGCGCGATGGAAGCGGAGATGTGAGCTGTTTCCATCTCGCATACAAATATTCCACATCTCCGCTTTGGTGGAGTCCCGGCCTAAGGCATTAATAAACTGCTCTCAGATACGAGACTTTTCTCAGCTTGAAGCAGTGCCGATTTCGATGTCATTTTCAGGCTCTTGATATAAAGGCCTAACCCCCCCAGTTCTAGACAAGCAACTGAATGTTACAAGCGATTAATTCAAAATAGCGTCAAGTCGTCACAACTGATTTTCCTTTCGGAAACCGGAAGTCAGAAAGTTTGTTTCTTTGAATTTATGAAAATAGAGAATACAATTAAAATTTAAACTTGGGCGATACTGTGCCTTTGCTCACTCTTCGTCTTGTTTGGCACTTAGATACTGATAAATAGTTTAGTACCTACTTAAAGTTTTGTAATCACCTGCAAACTATTTCTGTGTTGACACTTCTTAATTAAGAATCAAAACATTGACACACGTATTTGAATGAACACCCCTTAACGTTAATTATTATTATTATCTAATCCTCCTACCGCACAAAAGTAGATCATTTTCCTCATAGATAAGACAGACTTTTGTCTGCGGTCCGAAATGTGTAGTTGGAATGTAAGTGTAGAAGAAATTTAAGACGCTCAAGCTGTGCACAGATGTCCTTCCGGTTTTGTTGTTAATTACTTGGAGTCGCGTGTCCCCCGCCTTAAGAATGATTGTCTGTGGGTAATTTGGGGATAATTATCTCGGGGCGATGGACTTTCCCCGTGTAAGAGGTAAATATAGGGCGAGTGCTAATATTTGGCTTTGCCAACCCGATTGGTAAGAATAGGGATGTGGCAATGCTATTTATATTTATTTATTGATTTCTAATCTTAATCATCGTCGAGGTCCTTCAATTGTTTGAAAAATATGTGAATAATTGGTAGAAAGTGTCTCTGTTTCGGAAAAAAATATTAGTTAATGAGTCTACATACAGGCTGTTGCAAAAAAAGCACGTGTTAAGTTGTTAATTGGCCTTCTCGGAACTGGAGCGGGAATCGAACCCGGGCCGCGTGGCTGACATTTATGATTTATGTTTCCCTCAACGCTCATTCTTGTTAACAACATCCGAATTTTTTTAATTATGTGGGTGAACAAAAAACGGAACGAGCCCAGTCCGCCATTTTGGGGAAATTTCGAAATTACTCGTAGAACGAGAACTATTGATGAACTGATTTTCAGT